>PVIW01001324.1:291291-313508 GCA_004026585.1 Noctilio leporinus | reverse complement strand
TCATTATTGTCCTGTAATGGGTGAGATCATATGGTATTTGTCCTTCACTGACTGGCTTATTTCACTAAGCATAACACTTTCTAGTTCCATCCATGTTGTTGCAAAGGTGAGGAGTTCTTTCTTTCTTTCTGCTGTGCAGTATTCCATTGTGTAAATGTACCAAAGTTTTTTGATCCAATCATCCACTGATGGGCACTTAAGCTATTTCCAACACTTGGCTATTATAAATAGTGCTGCTATGAATATAGGTGTACATAGGTTCTTATGAATTGGTGTTTCAGGATTCTTTGGGTATGGTCCTAGTAGTGGAATTGTTGGATCAAAAGGCAGTTCCATTTTTAGCTTTTTAAGGAAACTCCATACTGTTTTCCACAGTGGCTGCACCAGCCTGCATTCCCACCAACAGTGCACAAGGGTTCCCTTTGACCCACATCCTCGCCAACACTTGTTGTTTGTTGATTTGTTGATGATTGCCATTCTGACAGGTGTGAGGTGGTATCTTATTGTGGTTTTAATTTGCATCTCTCTGATAACTAGTGATGTTGAGCATTCTTTCAAATGCCTCTGGGCCCTTTGTATATCTTCCTCAGTGAGTTGTCTGTTCAGGTCCTTTGCCCATTTTTTAATTGGGCTGTCTGTCTTCCTGGTGCTGAGTCACATTAGTTCTTTACATATTTTGGAGATCAAACCTTTGTCTGAGGTATCATTGGCAATTATGTTTTCCCATACAGTTGGTTCCCTTTGAATTTTGTTGATGTTTTCTTTAGCTGAACAGAAACTTTTCAATTTGATATTGTCCCATTTGTTGATTTGTTCTTTTATTTCCTTTGCCCTTGGTAAAGTATCAGTAAACGTATTTCAGTGTAGGGTATCAAAAAGTTTACTGTCTATATTTATCTCCAGGACCTTTATGGTGGCACTGCTTATGTTTATGTCCTTTATCCATCTTTAGTTGATTCTGGTGTACAGTGTATCTTGGTGGTCTAGTTCTATTTCTCTCCATGTCACTGTCCAGTTCTCGCAACACCACTTGTTGAAGAGATTGTTTTTACTCCATTTTATGTTCCTTCCCCCTTTGTTGACTATTAGTTGACCATAGAGTCCTGGATTTATTTCCGGGCTCTCAATTCTGTTCCATTGATCTATATGTCTATTCATATGCCAGTTCCAGAATGTTTTGATTACAGTAGCCTTGTAGTATAGTTTGATATCCAGTATTGTGATTCCTCCTACCTTGTTCTTCTTTCTCAAGATTGCTGAGGCTATTTGTGGGCATTTTTGGCTCCATATAAATTTTTGAAGTATTTTTCCTATTTCTGTGAAGTATGTTATTGGTATTTTAATTGGGATTGCATTGAATCTATACATACATAAATTTTTATAATAACATTATTGGTGAATTCATGGTAATAGAAAGATCAAATACAATTATCAACTGATGATAGAATTACACTTCAACCAATCTGTACAATGAAGTATTTTCCTCCTTTGTTTTAGTTAAAAGTCTATCAGTTCTAAAAACTGGTTATCAATACATTTCTCAGACGTTTGATTTTATTTTACTTTGACCCTGATTTTAGCAATCACCAAAATGTTTAGGAAACAAAAGGACAAAGCTATTGTTGCAACATCTGGAAACAAGCCTTTACTCTATAACCCAGTGCACTCTAGGATTTGCTGGAATTGGCATAATTAGTATATTCTAATATTATTTATACCATGAATTTTTTTCATTAAGTCTATTGAACTCATGCTAAGAAAGAAAATTATTTTTTAAATATTTTATTTATTATTTTTAGAGAGAAGGGAAGGGAGGGAGGCAGAGAGGGAGAGAAACATCAACGTATGGTTGCCTTTTACCTGCCTCCAGCTACAGATCTGGCTGGAGACCTGGCTTGCAGCCTGGTTATTTGCCCTGACTGGGAATCAAACCAGTGACCTTTGAGTTCACAGGCCCGTGCCTATTCATTGAGCTACCAGCCAAGGCAGAAAATTATTTGTAATGAATAATTAAAAATACACCCTGGCTGTTGGCACAGTGGATAAGGCACCAGCCTGCAAATCCAAAGGTCACTGTTTCGATTCCCCAGCCAGGACACATAAAGCAGGTTGCGACCCAGATCTCCAGCCAGGTCCTTAGCTGGAGGCAGGTGAAGGCAACCATACATTGATGTCTTTCTTCCTCTCTGCCTCTCTCCCTTCCTCTCTCGCTAAAAATAATAAATAAATAATTTTTTTTAAATTAAGAAAAAGAATTTATCTACCAAAAATAAAATAAAAATTTTTTAAAATGCATTTCCTAAGCAATTTCAATATAAACAAGGAGAGAGAGAGAGAGAGAGAGAGAGAGAGAGAGAGACAGACAGACAGACAGACAGAGAGAGAGAGAGAGAGAGAGAGACAGAGAGAGAATGAGGAGAATGGATCCAGGGATGACTCCTGTGATTTTTTTGTGTGTGCAACTTGTTGTCAGGCTCTGACACAGAAAATTAAGAGAAAAATCAAGACTTCTGACTTATAGACATATTACATATGAGATACCTACAAATGGTTTATTGAGTGAAATGGATTCAATGGGAATGAAAACATAAAATAACTTTAGTTTTCAAAGTGTGTGTGTGTGTGTGTAGTTTTATTTTTAGAGAGCGGTAAAGCAAGATAGTAAGAGAGTGAGAGAAACATTAATGTGTGGTTGCCTCTCACATGCCCCCAACTGGGGACCTTGCCTGCTATCTAGGCATGTACCCTGACTGGGAATTGAACCAGCAAGTTTTCAGTTTGCAGGCCAGCACTCAATCCTCTGAGCCACACCAACCAGGGCTATTTTTCCATTTTTAATTGTGTTAGGTGGACTTTCCCTTTCTTGCACTTTGAACAATCCTCATTTTTTTTTTTTTTTTTTTTTACAGTATCCTTACATATCAACAGTGTAGTTTTTAGGTACTAGTAAGTCCAGTCTAGTCTAATATCAAACTTTTTATCTCCCCTGCAGTTTAAGGGTTCCTCCCTCCTCCAGCTAAGTTGTGATAAACTCAGAAACTTTAATGGGGAAAAGGTTGTTTGGTTTGTAGTTCACTGGGTTTTCACCTTCATCTCCTAATCCTTCTCACCCACTCATCTTATTGTCTCTGGAGCTTCTAACTTTGGACCTAGTGAGAAATAAAAAAGGACAAGGATGAAAAAAGAGACATGGTCACAAGACCTTTCTTAGAAGGAGCTGTAGTAGCAAAGTGGTTTTAGTATCCCCTAGTGTGGCACATGCCCAACTCTGGCTCTTTCTTGGAAAACTTACATGAGTTCTTTGGAGATTCTCTCCCTTCAAGTGCATATATACCCCATTCTACCACTTTCTGACATGATATATTCTCTCAATCTGTCACTTGTATCTTTCCTCTCATTTTCTGTTTCTGGTAGTACAATCACATTGTATAACTTTCTCTGTTGGAGTTACCTGGCCCTGGAAGGTCTATGACCCAGACAGGGTCTTCTTGGCACAAGTCTTATCCTGTGACCTTTCTGACCTAACAATGGAAGTACAGTTAACTTCTGCCGTATCCCACTCTCCTTATTATGACATCATGGGAAGTTCACTGAAGACTCTGGCCTTGAAAGCTTTTCTAAATAAAAACCAGGCACTAGTCAGTGTCTCCTAAACTCCATAGGTTTTATTTCAAGTCTTCTAAGTAATTCTCCTGAAGCCTCCCTCACTATAGCTTGTTATGGGGGTAGGGGGAGGCCTCCATCCCCACATGGGATAGGAGACACACAAAACATGAAAAATGCTTTCCCAAGAAATTCTCAAATCTAAACTCTTTTATAAGTTCCTAGCTTTTTAATATATAGGCTGGTGGTGCATGATGGGCAAAGGGTTGCAGAACCAGTTTTGACCACTACCTGAATGAACAAGTCTTGAATAGATGGACTGATATCTCTCTTTAGAATTTGGGTATGCTTGTCACCTATAATTTTAAGCAACAATTCTAAACTAGAAAATGTCTCATCTTAACATCTTGTTACATGGTTATTGACATCTAAGTGTAGGTACCAAGCAAGCAGTCTGAACTAAAGATATTAGCTTGGAAGTTATTAGCCTAGAGATGGTAATTTAAACCTATGAGACTGCACAAAATCATTTAGGGATTGAAGGTAAAGAGCAAATAAAACAAACTCATGTCCAAGACCCAGGGCACTCTAATATATAGAGAATAATCAGAGGAGAAGGGTCCAACAAAAAGACTGAGAACATTTGGCCAGTGTATTCCCCCAAGAGGTGGTAGTAGGGAAAAACATTTTCTTTGGCAGTTGTTCAACTGCTGCCCCCAAACTGACAAATCCTCTCTAGGAAATAAGGCACCCAGTTTCATAATAAACAGTCCATATTGTTTTCATTACCCATCCATGGTGGCCTGGGCTTGGCAATGTTGAAAAGGTGATCTGTGAACTCCACAAAGACAGTCTTTTTGTACATTACTGAAGTGCTGAGTGGAAAAGATTTAGGCACTCCAGAAGGAAACCTGTGTGAAGAAAGGAAAAAGTCATTCATTTTAGTGGACCTTCCTTGAACCCACTGGGAAAAGTAGCTGGAAGTAATGCTTCCATTCCACTCTCCTTGACTGTTAAAGCAAATATAAGTTGTATATGAATCCCTGCTATAGAATGAACCTATGCAGAGCACTCATGGATAGGATTAGTGCCCTTATAAAAGAGACTGTAGAGAGATCTCTCACCTCTTTCACCATATAAAGTTACAGTAAAAACATGACCATCTATGAACCAGGAAGAGGGCTCTTACTGGACACCAAATTAGCACCTTCATCTGGGACTTCCAGCACCCAGAATGGTGAGAAATAAATGTCTGTTGTTTATAAGCCATCCCATCTATAGCATTTTTATGGTAGCCCAAACTAATATAATCCTCAACATCTATCAAAACAAAACATTGTTTTGAAGATTCATCTAATACATTAGATGCCATGTGATAAGATAAATCATGAAATTGGTACCCATACACTGAATCAGCAAAAAAAAAAAAAAAAAAAAACCTTTCCCAAAGCAGTAACTACAGCATCCTTCAATTTCCTCTCTACAACTTTTACTTAAGTACCTTGTATTAAAATTTTGTCAGTGTGTACCTAAAATTATACTTCCTTTCTTAAGAATACCAGAAAAAGGAATGCCACAGAGAAAACTACCTGCCAATGAAAACTATGTATAATTGAGACCTACAGGTGCCAGGAGCTGTAATTTATAGAATCAATCCTCCATTAATGCTCATTCTTGTCTCTAGAGGTACTGCCAATTATCCATTTATTTTTGGATCTGCTACTAAATCAGAAATTTTATAATTAATTATGTGTTTCCAAAATGTTATCCTATGCTTTAGTAATTAAAATACTTTTAGGTGAAGTCTGGTTCCTAAACTTTTATTTTCTCCCTACCAGACAAATTAGGCTGTTGTCTTCTGGGGCCCAGTTTTAGTTGAGTCATCAAAGGACCAAGGTGAATTCTAGGGAAGAAGGCCTGGGTAAACTGGTTTCCACATACTAATTATTTTTGTACAATAATTTATTTTAATTCCTCTAGCAGTATTACCAAGTAACTATTATTATCCACTTTTTCCCAGAAAATTGGGGGGAAACAAGGACTCAGTGAGACTAAGTAATTTACCACGCTAGTAAATGGTGTCTCTAGATTTGTACCTAGGATCTTTACCATAGAGTAGTTCTGCAGTTTTCTATATGCCATAGAGAGCCCCTCTTCCTGTTTATGCTTCTGGATATCTAACTCTTAATCTCTCTCAACATTTTAACAATTGATATTGTGTTGAGTCAGGGGAGTATATACACAAAGTAAGGATGCATGAATATTCCTGTGAAGAAAGTAAAGGCAGCTGCCCTGGATAAAAGCTTTCATGTGACAATTCTAGTCTCCAAATAATTTTTTAAAGATTTTATTTATTATTTTTAGAGAGAGGGATAGGGAGAGAGGCAGAGAGGGAGGAGGCATCAATGCATAGTTGCCTTTCACCTGCCTCCAGCTAAAGACCTGGCTGAAGACCTGGCTTGAAACCTGGTTATGTGCCTTGGCTGGGGAATTGAACCAGTGACCTTTGGATTTGCAGGCTGGTGCCTTATCCACTGTGCCACCAGCCAAGGGTCCAAATCTTGATCAGTCAAAAAAGTTGAGATTTACCTTCTGGCCAAGATGGAGACATAGGAGGACACACTGCATCTCCCTCACAACCACAAGAAAATTTACATCTACCTCAAAATTAAATTAAAAATTAAAACAATGCAGAAATTTCAGAAAATTGAACTGCATGGAAGTGCAACAAACTAAGAAGTGAATAAATGCTCAGGAGAAGATCTAAGATGGAAGAGGAGTAAGATGAGCTACATCAATCTCCCCTAAGGAGCAATCTGGAATGACAACTTAATTGGGGAAAAATTATCCAGAATAACCAACATAACACCAGCTGGGGAGAAGCCTTATAACCATGGACAGAACAGAAGAGGCCACTTCATCACAACAGTGACTGGTAAGAAGTGTAGAGATGAGAGAGGGCTGGCCGGGCTTTCTTGGGCAGCAGCTGAAGAAATGGAGCTAGGGGTTCCACCTGAGGAGGGTGGGCTCTAAACTGAAACTGTGCTTCTGAGTCTACAGCAACAAATCTGAGAGTAAAATAGCATTCAGCAGTGAAAAGTGAAGAGCCATGAGGTTAGCTAGCCTGAGGCAGCTAGAGACAGAGAGTTCTTAAAGTGATCACACATGAAAATACACTGGCAACCACTTACCCTGGGTTCCAGCAGAGTGAAGGTAGAGTGACCTAGAGACATTTTTAAGGAAAACTGAGGGCAGTAGCTTTGAGGAGAGAAATGAGGAAGCAGACAAGTGAGTCCCAATACTGAATCATCACCCACACTGAAGGTATATTACTCTACTCCAAGTGGCATCAGCCTCAGGGGAAGTAATAGCCCTGATTACAGGAATCAATCTACTGTGCACAGGGGTGCATAAGCCTAATGGTTGATCACAGATTTATTGAATTAACAACTAAATTGATCCGCCCCACACACTGGTGATAAAGGTCTGATGCCCAAACACAGATTGATTGAATTAACAACTGAATTAATCCCCCATCCAGCAGTGCCTACACTTGAGAGTTGATCACAGATTAAAAACTGAAGGACACAGACAAAGACAGTGGATCTCTGGTAGTCTCCAACAGGTTGACCAGGCCCAGACTAGGACATGATTGGACATCACCAGGGGTGGATCCAGGAAGTAGAGAAAGTGCATTACTACATGACAGATGATAACACCACAAAGACAGGATGTCAAAGCAAACCAATCTAAGAAGCAGAAACAAACAAGAGCAGTCACCTAAAATGGGGAGACAAAAAAACAACCCCCATCAAAAGGAAAGGAGGAATCTGCAAAAAGATCGCTGTATGAAATAGAGGCAAGCAAACTATCAGACATGGAATGCAAAATAAAACAAAACTACAGAGATATTCTGGCAAGATGGTGGAGAAGTAAGTGGAGCTCCACCAATCTCCTCCCAGGTCACATTTGGAATTACTTTTTTGGAGAAAAAATCAACTGGAATTACCAACAGAACACCAGCTGGAAAGAAGTCTTATATCCACAGACAAAACAGAAGAGGACGCTTCATCACAACATGACTGGCAGCAATCACAGAAATGCAAGGGAGCTGGCTGGGCCCACACCAGAGGCAGCAGCTGAAAGGGTGGAGCCAGGTGCTCTACCTGAGAAGGGTGCGTTCTGGTCCCTGAGCTGGGTGTCCCAGCCTCCAGCAACATGGTCAAAGCAGAACAGCATACAAGTGAGAAGGGCAGAAAGCCTTGGAGTTTACTAGCCTAGGACAGCACTGGTGACAGAGAACTACTAGGATGACCACAGTAAAAACACCTTGGCACACACCTACCCTGGGCTCCAACTGAGGGAGGGCAAGCAGGACTGGAGACACATGGGGAGAGTTTGTGGCAGTGTCTTGGAGGAGAGAAGTGGGGAAGCAGCTATGGGGATCCTGATGCTAACTCACCACCCACACCTTGGGCAGACTGCGCTGCAACAAGAAGCTTCCATAGGAGGGTCCTCGTAGCCCCGACCACTGGGAGCAATCTGTCCCACCCAGCAGCACCTGAGACTGACGCCTGATCACAATTCTTTGCTTTACATTTAAATAAACTTCACCTGCTCTGCCCTGTCTAGCATAAATACAATAGTTAGCATCTCAAGAGATATCTCTTGCACAACAGCACCTGGACCTGGCCATTGATTACAATCTCTCTTACAGCTGAGTCAGTCAGCCTTGTGCAGCACCCTGTAAGCCCGGTGGCTGATTGTGGATTGATTGCTTTGCAACTGAGTCCTTCTAGCCCAGCAGCCCAGTGGCATGGCAGCTAAGTACAAACTCTTTGACTTACAGCTGGGTCAGACAGTCAGCCCCACACAGGGGCAAGTGAGCCCCGTGGCTGATTGTGAATTGATTGCTTTGCAACTGAGTCCTTCTAGCCCAGCAGCCCAGTGGCATGGCAGCTAAGTACAAACTCTTTGACTTACAGCTGGGTCGGACAGTCAGCCCCACACAGGGGCAAGTGAGCCCCGTGGCTGATTGTGAATTCATAGGTTCACAACTGAGTTGGTTAGTTTCGCCCAGTGGCCCCTTAGCCTGGCAGCTGATCACAGAACCATTGGATTACAAGAGAATCTTTCAGTTGAGCCCAGCACCACCTGAGCCTGGTGGCTTATCATAGATGCATTGGATTACAACTCTACCTTGCTGTCTAGACCAGCAGTTCCTGAGCCTGGTGGCCAAACAGATTCATTGGAGGATTTCAAGGATACAGACAGCAACACACTAATAGCAGGGTATTTTAATACCCCATTATCAACAATGGACAGATCTTCCAAACAGGAAAACACCAAGGATATTGTGGCATTGAACAACACTCTAGAGGAAATGTACCTAACTGAAATATACAGAACCTTTCACCCCAAAGAAACAAGATATACATTCTTTTCAAATGCACATGGAACATTCTGTAAGACAGACTACATGGTAGGTCACAAGACAAGCCTCCACAAATACAGGAAAATTGAAATTATAAAAGCATCTTCTCAGATCACAATGGCTTGAAACTAGAAACCAACCTCAAGGAAAAACAACAAAACACTCTAACTCATGGAGACTGAATAACATGCTTTTAAGTAATGAATGGGTTAATAGTGAGATCAAAGATGAAATCAAAAAGTTTCTGGAAACAAATGATAATAAATACAAAACAGTCCAAAACCTATGGGACACAGCAAAGGCAGTCCTCAGAGGGAAATTTATAGCAATACAGGCCTACCTAAAAAGGTCACAAGAAGTTTATATAAACAACCTAAGCATAAAGCTGCAAGAACTAGAGGAGCAACAACAAACAAAGCCCAGAGCAAGTAGAAGGAAGGAAATCATCAAGATCAGAACAGAATTAAATAACTTAGAGAATAAAACTACAATTTGAAGAATCAATAAGTCCAAGAGCTGGTTCTTTGAAAAAATAAACAAAATTGACAAGCCTTTAACCAGACTCATCAAGAAAAAGAGAGAACCAAGATGGTGAAGGATCAAGTGAAGATACACCAATCTCCTCCCAACACCAAACTGGAATTACAACTTAACTGGGGAGAAATCCAGAATAACCAACAGAACACAAATTGGAGAGAAGTCTTATTACCAGGGACAGAACAGAATAGTCGATTCATCACAATGTAAACTGTAGAAAGTGTGGAGATGCAACAGGGCTGGCAGGGCTCCCATGGGCTTCAGCTGAAGTGACAGAGAAACATCTCAGCAGCTGGGGATTTCACCTGAGAAGGATGGGATCTAACCCCCAATTGGGCTTCCCAGCTGACAGCAACACAGCTGAGAGTAAAACAGCACCCAGTTGTGAAAAACAAAAAGCCACCAGGTTTAGCTGGCTTGACAGAGAGACTGAATTCTTAAAGGGACCATGCACAAAAATACAGTGGCACCCACTTACCATGGGCTCTAGCAAAGGGAGGGCACAGTGGACCAGGGACACTTAAAAAGTGTTTGGGTCAGTGGCATTA
Organism: Noctilio leporinus; assembly: GCA_004026585.1. NCBI lineage: Eukaryota > Metazoa > Chordata > Mammalia > Chiroptera > Noctilionidae > Noctilio > Noctilio leporinus. The sequence continues at coordinate 303,386 of PVIW01001324.1, read as the reverse complement.
GGGAAAGGGTTGAGGGGGCAGCCCTTGAGTCCAGTGCTGACCCATCCCCCATACAGCCAGCAGATCACTCTTCTTCAGATGGCAGGAGCCTGAAGGGAAACTGCAGCCCCACTCATAGGAATTAATCTGCCCCACCCAGCAGTGCCTAAACCTGACCTCAGATCAAAGGTTGATTGGATTAACAACTGAATTCATCTGCCCCACCCAGAGGTCCCTAAAACTGACCATTGATCACAGACTGACTGGATTAACAACTAAAGGAGATAACCACAGTAGATCTCTGGTACTCTCCAACTGGGTGACTAGGCCCACACTGAGAAACAAGCTGATGTCACTAAGCACAGATCTAGGAAGTTAAAAAAGTGCACTTCTATACCACGGAAGGTCACACCACTAAGACACTAAGTCAAAGCAGACCACTCTAAGAAGCAGAAATAAACAAGAGTCACCCAAAATGGGGAGACAAAGAAATAAACCCTCGGCAAATGGAAAGGAGGAATCAATCACCAGGGAGAGTGCAAAATGAAACAGAAGTAAGCACACTCTCAGACATGGACTCCAAAATAATGATGATAGAGAAGCTCAATGAGCTCAGCAAGTTCAAAGAAAACTACAAACAACTCCTGGGGAGCAATGAAGAACTCCAAGGGAACTACAAAGAACTCCAAGGAAGCTACAAGGAACTCATTGAGAACTAACAGCATGGAAAAGGACATAGGAACAGTAAGAAGTAGGAGAAAATGAAGAATACCATTTCTGAATTGAAGAACACAGTACAAGGAATTAAAAGCAGGCTAGAGAAAGCAGAGGATCGAATCAGCAAGATGGAGGTCAATGTAGAAAAATATTCCCAGGAATGCAAAAAAATGCAAAAAGAATGAAGAGGTTTAAGAAAGCTACAAGACAACATGAAACGTAATAACATCCATATCATAGGGATACCACAAGAAAAGGAGGAGGAGCCAGGGACAGAAAACCTATTTGAAAAAGTAATGATAGAAAAATTCCCTAACTTGAGGATAGAATATGTCATGCAAACTCAGGAAGCATATAGGTTCCCAAGGAAGATAAACCCAAACAGGCCCACTCCAAGACACATCATAATGAAAATGACAAATTTCAAAGACAAGGAGAGAATCCTAAAAGCACCAAGAAACAGCTAATAACATACAAAGGGGCTCCCATAAGGTTATCAGCTGATTTCTCAACAGAAACACAACAAGCCAGAAGGGAATGGCAAAAAATATTTCAAGCAATGAAAAATGAAGGCCTGTAATCAAGAATACTTTACCCAGCAAGGCTGTCATTCAAAATGGAAGGTGAAATAAGGAGTTTCCCAGACAAAAGAAGTCTAAAAAAATACATCTCTATCAAACCAGCATTGTAAGAGATGCTAAATGGTCTGCTTTAAGAAGATGAAGATCCATACAACAACAATAAAAAAAAACAAAAAAAAACAAAAAAAAAAAGAAGATGAAGATCCCTGGCTGGTAGCACAGTGGGTAAGGTGCTGGCCTGGGAGCCCAAAGGTCACTGGTTTGATTCCCCAGACAAGGCACATAACCAGGTTGCAAGCCAGGTCTCCAGCCAGGTCCATTGCTGGAGACAGGTGAAAGGCAACCATACACTGATGTCTGTCTCCCTCTCTGCCTCTCTTATTTCCTCTCTCTCTGAAAATAATAAATACTTTTTTTAAAAAAGAACATGAGAGATCAAAGATAGCAACAGAGTAGAGAGCAGTGCTGATTGCGTTCTCATGTACCAGAGCAGCTGGAGGATAGGATAGGGAGTGCAAGACGTCTTCAGGTCCCTAAGAATTGGAGTGGTCAGCATCTGGACTCAGGGGAGCACAGCCCAGAGGCATCAGAGACCTACAGGAGAGTAGGTGAGACAGTTCCAAACCGGCCTGTGGGCTGAGGTTGGCTCTGGGCAGTGGCGGCTCTACCCAGAGGGGCGTGTTTAACTGAAGCCAGCTCCAGGCTTTCTGGCAACTAGAAATCTGAACAGGGAAGTATGGGCAGAAAGGGCAAATGCCGGAGGGAACTAGGAATTGAACTCCTGCAGGGGAGGGACTGTGTGAGAGCCTCCCTTGCTCCTGCAACAGGGAGAGGAAGCTCCTCACTGGGTCAGAGGATGAGGAGAAGAGACCTGCAGGGTAGAGAGGAGCTGGGGAGTGAGAAAGTGCACCAGCAGGGGTGGCAAGAGGGTCGAAAACAGTGCTGCTGGGCCACCGTGGAAACAGCAGCTTAAATCCCTGCGAGGGGGGAGGCCCAGCCCTGCGCACCCACACAGGCCCCCAGGCTCCCGAAGAAACTCCAAACTGCCACCAGCTTGTAGCTGGGGCAACTGACCCACCCATTGCCAGCAACAAAGGCTGCACTACAGCTGCACTGGGAGGGCACATATCACAGAGGCGGCGTGAAGGACTCCTTGGAAAGCTGGGCTGCTTGGAGGATTGGCCCTCGCCCCAGAGAGCTGGGCAGTGTTGGCAGACCCCAGGCACTGTTGGCAAGTGGGGGCTGCCTCCTCCAGGAGCTGTCGGGGCAGGGCCCATCATCACAAGAGCCAGTGAGGTTGCAGACCACCCTACAGGGGTGCCAGGTGCACATCACAGGCAGGAACCTCTGCCAGGAGTTGGAGGGGGCACTCTGCTGGACTTCAAATGGAAGAAAAGGGAGGGCCCCAGAATACTGGCAGCCCCAAAACCCAGCTACGCTACTGGAGGCCCAGCCTACCTGGGGACTGACTCTCAGAATCACTCCTGACTGTGACACTCATAGGCCCTGCCACTCCAAAACCAGCTAGACTGTAGACTGCAGAGACCTGACCAAGTAAAAGACGCAGACTCAGGAAATGGATTGCTGCTAATCTCAAACACCTGAGTTACACCGAGAGGTACATAAACAATTAATCCCTAATACATCCTTTTCAAAAGTTACTTCTCACATATTTTTAATCCTCCCCTATCTCAATCCACCTAAATACCCAAGACCCTCCCCCTACTCTTGATTTAAAGTCTACTCACTCTCTAGCTACAACCATTCCCAGTCCTCAATCTAAGTATTCCTCCCCTCCCCAGCCACCTAAACCCTTTCTTCTTTTCTTTCTTTCTTTTTCATTTTTTTTCTTCCCTTCCCCCTGCCCCCCTTTTCTTCCTGCTAAAATCCCACAGGTCCTGGCTCCACCTACACAAATCAGAGATCATAAAGGGTGAACAGCCACCTAAACCCTTTCTCTATTATTATTTTTTTTTCTTTTTCTTGTTATTTTTTCATTTTTTAAAATTTATTCATTTATTTTTTATTTACTTTTCTCCACTATAAGCCCACAGGTCCTGGCTCCACCTGGACAAGTCAGGGATCATTAAGGGTGAACAGCCACCTAAACTCTTTTTTCTTATTTTATATATATGTTTTGTCTTTCTGCTAAAAGTCCTCAGGTCCTGCCTCCGTCCTGACCAATCAGGGATTATTAAGGGTGAACAGCCATTTAACACTTTCTTCTTATTATTATTATCTTTTTTTTCTTTTTTCTTTTTTTCCTGCTAAAAGCTCACAGGTCCTGGCTCCACATGGACCAATCAGGGACAATTAAGGGTGAACAGGGAGGCAGATATGTCAAATATATACATAGGCTAACACTGTTCACTCATACTTGAGGTTTTCTGATTCTCCTTCTCCTCATTTCTGTGAGACAGGACAGAAGGAGTGCCTTGACTGGAAGGAAAGGACCAACATACACAACCAATCCAGAACACAACCAGACAGCCCCAAACCAAGAGCAACAAGTGTAAAAAATCTAGGAGACTGCAATACTGAACTCCACAAATCTAACACAGAAGGGTGCTCAACTAAGGCAAGGAAGCAAAGGAGATTAATCCAAGGGAAAAAAACAAAAAACAAAAAGCAAGCAACAACAGACACCCAAAATGGGGAAAAAAAGAATCAGCCCATCACCAAAAGGAAAGGAAGAATCCCCAGAAAGACCACAAAATGAAACAGAGGAACAAGAAATATCAGATATGGAATTCAAAAGAATGATGATAGAGAAGCTCAATGAGCTTAGCCAGCTCAGAGAAAACTATAAACAACTCCAGGGAAGTTACAAGGAACTTACTGAGAGTTACAACAGCATCAAAAAGGACATAGAAAATATCAATAAGTACCAGGAGAAAATGAAGAATACAATTTCTGAATTGAAGAATACAGTAGAAGGAATCAACAGTAGGCTAGAGGAAGCAGAGGACAGGAACAGCGAGTTGAAGGATAAGTAGACAAATACTCCAAGACAGTACAAGATAATAAAACAAGGCTGAACAAGATTGAAGAGGGTTTAAGAGAGCTGCAGGACAACATGAAACATAACAATATCCATATCATAGGGATACCAGAAGGAGATGAGAAACGGGGAATGGAAAACCTCTTCAAAAAAGTAATGATAGAAAATTTCCCTAACATGATGAGTGAAAACATGAATCAAGTTCAGGAAGCACAGACTGTCCCAATGAAGATCAACACAAACAGACCAACACCAAGGCACATTATCATTAAAACAGCTAATTTCAAAGACAAAGAGAGAATCCTAATAGCATCAAGAGAGAAACGACAAATAAAATATAAGGGGGCTCCAACAAGGCTATTAAATGATTACACAACAGAAACAATTCAAGCCAGAAGGTAATGGCAAAAAGTATTTCAAGAAATGGTGAAAAAAACCTGCGACCAAAAACACTCTACCCAGCAAGGCTCTCATTCAAGATGGAAGGAGAAATAAGGAGTTTCCCAGACAAAGGAACACTAAAAGAATACATCTCTACCAAATCAGCATCGCAAGAAATGCTAAAGGGTTTGCTTTAAAATAAATAAAGAAAATGAAGAAACAGAAAGAGCCAAAGAAGAATATAGGTACAAAGTGAGAAAATGGAAATGAGTAAGTATCAATCAATAATAACATTAAATGTAAATGGATTAAATGCACCAATCAAAAGACATAGGGTAGCTGAATGGATAAGACAACATGACCCACATATATGCTGTCTTCAAGAGACCCACCTCAGAACAAAAGATCAACACAAAAGATTGAGAGTGAAAGGATGGAAAAATATACATCAAGCAAATGGACACGCAAAAAAAGCTGGAGTAGCAATACTGATTTCAGACAAAATAGATTTTACAATGAAAGCCATAAAAAGGGACAAAGACGGACATTTCATAATACTTAAGGGAATAATCCATCAAGAAGAAATAACTCTGATAAACATATACGCACCCAACATAGGAGCTCCGAAATATATAAGGAAAATCTTGGAAGACTTTAAGAAAGACATAGACAGCAACACACTAATAGTAGGGGATTTTAATACCCCACTATCAAGAATGGACAGATCTTCCAAACAGAAAATCCTCAAAGATGTTGTGGCATTGAACAACACTTTAGAGGAAATGGACCTAACTGATGTATACAGTTTTTTCCCCAAAAGGAGCAAAATACACATTCTTTTCAAATGCACATGGATCATTCCCTAAGATAGACCACAGGGTAGGTCACAAGACAAGCCTCCACAAATACAGGAAAATAGAAATCATACAAAGTATGTTCTCAGATCTCAATGGCTTGAAACTAGAAACCAATCTCAAGGGAAAAAACCAAAAGTTCTCTAACTCATGGACACTGAATAACATGCTTATAAGCAATGAAGGGGTTAACCATGAGATCAAAGATGAAATCAAAAAGTTTCTGGAAACAAAAGAAAATGAACACACAACCCAAAACCTAGGGGATACAACAAAGGTAGTTCTCAGGGGGAAATTTATAGCAATGCAGGCCTTCCTATAAAGGTCACAAGAAGTTTATAAAAACAAGCTAACCACAAAGCTGCAAGAACTAGAGTAGGAACAACAAACAGACCAGAGCAAGTAGAAGGAAGGAAATCATCAAGATCAGAGCAGAACTAAATAACTCAGAGATTCAAACTACAATTCGAAGAATCAACAGGTCCAGGAGCTGATTATTTGAAAAAATAAACAAAATTGACAAGCCCTTATCCAGACTCGTCAAGAAAAAGAAAGAGGACCGAAATAAACTGACAGAGGAAAAATCAAAACTGATATCTCAGAAATACAAAAGACTGTAAGAAATTCCTACAAACAATTCTATGACAAAAAATATGACAACCTGGATGAAATTGACACATTTATGGAAATGTATAATTTACTAAAACTGAACCAAGAAGCAGCAGAAAGCCTGAATAGGCCAATAACAACTAGTGAAATTAAAGAAGTAATCCAAAATCCCCTAAAGCACAAAATCCCTGGACCACATGGATACACAGGTGAATTTTACCAAACATTTAAAGAAGAAATAATTCCTATCCTCCTCAAACTATATAAAAAAATTCAGGAAGAGGGAAGACTCCCAAACTCTTTCTATGAGGCCAATATTATTCTAATCCCAAATCCAGGGCAAGACACAACTAAGAAAGAAAGCTACAATCCAATATTTCTGATGAATATAGATGCTAAAATTCTCAAAAAAATATTGGCCAATCCAATTCAGCACTATATTACAAAGATCATACACCATGATCAGGTGGGTTTCATCCCAGAGATGCAAGGATGGTACAACATTCATAAATCAATAAATGTAATATACCACATCAACAAATTGAAAGACAAAAACCATATGATCTTATCAATAGATGCTGAAAAAGCATTTGATAAAGTACAGCAACCATTTCTGATAAAAGCACTCAGGAAAATGGGAATACAGGGAGAATACCTCAACATCATAAAGGCCATCTATGAGAAACCTGAAGCCAACATCATACTTAACGGAAAAAACTGAAACCTTTCCCCCTAAAATCAGGAACCAGACAAGGCTGTCCACTTTCTCCACTTCTATTCAACATTGTCTTGGAATTTCTAGCTACAGCCATCAGAGAAGAAAACGGAATCAAAGGTATCTAAATTGGAAAAGAGGAAGTCAAACTGTCACTATTTGCAGATGATATGATGGTGTACATACAAAACCCGATGGGCTGCACCAAAAAATTACTCAACCTAATAAGCAAATTTAGCAAAATAGCTGGGTATAAAGTCCATATCCAGAAATCAAAAGCATTTTTGTATACCAATAATGAAACAACAGAAATAGAAGTGAAAAAACAAATCCCATTTACCATAGCAACAAGAAAAGTAAAGTACCTGGGAATAAACTTAACTAAGGAGGTAAAAGACTTGTACTGAGAAAACTACAGAACAATGAAGAAAGAAATCAAGGAACATACAAATAACTGGAAGTATATACCATGTTCATGAATTGGAAGAATTAACATCATTAAAATGTCCATATTACCTAAAGCAATCTATATATTCATACAATCCCAATTAAATTATCAATGACAGACTTCACAGAAATAGAAAAAATACTTCAAAAATTTATATGGAGCCAAATATGTCCACAAACAGCCACAGCAATCTTGAGAAAGAAGAACAAGGTAGGAGTCACAATGCTGGACTTCAAACTATACTTCAAAGCTACTGTCATCAAAACAGCCTGGTACTGCCATAAGAATAGACATATAGATCAATGGAACAGAATAGAGAGCCCAGAAATTAACCCAAGACTCTATGGTCAACTAAAATTTGACAAAGGGGGAAGGAACATCAAATGGAGTGAAAACAGTCTCTTCAACAAATGGTGTTGGGAGAACTGGACAGCAACATGCAAAAAGATAAAACTAGACCACCAACTTACACCATACACCAGAATAAACTCGAGATGTGTAAAGGATTTAAACATAAGCAGTGCCACCATAAAGGTCCTGGAGGAAAATATGGGCAGTTAACTTTTGGATACCGTACGCAGAAATATTTTTACTGATACTTCACCAAGGGCAAAGGAAATCAAAGAAGAAATCAACAAATGGGACTATATCAAATTGAAAACTTTCTGTTCAGCTAAAGAAAATATCAGCAAAATTCAAAGGGAACCAACTGTATGGGAAAACATAATTGCCAATGATACCTCAGACAAGGTCTGATCTCCAAAATATATAAAGAACTAATGTGACTCAACACCAGGGAGACAGACAGCCCAATGAAAAATGGGCAAAAGACCTGAACAGACAACTCACTGAGGAAGATATAGGAAGGGCCCAGAGGCATATGAAAGAATGCTCAACATCACTAGTCATCAGAGAGGTGCAAATTAAAACCACAATAAGATACCACCTCACACCTGTCAGAATGGAAATCATCAACAAACAACAAGTGTTGGCGAGGGTGTGGGGCAAAAGGAACTCTTATGCACTGTTGGTGGGAATGTATGCTGGTGCAGCCACTGTGGAAAAGAGTATTGGGTTTCCTTAAGAAACTAAAATTGGAACTGCCTTTTGATCCAGCAATTCCACTACTTGGTCTATACCCAAAGAATCCTGAAACACCAATTCATAAGAACCTATGCACACCTATGTTCATAGCAGCACTATTTACAATAGCCAAGTGGTGGAAATAGCCTAAGTGCCCATCAGTGGATGACTGAATCAAAAAACTTTGGTACATTTACACAATGGAATTCTATATAGCAGAAAGAAAGAAGGAACTTGTACCCTTTGCAACAACATGGATGGAACTGGAGAGTATTATGCTTAGTGAAATAAGCCAGTCAGTGAAGGACAAATACCATATGATCTCACCCATTACAGGACAATAATGAACAAATCTAACAACAAGCAAAACACAATCATATATATGAATACAGTGAATAGGCCTTCAGTGGTTAGGGGGAAGGGGATTAGGGGGTGGAAGGAGGGGGGAGGAAGAGGCAAGAAGGTGGAGCACGTTAGACAAGTACCTAGTAAAAAGGAACTATGGACATGGACAACAGTGGGGATTGACTTTGTGGGGGAATTCGCGGGTGGGGAGAGGGACATAGGGGAGCTAAAAGGGGATGGATGTAATACAACAACAATAAAATTAAAGCAAGAAAAAGAAGAGATAAAGAAGGACATTTCATAATACTTAAGGGAATGATCCATCAAGAAGAGTTAACTCTTGTAAATATATATGCACCCAACATAGGAGCTCTCAAGTATATAAGGAAATTCTTGGAAGACTTTAAGAAAGGTAGACAGCAACACACTAATAGCAGAGGATTTAATACCCCATTATCAACAATGGACACACCTTCCAAACAGGAAAACACCAAGGATATTTTGGTATTGAACAACATTCTAGAGGAAATGGAACTAACTGATCTATATAGAAAATTTCCCCCCAAAGGAGCAATATACACATTCTTTTCAAATGTACATAGAACATTCTTTAAGATAGACCACATGGTAGGTCACAAGACAAGCCACCACAAATACAGGAAAATTAAAATCATACCAAGCATCTTCTCAGATCACAATGGCTTAAAACCAGAAACCAATCTCAACAGAAAAAAACAAAAACACTATAACTCATGGAGACTGAATAATGAGGTTTTAAGTAATGAATTGGTTAACAATGAGGTCAAGATGAAATCAAATAGTTTCTGTAAACAAATGACAATGAATAAACAATAGTCCAAAACCTATGGAACACAGCAAAGGCAGTCTTCAGAGGAAAATTCATAGCAATACAGGCCTACCTAAAAAGGTCACAAGAATCTTATACAAACAACTTAACTATAAAGCTTCAAGCACTAGAAGAGCAACAACAATCACCACCCAAGCAAGTAAAAGGAAGGAAATCATCAAGATCAGAGTAAAATTACATGACTTAGAGACTAAATCTACAATTTGAAGAATCAACATGTCCAGGATCTGGCTTTTTGAGAAAATAAACAAAATTGGGAAGCCTTTAATCAGACTCATCAAGCAAAAGAGAGAGAGGACCCAAATAAGCAGAATCAGAAACAACAGAGGAGAAATCATAACTGATACTTCAGAAATAGAAAGGATTGTAAAAAATAACTATAAACAACTATACATCAAGAAATATGACAACCTGGATGAAATGTACACATTTCTGGAAATCTATAATCTAGCAAAACTGAATCCAGAAGAAGCAGAATGCCTGAACAGAATAATAACAACTAATGAAATTGAAATGTAATAAAAAATCTCCCAAAGAACAACAGCTCTGGATCAGATGGCTACACAGGTGAATTCTACAAAACATTGAAAGAAGTAACTCCTATCCTTCTTAACCTATTCCAAAAAAATCCAAGAAGAGGGGAGACTCCCAAACACTTTCTATAAGACCAATATTATTCTAATCCCAAAACCAGGTCAAGACACAACTAAGAAAGAAAACTATAGGCCAATATCTTTGATGAAAACAGATGCTAATATTTTCAAAAAAATATTGGCCAACCAAATACAGCAATACATTTCAAAGATCATACAGCATGATCAAGTGGGTTTCATCACAGAGATGCAAGGATGGTACAACATTCATAAATCAATAAATGTAATATAACACATCAACAAAATGAAAGATAAAAACCATATGATAATATCAATGGATGCTAAAAAATCACTTGATAAAGTATAGCAACCATTTATGATAAAATCACTCAGCAAAGTGGGAATAGAGGGAGCATACCTCAGCATCATAAAGGGCATATATGAGAAACCTGAAGTCAACATCATACTCAACGGACAAAATCTAAAAGCTTTCTCCCTAAGATCAGGAATAAAACAAGGCTGACCACTTTCTCCACTTCTTTTCAACATCATTTTGGAATTTCTAGCCATAGCTTTCAGAGAAGAAAAAGAAATCAAAGGTATCCAAATTGGAAAGGAGGAAGTAAAACTGTCATTATTTGCAGATGATATGATAGTGTATATACAAAACCAAATAGGCTCCATCAAAATCTTACTAGACCTAATAAGCAAATTTTGCAAAATAGCTGGATTTAGAGTCAATATTCAGAAATCAAAACCATTTTTGTATACCAATAATGAAATATCAAAGATGGAAGCTAGAAAGCAAATCCCATTTACCATAGCAACAAGAAAAATTAAATACTTAGGAATAAACTTAACCGAGGAGGTAAAAGATCTGTACTCAGAAAACTACAGAATATTGAAGAAAGAAATTTAGGAAGATACAAATAAATGGAAGCATATACCATGTTCATGAATGGGAAGAATTAACATCATTAAAATGTCCATACTCCCCAAAGTAATCTATAGATTCAATGCAATCCCAATTAAAATACCAATGACATACTTCATGGAAATAGAAAAAAAATACTTCGAAAATTTATATGGAGCCATAAATGCCCATAAAACAGCCACAGCAATCTTGAGAAAGAAGAACAAGATAGAAAGAATCACAATACCGGACATCAAACTATACCACAAGGCTACTGTCATCAAAACTATCTGGTACTGGCATAAGAATAGACATATAGATCAGTGGAACAGAATAGAGAGTCCAGAAATAAACCCAGGACTCCATGGTCAACTAATATTCAACAAAGTGGGAAGGAACATAAAATGGAGTAAAAACAGTCTCTTCAGCAAGGGGTGTTTGGAGAATAGGAAAGCAATGTAGAAAAAGATAAAACTGGACCACCAACTTACAACATACACCAGAATAAACTCAAGATGAATCAAGGATTTTTTTTTTTAATTTTATTGTTGTTGTATTACATCCATCCCCTTTTTTCTCCCCTCTGTCCCCCCACCCACCCACCCATTCCTCCCAAAGTCAATCCCACCTGTTGTCCATGTCCATGGTTCCTTTATACTAGGTTCTTCTCTAAGCTGCTCCCCATCTTTGCCTCTACCTCTCCCTCCCCCCTACCCCGTTCCCCTGACCACTGAAGGCCTATTCCTTGTATTCATATATTTGGTTCTGTGTTGGTTGTTGTTAGTTTTGTTCATTATTGTCCCGTAAGAGGTGAGATCATACGATATTTGTCCTTCACTGACTGGCTTATTTCACTAAGCATAATACTCTCCAGTTCCATCCATGTTGTTGCAAAGGGTACAAGTTCCTTCTTTCTTTCTGCTACATAGAATTCCATTGTGTATATGTACCAAAGTTTTTTGATCCAATCATCCATTGATGGGCACTTAGGCTGTTTCCAGCACTTGG
>PVIW01001324.1:148553-291191 GCA_004026585.1 Noctilio leporinus | reverse complement strand
CGAATTGGTGTTTCAGGATTCTTTGGGTATAGTCCAAGTAGTGGAATTGCTGGATCAAAAGGCAGTTCCATTTTTAGTTTTTTAAGGAAACCCCATACTGTTTTCCACAGTGTGAGCCTCAGTTTCCTGAATTATAAAATAGGCATGATGATAACATAGGGGTATGATGAGGACTAAATGAGCAGATACAAATAACGTGCTAAGAAGAGTCCCTAGTGCATAGCAAGTACTCTGTAAGTGCTGGGTTTCTCTCTCCCCTCCTCTCCTCTTCTCTCCTCTCCTCTCCCCTCCCCTTCTCTTCTCCTCTTTTCTCACCTCTGTCTCTCCACCTCTCCCTCTCTCCCTGTCTCGTTGATTTTCCTCTCGTCCTCTTTCTTCTTGCTACAGTGCTCTCTCCTCCATCTCAGAGAACAATGTTCTTCTCCCCCCCTTGAAAATTGATCTGGGTGCTTCCAGAAATTTTTGTGGTTGACATTGAGGAAGTAGCAAATAGAGAAAGAAAAGGCTCACAGCCCTGCCACCTGCCTTGGTGATTTAAAGTAGCTGTCAGAGCCTGCCATTGTGCGCCTTTTCCAAGGGGACAGTGACTGTTGGGGAAAGAGGAAGGGGCCAGGGCTCACTTCTTCATTTTAATGGGCTTTGGTTTTTCCTTCTTCTCCCAGAGTCTCCTGAGTGTCCTGCTTGTTTCCAGCTCCCCTAAGGACTGCATGGATAGGAGGGGGCCTTGTCCTTCCAATGGAACCCCTGGCTTCCCCACACTGGAGTCCTGTGCTCCATTTACCCCTCTGGGCTGTGAGAGTTCCAGGGCTCCACAGATCAAAGATATTTGGAAAATGGGACCCCAGGAGAACCAGGACTCCCCATACCCCCACCTGTCTGGTCACACCTGAGTCCCACTCAGTGTTCACCTGCCTACCCTCCTTTCCTCCCACAGAGCAACGATGCCTCAGGGAACACTTGGAACTGGTTGTACTTCATCCCCCTCATCATCATCGGCTCCTTTTTTATGCTGAACCTTGTGCTGGGTGTGCTGTCAGGGTAAGTCTTTGCGCCTCTCCCATCCCACTCTCCATGTCATTTTCTCCCCAGGAAGAGACCATCAAAGCTTTGCTTGCATTCTCCAGGCAGAGAACAGGCTTCTTCCCTTGCCTTGGGTTAGCCGGGCAGTTATGGGAAACTACGTATAGGTGTGTAGGTTGTGCCCTGCAGGAGGGACCCCGTAAAGGGACTCATGGGGACTGAAATACAGCCCAGACTTCACTCACCACAGTTTGTCCCTGTCATTGAGCGACCTCTTTCCAGGGAAAGGGGAGCTTCTCTCCCATGCAGACCTCTCCTTCAGAAGGTTTTCCCAACTTTTCAGGCCCACAACCCACTGAAAAGAAAATTCTAGAAAGGTTTACTTTCAGTCGATTACATTTAAAAAACCAATAGGGTTTCCAAATATATAATTCTAGCCTACAGTCTGACGTGCATTTTCATGATATATATAATTCCCTATCCCCAGGATTGATTTTTTGGCTTAATTGTAAATCAGTTTCATTTTTCTTACCAACAAGGAGTCTGGGGGCTGGTATGGTGGCTCCATGGTGCCATTAGGGACCCCAGTTCCTTCTAGGTTTCTATTCTGACACCCTTAGTCTGGTAAGGACTTTAATTTTATGGCTGCTTCATGGCCTCAAGGTAGGTACCTCACACTCCCAAGATGGTCATTCCACGTTCCAAAGAGGAAGAGGAAGGAGGGAACGAGGAAGGTGTAGGGCCTACATCTGAGATGGAAGGCTTCTGCAGAAGCCACCAGCTCATGTGTCATTGACCTAACTTAAAACAGCCCAAAATGCTGTGCAGCCAGGAGCACAGAGACTGAGGATGGGGCATGCAACCAGCAGTGGTTGGCAGGCACGGTTTATGGTTCTTCCCTCTTCTGGTGTAGTCGCCAGGACATGTGGGACTCTGGCGGAGACACCCACTCTTAAGATATTCCAATTTCTTCCCGGAAGACCAATTCCATTTGTTGAAACCCTCTATCTCCAGAAACTTCTGAACCTCCGAACACACACACACACACACACACACACACAGACTCCCCAAATGTTCTAAAACAGCCAACCCTGGCTTCTTTGTGCTTCTGTAGGGAGTTTGCCAAAGAAAGGGAACGGGTGGAAAACCGGCGGGCTTTTCTGAAGCTGAGGCGGCAACAGCAGATTGAACGAGAGCTCAACGGGTACATGGAGTGGATCTCAAAAGCAGGTGAGGCCCTTTACCTGGGGCCCAGGAACTGACCTGCCAGGCCGCAACACACACACAGTTGTGTGTGCAGTTTGGAGATGGGTGAGGGAAGAGAGTTTGAAGATGTAGTGATGGGAAGAGAAAGAGGGCTGAGCTGGTACTCCCAATTTTTAGCAACAAGGATCCAGAATATGATAGTGAAAGTTCTGCAATAAAGCCAGGATAGGACATTCTATCATGGTTACAAGTTCTAAAACCAGACTTCGGTTTACATCCCAGCACTGCCACCTCCTAGCAGTGCACCTCATCTCCCTGTGCCTCAGTTTCCTCAGCTGTTAAATATAATGATAGTACTTGCCTCATAGGGCTGTTCAGGACTTTAATGAGATCATCCAAGCTGAGTCACTTAGGAAGAGCAGCGCCTGATGCGCAGTGAGCATGTGTTCATTTGTTCAGCCATTCAGAAAATACTTACATGGCACCCACTGTGTGCCAGGCACTGTTCTAGGCACTGAGGATAGTGCAGTGAACAAAACACGCCAAATCCCTGCCCACGGGGCTCTTATATTCTAGTGAGAGAGGCAGAAAATTAACAAAGGCTTAGAATGTTGGGTTCTGCCAAAGGCTAAGAACAAAAATAAAGCAGGGCAGCCCTAACCAGTGTGGCTCAGTTGGTTGGGCATCAGCAAAGTGAAAGGTTGCTGGTTCAATTCCTGGCTCAGGCTCATATATGCCTGGGTTGCAGGTTCAGTTCCTGGTTGCGGTGCATATGAGGCAAGCAGTTGATGTTTCTCTCCCTCTTTTTCTCCCCCTCTCTTTCTCCCTCCCTTCTCTTCTCTCTAAAAAATAAGTAAATAAATGACATTTTAAATAAAGCCAAGTAGGAGGCAGGAAAATAGTCAGAGGAGGCAGGATGATCAGAGAGGTTCTCTCTGAGCAGACACCCGAAGGAAGTGAAGAAGGAAACATGCAGATGTTGAGAGGAGGGGCATTCCAGGCAGGGGGAACAGTAAGTGCAAAGGCCCTGAGCTAGGAGCAGAGCTGAGTCATAGCAAAGAAGCCAGTGTGGCTAGAGCCAGGGGAGAGTGGGAGGAGAGGAAGGCAGGGAGATGACGGAGGCTGGATCAGGCAAAGCCTTACAAGCTATGGTGAGGATGTTGGTCTTTATGTTGAGAGAGCTGGAGAGAAGGTGGGCATTACTGCCTTTGCTGAACTGAGGCTGGGAGTCAGGAATTACTGAGCAACATGTCTCTGGCTGATTGAGCTGTCCCTGTCAGCAAGCGGAGAGGGGATGTGGTGGGGCAGACTGTTCTCCTTTCTGGTCCAAGGGAGCGCATCCCTGGGAAAGTCCGCCAAACACTAGAGCTTAACCGTGTGCTCTTCCTCCTCAGAAGAGGTGATCCTTGCCGAGGACGAAACTGACGGGGAGCAGAGGCATCCCTTTGATGGTAACTGTTCTCAACCTGGCTCGGGGTGGTCTCAGGGGAGATGGGGGAATAGGTCACTTGGTCCTAGGGGTGTTCAGAGTCCAGGTGATGCCAAGAACAAACACGAGACTGGGTCAGGGTCAGGAAGATACAGGGAATGGCAGGGATCTGCTTCCTTGAGGGATTGCAGGACCTTGGCAGAGTTTGTGCCTTCCGGCCTGCCCTTTCTGCCCTCACCACATGCCCCACTTCTGCTTTGTGCCTCCTTTTTTCTCATCTGCAAAATAGGCATGACTGTAATAATACCTACATCACTGGGTTATGAGGATTACATTAATTCTTCCAAATAGAACAACTAGAATAGCGCCTAGTTCAGTGTCAGCACCCTTTGTGTTTGCTAAATTTAAAAAAATTAATAATAATAATTTCACCAAGAATCCAGCTTACTGTTAAGAACGTTGTCTCATGTGTCACACTTGGCTAGATAGAACCAGTTTTGATTGAAGATACCCGGAATGAGAGCTGAGGCCCATCCCCGTGGGGATGACTAAGTCATTTGACTAGAAATCAATGCCTCAGTTCATGTCCCCTGGAGAGCTGTTGGGAGACTAGAGACTAAATCCTGACAGGGGGTACCCACAATCCCAGCCTGCCTAGCAGATATGCTAAAGTCAAAGGGTGGGCTGTCTTTGTAGGAGTCACTGTATATCCAGTCCCAGGGCTCCCAGAAGGGACACAGTGGTGAGATCCCAATCATAGACTGAACAAGACTTGATTCTTTTCTTTACCCTTTGAACAAAGTCATGTGACCTCCCTGAGCCCCATTCTGCACATCTGTAAAATGGGCATACTGTTACATCCCACCAAATTGGATTGCCATAAGGGTTAAACCCAGTAACTCCTGAATGTCCCTGGCAGAGTGCCTGGCCCTGAGGACACATTTGATCAATATCATTGCTATGGCAAAAAGGGTCACGTCTTTTTCTCTTGCCATGTTTCCATTGTTGGAGCTCTGCGGAGAGCCACCATAAAGAAGAGCAAGACAGACCTGCTCAACCCTGAGGAGGCTGAGGATCAGCTGGGCGATATTGCCTCTGTGGGTGAGTCCCTCCTGTTTATCACTGATTGCCCAAGAGATGGCACCTGAAGGCTCAGGCTCCAGGTTGCCTGGGTTCACTTCCTTCGGGTCTCTTTCTCTTCGCACCTGTGTGTTTCCTGGGCGGATGGCATGATGATGGTGTAACAACAGTGCCTGTCTTCTAATATTGATGGGAGGGTTAGAATAAATGGTTCACAGTAAGCAGTTAGGACAGTGCCTGGCAAAAAATAAGCTGCCAATAATGTTGCCTGATGCTATGCATCCATTATTCATGATAATACTATTATGCATCCATTATTCATGATAGTATTAGTATTCATTAGGACTCATTAAGGGGCTGCTCTGATTAGGTGCCCAGTTGTGAACAAGGCAGACCACATCCCTCCCACTGTGGAGCTTGCCATTCAGTGCAAGAAATAGATATTAAATGGATAATTAAACAAATAAACCTGTTGCGATAATGACACTACAGAGAAGATACCCTGAGTCTGGTCTGCCTTGGGAAAGTAGGTGTGATCAGGGAAGCCTTCTTGGAGGAGGTGACATTGAAACTGTGAACTGAAGGCTGGGTAGGAGGTCACCATGGCAGTAAAAGCAGAGAAAAACATGTCGAAAGCTGTGCTCAGACGGTTGCCATTGGTTACCTCATAGGACAGGCTTTGAAGTGGGACGGGACCCTGGACCTTGTCCTGCCTAACTCGTCTTGATTGAGACTGTGTTACTTTTGACCTTCTCTAAGGAGAAGATCTTATTTTTGAAATAGATTTTTAAAATTCCAAGGATGAACAAGGTGGTGGGAGAGTATCCAGCCAGAGATAATGTGACTGAGCAGGAAGAAAGCATTTAACCTGGTGGAGGAACTGTGTAGCTGGGGCAGAGAGGAAGAAAAGATGGGAAAGGAAGGGAGGAAAGAAGGAAAGGAAGGAGAGAAGTTAACATACACCTTTCTTATCCACTGGCACCATTTATTTTATACTTTGCTTTTTTCACTCAACCCTAGTTTATCCCCTTACTGTTGAGTTTCGATGGAATTTCTGTAGCAGTTTCATACTCTGTAAGGATGGCTACGCTAGAGTCACTTAGCCATGGCTCTATTATAAAGCGTTGGAGTGGTTTCCGATGTTTGCTCATACAAGGAGCACCGCTGTGAACATTTATGTACAATTACACCCCCCTCAAGGCTTGTTTCTTTGGGGATAATTATAGGATCAAAGATATTAACAGCTTTTCAACTTACTATTCGCAGAGCCCTTCTGAGTTTCAAAAACACTGAACCCATTTATAAACCTGCCAAGATCCCATACATTCACAGCTTCCCCACCCCAGCCATTGCATAGTACGGTGCCCGTTTCATTTCATTTCTCAGTGAAGTCAGTTTGTAGTATCTTCAAGCTTGTTTTCATTTGCATTTTTAATCTCTAGCCAAAACACTCTTTCCCTTAATGATGAACTCATTCTGTTCCCACTTGTGGCTACATCTGTCTCTCTCCTTCCAGCAAGTTCAAAGACTAGGGCACTGTGTCAATGCACTTGATCAGTCAGGTCGGTACTGTGTTTCCCCAGTTAGGTTGTCTCCATTTCTTAATCTGTTCTGTTATATTTTGATAGGTAACCTTTTTTGTTCATACCACATTTATTAAATGCCAGGCACTGAAAAAAATTGGGATACCTAAGTCAGGATCTTCCTTCCCTATGAATAAGACCAAATACCCTCTCTTAATTAACAGTGAGATGTTATCTTTCATCCATCATTTGAAAGAAGATGAAAAATGGTACTACCTGGTGTCAGCAAGGAGGTGAGGGAATGGACATTGTCATATTCCATTGGCAGAAGTAGTGTGCAGTGTATGGTCTGGCATTATTTAGATAATTTGGATGATTTAATTCTAAACAGTCATGCTCTTTGACCTAGCATTTCCACTTCAAAGCATTCCTTCGTGCATACAAAAGATCTGTGTGCAGCCTCTGCTCAACAGCATGGCTTCTGGTGCTCAAAAAAGTAAAAACCAGAAACAGCACATGCTCCCAAAAATGGCAAAATAGTTACATACAGAGGAATACTACGTAGCTAGGATAAACAGTGAGGTTGCTACTGGCATGGAAAGATGATTCAAATATATTTTTCATGGAAAAAAGCAAGTTGCACAACATGTTGTAAAATGAATGATCTCATTTTAAACGCAATATTAAGGAGTGTGCTGGTGTAAGAAACATGTAAAGCTGTAGAGAATTTTTTATAAGAGTTTATTTGAGCCCAACAGATGACATTGCCAGAAAGCAAGATCTCAAATGCGTTCAAGGGTGGCAGTTTGCTGCTTCTTTTATGTATTTGTGATAAAGGAGGAAAAGCAGGAGATTACATGCAAGTGAGAGAAAGCAAGATGGGGATTGGATTACAGGATAGTTAACAAGACAATTGTGTGCTCCTTTGAGAAAGATGTATTTCAAAAGGCAGAGATAAACCTCTTACTAAAGCCATATACCCATAAGTACCCTCCGTTCTCTGCCCAGGAATTTATGATCAGATCAGCCTGTGAGGTTGCTTTTGGTTAGATTCATTTCAGTGCCCTTTTCTCATCCACAAGCCTACGAGGTGCTCTTAAAAGATTTGCGAATTGGAGGATTGAAGATTTTCGTGTTTTAGGTGATATTTTTCTGGAAAGTGCAAATTAGTGGCATGTGTTACTTTTGAAACCAGAAAAGTAATTAGGTAAGTTTAAAGTTACTTAAAAGCATTAGAGACTAACTATAAGGACTCTCTTGGCTATTCAGGACAGGGAAGAATTTGTGGAAAAGCGAATGGAAGGAGGCATTTCTAAACTGGGCTTCATATAGAATGCAGAGAGTACATTAGTTCTCTAGGGCCATCATAATAAAGTAGCCCAGGCGTTTAAATACCAGGTATTTACTTTCTCACCATTTAAGAGCAGGTTTGAGACCAAGGCATTGGCAGAGCTGGTTTCTCCTGAAGCCCTTATCCTTGGCTTGAAGATAGTTTTCTCCCTGTGTCTTCACATCATCTTCCCTCTGTGTGAGCACGTGTCTGTGTCCTAATCTCTTCTTATAAGGACACCAGTTGTCCCAGCTGGGTAGCTCAGTGCTTAGGGCATTGTCCATATACACCAAGGTTGCAGATTCGATCTGCAGTCAGGAAACATGGAAAAATCAACCAATGAATGCTTAAATAAGTGGAACAACAAGTCAATGTTTTTCTCTCTCTAGTTTTTTTTTTTTTATGTTAAACAAAAAGAGAAAAGAAGAACACCAGTCACACTGGATTAGTGTGCAACCTAATGACCTCATTTTAATTTAATTACCTCTTTCAAGGTCCTGAGGGTTAGGACTTCAACACAGGGACTTGGTGGGACACAGTTCAGCTCATAACAGGGGGTTGACCCATGAGCCTGGAGAGATAGTCACAGAGGATTTGTCTGTGGCAGACCCCGCTCTTGGATTTGTGGCTGGCATAAGAAAACTGGCTACTTAGAGAGCCCAGGTTTCAGGTTGACATTTAGTAAATGTGCAATAAAAGGAAGATGAGAAACTGAAGTACAAAGTTGTCAGGCTGAATAAGACCTGAGGGTGTCCTAGAGCTCCTATTAAGAAAGCAGGTGACTATCAGCTTTCAAAACAGATCCAAAATACAGTCCAGTAGCTTGGTCTCCAGGGACCAAATTTGCTACTGGCCAGCCCACCAAAATCCAGTTCTTTGGCCTGGTAGCTCAAAAATGCACAAGAAGGGACCCCCATTCTAGCCAGTGGCTTCATAAGCCACCTGGAAAGAGACCTCTAGAATTCTCTTTACCTTTATTTATTCCAGTAAAAAATAATAATAATAATTCCAATGAAATGTTAAATGAGTTGATAAACACATTATAAAATGGCCTCATTTATAGTTGATGAACTTACAAAACTTGAGTCATTTAAAGGAAAAGTTGAACCATGCCTGGAAGCTTCCATCACAGCACTATTTCTTTAGAAAAATCAGATTTTAATTATATACATTCCACATAGGCTGTATTCGTTTCCTGGGGCTGCCGTCACAAAGTACCATAAACTGGGTGGCTTAAAACAACAGGGATTTATTTTCTTACAGTTCTGGAGGCCAGAAGGCAAAACCTAAATCAAAGTGTTGGCGGGGCTATGCTGGCTCTGGAAGCACGAGGGGAAAATCTGTTCTGTGCTTTTCCCTCAGCGCCCAGTGTTGTCAGCAATTCCTAGCAATCTTTGGCTTGTTCATGCGTCATCTCAGTCGCTGCCTCTTCCATCACATGGTCTCCTGTGAGTCTCTGTGCCTCTTCTTCTCTTATAAGGACCTACTCATTGGATTCAGGGCCCACTCTAATTGAGTCTGACCTCATCTTAACTTGATGACATCAGCAAAGAACCTATTTCCAATAAGGTCACAGTCACAGGCACCAAGGGTGAAGACTTCAACACCTCTTGGAGGGACACAGTAAAACCCACACCTTGGGCAACACCTCTTTCAATAGAGAGAGAATTTTAAGGGCATCTAAATTGCCGAAACACCCCAGATTAAGCCTTGATGCTGACATACTGCTGTCCTCACCACAGAACTTTCCAGACTGGTACTGGACTCCTCTGGCTCTTGACCCTTTGAAGGTGACTTGAATTAAAATGAGTTTCATCATAATATACTACATTTGTAAAATGTAGTACCCCCCCTAAAAAAAGTGTAAAATCTCACTTTGATATGTTTCTGTGTTGATTCCATATTGAAATGATAATATTTTGGAAATACTGGATTTCATAAAATACCTTATTAAAATTATTTTTTAAATCTAAGGATTGAGCCATAGCTGGTGTGGCTAAGTGGCTTGAGTGCTGGCCTGTGAAGCTAAGGGTCACTGGTTCAATTCCCAGTCAGGGCACATGCCTGGGTTATGGGCCAGGTCCCCTGTTGGTAGTATATGAGAGGCAACCACACATTGATGTTTCTCTCCCTCTCTTTCACCCTGCCTTTCCCTCTCTCTAAAAATAGATAAATAAAATCTTTTATAAAATAAAATCTAAGGATTGCCTACAATTTTAATTCCAGGCCACAGAGAAACAGTAGATACAAGACTGTATAGAAAAACAGTGTGGGTCAAAGTAAATATGAAATGAAATAAATATAGATTATAGAACGCAGCTAGTATGGGAGCCTGGCATGTAGTAAATATTCAGTTAATATTCATTCCCCTCTTTGCAGTGAGTGGTGGGCCTGTTGTGGGATGTCTTAAGGCCTGGTGATCAGGAAAGACTTCCTTAGTGAGTTGGCATATGAACTGTCTTGACTTCAGCTCTTGGGGTTCAGTAGGAGGTTTGAAGCCTAATAATCATTGTATTTCAGCATTGATTCTTCCCACAGCCCTGTGCAGAGAGAGTGTAGTTGTGTCTGATTTCAAGATGGAGACACTAGAGTCCCAAGATGCAAGGTGACCTTCCCAAGATCACTCACCAGTTGGTGATGGAGCCAGGTTTTCAATGTGGCTCTAACAAGAGTGGAGGTCAGGGGGCTCCTGCCCATTGTGAGATCTCTTCCCCCATCTCTCCTTTTTCTCCTCCTGCCCTGCTCTTCCTCATTGCCCATGGAACATCCCATCCCTCCCTGCCCATGAGACCTTCAAGAATCTCATTCCTCTTTGCCACACACTATGGATGCCTGCAGCTCTGAGCCCATCTTTGGGAGGAGCAGGGACCAGAAATACCTCAACTGGGAAGGGCCACTTGGAGCTTCCCTGGGGTTCTCAAGTCCTCTGAAGTCAGGCAGGTGATGGACACAAGGGAGGGTCCAGCCACTAGGCCTGGTCAGCTGCCACCAGGTGGGAATGTAGCTTCTCCCCATGGTCATATGTTCCAGGAGTGAATGCAGTGTGATGGCCGAGAACATGGGCTCTGAACCAATTTAATACTTAACTGTTACCGCTCCCCTCTCAGCCCTCGTTTCCTTGGCTGTGAAATAGGGTTAACAATGGCACCTGCTACCTATGGTTGCCATAGGGAGAAAGCAGGTTCATATAAAATGTGTCCTCTGCCATGCCTGGTGCTTACTAAATGTCCAATAGAAGTCAGCTATTATTTTCTTTCATGAGAAGCTATCTTTTTATGAAAAATCTTCCAGGTTTTAAATATGGACCAATTTATCTGACATTTCTCCCTCCCCAAACCAAAACAAGACTTCATTATTTCTGAACTATCTCCATAACATATTTTGGACACATTTCTAGTGTTCACCAATATCTGGTTCTTCTCCCATTTTAATTCTCAACCATTATGTCCTTGGAGGAAGTCATGTGGATAGATCTGGCCAACAGTGGTGGTCACATATGACATATGATATTGCTGGGCAGAAGTAAAAGAGCTGGTCAACACCTTTCCAAGTGTTCCTTCCGCGACAATGTTGACAGAGAGGAACACTTGTTCTTGATGATAAAGGTGTAGGAAGATGGACTCTCTCGAGCCTGGAAGGCTGCCTTAGAAAGTGGATGATAGCTGCCCTTCAGTTGTGACCCCAAGAGACAAGTAAGTCCTAATTGGTGAAGGTAAATTGTCTTCTTCATATGTATCTGGAATGATAATGGTATGTAACATCTTAGGGAGAATTGAAAAACTTGTTGAATTGTGAAAAGCGTCCCCTAAATGGCATCAGACTTGAAGTGAACTTTGCTTAAGGGAGAAATAAACTTTGTTTAGTCACAAAAAATAAAAATAAACCAATCATTTCAATTTCTACCACCTCAGGGTAAACCAGTAGGGCCCCTAGGGTGCCAAGTCACAACCTCTATTTAGAATTTTGCTGGTAGGAGATGGCATCCTGCAGGATGCTTGCTGTGCCCCACCTGGCTGGTGGGATGGATTGATGAACAGGCTGGGTGGATGACAGGTGAATGGACAGATGAAGGAATGAAGGAATAGATAGGTGAATAAGTGAACAATGAATGGATAGGTAAATTAATGACGAATGAATGATGAACAACTGTGAACGGATGGATGAATGAATGAGCAAAGGTACACACTAATGAGTGAATAAATAAATGCACTGATGAATGAACTAAGGAATGAATGAATAAATGAGTGCACTAATGAATGAACAAATTGATGAATAAATGAAAGAGTGGATGAAACAATGAACAATAAACAAATGAATGCAATTGAAGGTTTTCAGGAAGAGGTATTTTAGAAGATAAAATCAACATCCAAAACAGAATTCTGACCCTTCTTTCAAACTTGCCTCTCCTAGTGGATGGCAGCTCTGTCCCTCCAAGTGCTCAAGCCAAAATCCTGAGCTCCTTCCTCTCTCTTTCACCCACACTGACCCATCAGTAAATGTTGGTTTACCTTAAATAATATATGTCAGATCTGTCTACTTTTCATTCTTCTCAGCCATGACAGAGTCCAGCCTCCGTTACCATCTGCCTGGGCTAGTGCAGCAGTCTTCTCTCTGGTCCCACAGCTCCTGTTCCTCTGTAGTCTGTTCCTCCCACAGCAGCCAGAGGGCACCTGTGAGCACCTGTGGGAACTGGGCATGTCCCTCCTCTGTTTAGAACCCTCCATGGCTCCCACCTCACTCAGAGCAAAAGCCAAAGACCTTCCTAAACACACAGGCCCTTCATAACCTGCCTTGTCACCTACCTGCCCTCACCTCCTCCCTCTCACCTTCCTCAGCCACTCCACTCCAGCCTTACTGTCCTCCACATGCTGTTTGCCAAATATGTCAGGCAGGCATATTCCTGCCTCAGGACCTTTGCACTTGCTATCTACTCAGCCTAAGATAGTAAGGTGACTTAACCTTAACCTTGAAAACTTGATTTAATATTAAAGCCTGCCTGTGGTCCCTCCTGGGGCTCCCAAGCCCCTTACTCTGTTGTAGTTCTTTTTTCCCCCAAGGAACTTTTTATCTGTCATTACATTATTAAATATTTTATTATATTATGGTTGCTATCTATCTCCCCCAGTGAAGCATCAGTCCCAGGAAGATAAGGCTCTATCTGTTAACAAGAGTATTCTGAGCAGAGTCTGGCACATAGTGGGTACTTCATAGATGCTTAAGAGCAAGAACATACAGGCAGACAGCTCAGCTGGTTCATTACTCAGTGATCGTTTCTAAAGTGGAAAACTAGGGTCCTATCCATGCTTCCTCCTGGAGGTTTTCCAGCCATGCTCCATGCAGCTGTGCTTTCTACCCCGCACTGGGGGCTCCTGAGCAGAGGCTCCTGCCTCATCCTGCCCTGTGGCATGACCCCCAAAGTCATCAGATATCTCCAAGAAGAGGAGACACAGGAGGCTGGCTCTAGCAATGAGAACCATTGGGCTCCCTACTGAGTTCTTATTGGTTATTTCCAATACCACTATTTTCAGGGACATCTTCTCGTAAGCTCCATCTCTGGAAAACTAAGGCTTTGGGTCATGACGGTTCCCTTGGGCTAGAGGGCTTGTTGGAGAGGCTGATGGATCCCCTGGCCACACTCCGTGCCTGGGCTGCACGTTGGTTCATTCCTCCACAGTAACACCCTGACATTCTCCATTCTTTCCCTGGCAGGGTCTCCCTTTGCCCGAGCCAGCATTAAAAGTGCCAAGCTGGAGAACTCGACTTTTTTTCACAAAAAGGAGAGGAGGGTGCGTTTCTACATCCGCCGCATGGTCAAAACTCAGGCCTTCTACTGGACTGTGCTCAGTCTGGTAGCCCTCAACACGCTGTGTGTTGCTATCGTTCACTACGACCAGCCCGAGTGGCTCTCCGACTTCCTCTGTGAGTACCGGCCCGCCCCGCCCCGCCAGCGCCCCGCCCCTTCCTCACGCCTTCTCTCCAGTTCTCGTTCCCTGGCAGTGTGTGTTTCTTCTCTTGTCCTTTTTGAAGTGGCCTTTTCATTTGGCCATGTCTCCAACTGGGATTGATGCTGATGTTGCTACTGCTGCAATGACAGGCCCCAACTGCCTTGGGCCTGAGAGTTGGAAGCTGGAATTCAGGCCACCAAACACTTCTGTGATCCTTTCTAAGAGAGAAAAATAAGGATACTGGTGAAGAAGGTATTGGAAAGGGTGGCAGAATAGGCAGAGACTGCAAGACAGGAAGAGATAAAAAGATACATGTAATTTCTAGGTGCATCTCGGGGAATGTTAAAATAAGCAATTTGTGGTTGAGAAATACAGATGTCTTAGGGACAAAAAGTGCTCACATTTTCTCCACTTATTTCTGACTCTGCTTCTTCCCTCTTTTATCAAACCTTCAGCTTCTTTTCCCTTTCCTCTCCTGCTCTATTTGACTTGTTTATCTCTGGGATTCATTCCTAGGAGATCCCTTCCAACAAATGTAAGAGCATCTTGCTCCCCTTATGGGTACCAGGACCCCCAAGGCTTTGCCTGTCTGGGCCTATTCCCAGATTCCGGGAATTAACATGAGATATCAATATTAATGGCCAGGTGGGATTGAGGAGAAGCAATTAAAAGCAAGGAGACCTCTGACTGGGATTTAAAAAGTAAAGAGGCCCCTGACTAGTGGGTAAGGCACCAGCCTGCAAACCCAAAGGTTGTTGGTTCAATTCCCAACCAGGGCACATAACCAGGTTGCAAGCCAGGTCTCCAGCCAGGTCCATGGCTGGAGGCAGGTGAAAGGCAACTATACATTGATGTTTCTCTCCCTCTCTGACTCTATCCCTTCTCCTCTCTCTAAAAAATAATAATAAATAAAATCTTTAATAATAATAATAATAAATAAATAAGTGAAGAGCTCTGAGAAGTCAGTAAGAGCAGTGGAAGATCAAGTAGATGCCTGGTTCTGGCTTGTGGGCCCTGAGTAAGGACTTCATAAACCATTTTTGCCTGCTGACTGCCTTCCTCCCACATCTACTGGCTTGTCTGACTTAGGTCTGTAGATTCTCTGCCCTTCTGACATCGTTCAGAATTGACCCAGACAGCCACTGGAGACAGTCAAGTCTTTAGCCTAGAGAGGCCTGGAAGCCTGGTCCAGGCCACTGTCTCTTTGTAACCCTCATTTTTCCAGTCACATTGGCTGACCTTCCCAGGACACCCCCCAGGAGCCCAGTCTCCTTCTGAGAGCCCTGACCTAGTTCCAACCTTAGTAATTGCATTTAGTCCCCCTGGAGTCTCTTATAAATGAGGACTCTCAACTTCTAGTCTTAACCTCCTCTGATTGTCTATTTTTAATCTGCCATATTCCCCCCACTAATCACCTTGTTCTGTCCTGGTTCAGGAAGAGGGCATTAGAACTTTCTGCCCTGGGTCTCTGTGTTGGTAAAAATCCTTTAATTACCCCGGTTGAGAAAACTGAGACACAGAGAAGTTAAGAAACTTGCCCAGGGTCACACAGCTAGTTCAGGATTTGAACTCAGACTCCAAGCTTTGATGGCAGATCGCTGTCCTGGCTTACCAGATGACATGGGTTCTCAAGGCCTGCCTCTAATTTGCCCTGTGGCCTTGGAGAAGCCATTAACATATTCATTCTTTGAACATATCCCCAATTCTAAGACACTCTTATTTTTTTGTGCCACTAAGAAAGAAGACAATGTGGCTGTTTAAACTAGGACATGCTGATTTTAAGATGCACCCTAATTTCAGAAATGTCAGAATGTACTAGCATCAATGACCCATGGACACAAACAACACGTGGGATTGACTGTGTGGGTGGGGGGATAAGGAGGGTGGGAAAGGGGAGAGCAGAGGGGAAAATGAGATGAAAGTAATATAACAACAATATATATATATATGTATATATTTAAAAAAAGAAATGTCAGAATGTAAACAAAAAATATGTGTCTTACACTCAATGAAGTATAGTTTCTCTGAATCTCATATTCCTCTCCTGCACTCAGTAAAAATTGGATTCAATGACCCAGAAGTTTCTTCCAGACCCACCAACACCACAGACAGTTCTCTCAGGTCTTCTGCCTCACCAGCTATCATGTTTCCATGGTAACTGAGGAACAAGCATCTTGGAAACACTGAATTCTTCCCAGAGTTGCCTCCGGTGGTTCTTGGAATGCACCAGATGTTACAGACAGAGTTTCCTCATGGAAGTTTTGGCCCTGGAGGTCCTAGAGACCCTAGAGCTTCCCTTGGGCATGAGGCACTCCTTCGAGTCCTGGAAACCAAGGGGATGTTTTGATAGGAAGAGTGGACAGGACAACAGTCAGTTCAGACCATCACTTAAAAGAATGATATAGACAACCGAACATTGATGTCTCTCTCCCTCTCTGCCTCGCTCCCTTCCCCTCTCTCTGAAAAATAAGAAAAACAAAATCTTAAAAAAAAAAAAAAAAAAGAATGATGTAACAACCCTGGCTGGTGTGGCTCAGTGGATTGAGCACTGGTCTGCCAACTGAAAGGTCGCTGGTTCAGTTTCAGTTAGGGCACACGCCTGGGTTGGGGGCCAGGTCCCCAGCAACAGGTCGAGCTTTCTGTCCCTCCCCCTCTCTTTGAAAATAAATAAAATATATTTTTTAAAAGAACGCTATAACAAATACCCTTGACCTTCAAAGAGCATTAGCTTTGTGACCCAAATTGAAATTCTTAGAAGCACGAGACCTCTCCCTTCCCTTTCTGCGCGCTTTCTTCCCCTTCGAAGCACTCGCTGCCTCTCCTTCCCATCCGTTAGATGAGTGCCCAGGCCCACCCTGTTGCCCTGCTAACAGCCTTGTCAGAACATGGTCTACTGCTAGAGATTTCTTGGCCAGTGAAAAAATACCCTTGTGTTATCTCTCCTGGAGGCATTTGCACACCCAAGAACAAAAGGCTTTGTCTTACTCAAGATTTTTTAGACATCAGCAAGACAGGAGTCCCAGGGGACATCAGATAAGTTTTCCAGGTTGGGAAAAGCACTGCCTTAGATTGGTTCCCTCTGATGCTGCCACTAGGTCTCTAACATAAGGGACTTACAAATAGGACACCGTTATGATTTCTATTTCTACTTTTCCTTTGGAGCTCAGGCATATAAAAATGGATTAATCATAATTCTTAGATTATGACACACTGACATCATAGGGCCAGCCATTGTTCTTCTGTTAGTTAGCCAGTTTGTGAGTCAGTTAGTTATTAGTTAGCCAGTTCGTTCATTTGTTTGTTCATTAGTTTTTATTTACTATTTTCAGAGAAAGGAGAAAGGAGAGAGGCAGAAAGGGAGAGAGACATCAATGTATGGTTGCCTTTCACCTGCCTCCAGCTATGGACCCGGCTGGAGACCTGGCTTGCAACCTGGTTATGTGCCCTGGCTGGGAATTGAACCAACAACCTTTGGATTTGCAGGCTAGCGCCTTATCCACTGTGCCACCAGCCAGAGCTTTTTTGTTAGTTTTTAAAATGTAGTTAACTCCAGGAACCCACCACTCAACATAAACCTGAGTCCTTGGCAATAATCTACATCCAACTCTTCTCATCACACCAAGCAACAACTACAAAATAAAGTCCTGCTTTTTCTTCTTTTAAGATTGGTCTGGGGTTGGTTGGTTGGAGGATGGGGGCAACTGTCACTCTTCCCCATTAGTAGGAAATTGAGTTTCATGGAAAGGAAGCCTTGTGTGATCTTTGGCCAAGGCCATCAAAGACCTGCAGGCAAGGGACAAGATTGGTATCAACAGGAAGGTCAGGGCCATTTGACTTTGTAGGCCCCCATTGACAAAACTAACCTTCTCTCTGCTTCCCTCCCTCCCTTGTAGACTATGCAGAATTCATTTTCTTAGGACTCTTTATGTCCGAAATGTTTATAAAAATGTACGGGCTTGGGACACGGCCTTATTTCCACTCTTCCTTCAACTGCTTTGACTGTGCGGTAAGTACCCTGGTTTCTGAGGGATTCCTTTCTCCAGCTCTTGCCCAGCAAGGCTGATGCCTGGAGACCTTGGAGAGGGAGAGGCAGGGTCCACCCTGAGTATGAGAGACTCAGCTAAATGCAAGAGGAATAAGAAGACCATCTCAAATACTGGGAATAGGCATCCAGAACAGTCTGCCACTGCTGGTAGGAGGGCAAATGTGTGGACCTTCTTTGGAAAGAGGGGGTAACCTAGCCATTCTACTGCTAGGAGTTCACCCTAGAGAAACTCACACAGATGCCCAGGAGACAGACAAGAATGCTCTGAGTGGCCCTGATTATAATAGTCCTAAACCACATGACTTCAAATAGCCCTTTGTGGTAGAAGAGTGGTGGCGTAGCCATCCCTGCGGTAGTGAAAGGTGGCCCACCCATTGGCAACACTGCACCAAAGAAGGCAGACCCTGATGAAGGCAGTCCATACCCCGCTGCATTGGTTAGGAATCATATTTGAATACTTTGAAAAGGCAAAGACCTCAGAAACGTTATGATAAGCAAAAGAAGCTGGACACAAAAGGTCACACATTGCATAATTCCATCTATATGAGATATCCGGAACAGGCTAATCCACAGAGACAGAAAGGAAATCAGTGGTTGCCAGGGGCTGGGAGCAACTGGGGGGTATGGAGAGTGACTGCTCATGGGGATGGGGTCTCCTTTGGGGTGATGGAAATGTTCTAGAACTAAATAGAGGTGATAGGGGTACAACATTGCAAATAAATGTTGCCACAAAATTGTGTACTTAAAAATTGTTAATTTTAGCCCTGGCCTGTGTGGCTTGGTCAGAGTGTCATCCTGTACACTGAAAAATTGCAGGTTCAATATTTCCTTCTCACATCCGTTTCTCCAAAAGCAATATTTTTAAAGATTAGTTTTATGTTATGTGAATTTCACCTCTTTTAAATCAAGGAAATGGTTATGTAAAAATTCAGTATGGTGCCCTGGCCAGTGTGGCTCAGTTGACTGGGCATCCCACAAACCAAAAGGTCACGAGTTCAATTCCCAGTCAGGGCACATGCCTGGGCTGCAAGTTCATTCTCCAGTTGGGGTACCTATGAAAGGCAACCAATCAATGTTTCTCTCTCACATCAATGTTTCCCTTCCTTTCTTTCTCTCTCCTTTTCCCCTCTCTCTAAAATCAATAAGCGTGTCATCAGGGGAAGATAAAAAGAATTCAGAATGGTGGTTATGTCTAAGGGGTCCCGGAGGCTTCCAGAGTGCTGACATGTACCATTTCTCACACTGGTGGTAGCTGCATGGGCACTCATTTTGTAACTATATGTTTTGAGAATTCTTTGCTCTCATCAGCTCTTAGTAAGTAAAAACAAAGAAAGGATAAGAGGTGTCTGAGACTCACCAGGCCTGCAAACTGAGGGTGGGAGTTGGGTTGGGTTCCTTTCAGGTTCAGGCCCAGGGTGTGTTTGCAAGGACTCTGGACTCAAGAGAATATCCTGTGTTCTAGGTTATCATCGGGAGCATCTTTGAGGTCATCTGGGCCGTCATAAAACCCGGCACATCCTTTGGAATCAGCGTGTTACGAGCCCTCAGGTTATTGCGTATTTTCAAAGTCACAAAGTAAGTCTTTGGGGGATGGCAAGGAGGGGCATGGGGGCTGGAGGGGGGCACCTCCTACACCCTGGCCCAGCCTAACCCCTTACACCTGCCCTGGCCTCTGTTGGCAGGTACTGGGCGTCTCTCAGGAACCTGGTCGTCTCTCTTCTCAACTCCATGAAATCCATCATCAGCCTGTTGTTCCTCCTTTTCCTGTTCATCGTCGTCTTTGCACTTTTAGGAATGCAGCTCTTTGGCGGCCAGTAAGTGCTCAGCAGCTTCTCCGACTTCTGCTTCCCTGGGGTCTGGCCCAGGGACTCCTCCAGCCCCCACACGCCAAACTCAGTGCCTCCAGAGACGCAGGTCCACCTTCTTCATGCCGACTGCCCTTCTTGTGGCCCGGATGCCCTGTGTACTCACCCAGACAGGCAGGGCCCTGGGTACCACTCAGGTGTCCTCCTGGGGCACAGAGACGCTGGAGATGTTGCCCTGGAGACAAGATGCTGAACCACGCCCTCACAACGCCTGGGGCAGGGCCAACGGGAAATGTCTGCGTTCTCCCCGCAGGTTTAATTTCGATGAAGGGACTCCTCCTACCAACTTCGACACTTTCCCAGCAGCAATAATGACAGTGTTTCAGGTATGACCTTTACCCTGCTCCACACCACGCAGGGCCACATGAGAAAGACCAAAGTCAGGAGGCAGAAGGGAGGGGAATGTGGGCACGAGCCCTTATGGGGGTTTCCACAGGAAGAACCAGGGAGGCAGGGGAGGCAGGGTGAGCAGGTTGGGCTCGATTGAATAATTTCAGTGGGCTCTGGGGCTTAGGTGCTGTCCTGAGCTGTCTGCTCCCTGGCCCTGGGGTGATTCAGGCAGAGAATGCTAGCCTTGTGTATAAGAGTCTGCAGAGGAGGTGGCTGAGGTGTGCACCCTGGATTTGTTGATTTGTATTTGAAAAGTATGTTCCTGGGCAAGTTGTTCACCATCTCTAGGAATTAGTGAGCCCTGACCCCCTGCAGCATCAGCAAAGCATCAGAATGCAGAAAGTAAAAGACACAACTAACACCTCATCCTCTCCAAGACTTCAGGTCACCACATTCCTATATCCCAGAGCAAAGATATTGACCTTGGGCCATCTCCCCAAACCAGCTTCTGCACCCATGTGGGCACGTGACCTGAGGATTGGGACTGGCCCAGCTGGGACCTCGAGAGCCTTTCCAGTGGGCTCTGTCTCTTTAGAGAACAGACAGTGTGTGGAAAATGGGACTTTACTTTCCCCATTTCATGTGGGGTTAGTTTCTAAATGAGACCCCAAGATGGGGGTTCAAAAAAGGACCATCCATGAAGCAAAGTTCTGACCCCTCACATGAATGATTCAATAGTAGTCACCACCACCCGCAGATCCTCAGCACAGCGGTTCTGGCCCAAGATTGCAGTTCTGTCCCCCAAAGCCACTTGGGAACCTTTTGGGTGTGGATGCTACGGGATCTAGTGGGAGCAGGCCAGAGCTGCTGCTCAACACCCTGCAGTGCCCAGAACACCCCACTTCAGAGAATGATCGGCCCCAAACGTCAGCAGTGCCGAGGCTGAGAAACCCTGCATTAACAGATTGGTGTTTCTGGAGTTCTTTCACATTGACTTGATCCTCATGGAAACATTATGAAGGAGGAGAGGGGAGTTTTCTTTCAGTGAGCATGTGGGCACCACACCTGTGTCCTCTCAGCCTTTCTATAAGCACCTGCTGGCGACGCCTTCTCTGGTCCGGCACCTGTCCTGCCCCAGGCACAACAGCCCGAAAGGACCAGTGCAGAGGTTACTTAAAACAATAGAAATTTATCTCTCACAGTCCTGGAGGCTGAAAGTTATGGTCAGGGAGGCCACAGGGATGGCTCCTGGGGAGGATTCTCTTCCTGGCCAGCAGCAGGCCTTCTCCATGTGCCCTCACACAGGAGAGAGAGGGAGACAGAACAGGAGCGCACAAGTTCTGTGGCTCCTCTTCTCACAAAGGCTCTGATCCCATCATGAGGCCCTTCCCTCCTGACCCCATCTAACCTTAATGACCTACCATTTCCACATACTATCACATGAAGGCTTAGAGCTTCAGCATATGAATTTAGGGGGCATGACTCAGTCCTTGGCAAATTTTTTTTATCATTTTACATATCAGTAAAGATAAATTATAGGGGTTTGTGACTCCTCTGGGGTCCCCTTTTCCTGGAAGCTGGGCTGAGAGCCCCTCACCACACAGACAGCCGGGTTCAGGCCCCACAGCTGCATCTCCGAGGGGCCCATGGCTGAGAGGGGCATTGGCTGTGTGTTTCTCTCTCCCTTTCAGATCCTGACAGGCGAGGACTGGAACGAGGTCATGTACGATGGCATCAAATCTCAGGGCGGTGTAAAAGGCGGCATGGTGTTCTCCATCTACTTCATCGTGCTGACACTCTTTGGGAACTGTATCCTCCATGGGGGGGACAAGGGCACACATCTGTGGGGGTGCAAAGGAGGGGGTCAAAAAAACAGATGCCAGGGTCCACCCACATGCCAGTGCTTTCCCTGACTCTGACGCGTCAGACACCCTCCTGAATGTGTTCTTGGCCATCGCGGTGGATAACCTGGCCAACGCCCAGGAGCTCACCAAGGTGCAGTTGGTGGGAAAATGTTTCCCTGGCAAAGTTACCACCTGCTTGTGGCAGATCAGGACCATGCTGGGCATGCGGGGACTGGGACAGGGTCAGAACTTTTGCCCTGGATGCACTGGTGCCTCCTCCCCACTCAGACTGGCCCTAGCCAAGTGGATTATACAGCAGAGGGGGCGGGGATGCACCGGGTTGCAGGAAACCGATGGCGGACTCCACCGAGTACCTTCAGGGAGACAGTGGACAGCCTTAAGAGACCTCCAAGAAGTGGTGCAGCCCCCAGGCTCATGGGCACTGTCACACTAGACCTGAAAGGATGGGATGGATGGAGAATAACCTATACAGGGTCCTGAAGCTTGAAGTTTCTCCCTGTGAGTTTAGGAGCTGGCTAGACCTCACTGCTGATTGCTAGCCATGAAGAATTCTGATACCGTGCCAGGCATTGCTGTTATTGCCCTTTTGCAGAAGGAGAAACTGAGGCTCAGAAAGGCGAAGTCACTGGCCCCAGCTATCTTGCCAATAGCAGCCACTATTTATAGCATTACACGATGCATGTCAGGCTCTCACCAGAGTTTTTGGTACACATTCAGTGCTCAATAAAAAGAACCTTTTTAAAAGATTTTATTTATTTTTAGAGAGAGAGAAGGGAGAGAAAGAAACAGCAATGCCCAAGAGAAATAATTGATAGGTTGCCTCTCGCACGCCCCTAACTGGGGACCTGGCCCAAAACTTAGGCATGTGCCCTGACTGGGAATTGGACCAGCTACCTTTCAGTTCACAGGCCAGTGCTCAGTCCGCTGAGCCACACCAGCCAGGGCTAAAAGGAGCCTTTTTTAGTCACTGGGCATGAACCAGGCCCCAGACCTAGCACTCTCAATTTATAAAGCTGGAAAAGGAAAGGCTGGGATTCAAATCTGGACCTGGCAAGCTCCAGAACCCAGGTTCTTGATTTACACTCCCTGCTACTTTCATCTGAGTCCCAGCTGGGCAGGTAATGATAAAAATAATAACCACAGGAAGTATCATTGCCTTTTTATGCCAGGCACTAGGAAGCATAACAGACAGTGAGTTACTATTATTCCCCATGTCACAGATGAGGAAACTGAAGTCCAGAAAGGTTAAGCAACCTTGCCACATAGGTAGGAATGGAAAAGCAGAGCTGGGACCCCTTCAAAGATCAGAAAATTAAAGAAGAACAGAAGAAATGAGGTCAAAAGAGAATGTAGGGGGTGAGAACCATTCGTATGAGAAACAGCCAAGGTTTTATTCATGGTCAGTGATAATGAATTCTCTGGGCAAAACCTGGTGCTGGATGCCCTCTTTGGGCAGCCTGGGGCTCCCTGGGAGTCGGGTCCACCTTATATAGGCACAGAGGAGGCAACACTTCCTTTGGTGACAGTGCTCACATCCCTAGGGCTGCCCGCAGCAGGGCTGCTGGGAATGGTGGTACAGGTTGTGCACTGCACAAAGTAAGCTGAGTACCATTTCGCAATTCGAGGAGGAGGGCAATGTCAGGAACAGCAGCATGTTAGGAGCTACTCGTTGCCACCCTAAACTTTTTCCCAGCAGCCCCATCATATTAGGACCAAGCCTGGGGCCTCCGGCAGCTTCATGGCCCCAGAGCCTCTGAGGTGTTCAGGATATATTTATGCAACTGAACCGGACTGAGCAGACGTTGCCAGCACTCCATCTGCTGAGCCTGGCAGGAGGGAGAGAGAGTTTCCCAGGCTCAGCTCCGACTGGGGGTGGGAGGGCGAGGAACGGAAGTCTCTACCACCCCAAACACACGGCCATGGGCCTGGCCACCACGGAGCTGGCTGGCATGGCTGCTTTGGGGCCTGATCCATCCATGAGCTCATCCAAGTCATTGGGGAGAGGGGACACCTGGAGAGAGGGGGAAGGGAAGGGAAGAAGGGAGATGTAGATATTCTCTAGATCCACATTCTTTCCTTCATTTATTCCAGAAGCATACTATGGGGCAGGCACCTCCACAAGCCCCTGACATGTTTTTAGCTCATTTAATCCTCACAGAAATTTCACTAGGCACTTTCTCAGAACTCCATTTTATAGCTTTGTCATTCATTCAAAAGCATATGTTAAGCACCTACTGTGAGCAAGGCCTGGTCTAGGGATACAGCCATAAATTAGATGGGCAGAAATCCCTGCCCTTGTGGGGATGATATTTGAATGTAAGCGACAGACAAGAAATAAATCTGTCAGATAACGAATGGTAAGTGCCAAGGAAAAAGGTGAAGCAAAGAAAGTCAGAAAGAGCTGAATTTTTAGATAAGAAATGTGAAGCACAGAGAAGTTAAGTAACTTGTCCAAGGTCACACAGTAGTAAATAGTGGAATTGGCATTTGAATCCAAGTAGGTCTAGAATTTGTGCTCATAACCACATGCATTGGTGCTTAAACTTGAGTGTTTTTCATTCTCATCCTGGGGCATGTTGAAAATGCAGGTTCTAGGTCCTAGTCCAGGGGGGGTTTTGTGGGGTGGGGGGCCTAGGAATCTTTTATTTACAGTGTTTCTGAGATAGGTAGTCTAAGAGCTCAGCTGTGAGAAATACTGCATGTGGTGCCAGGAAGGAGGGAGGCCTTGTAAGAGCTAAGAGTCTGGCTGGGTTCCACCAGGACATTGTCACTGACAGTGTCCTGATCTGACCATTTCCAAGGTGGTAGGATTGCATCTTGCCCCAGCGGTCCCAGCACAGGGGGCGAGGGCCCTGTGGCCACATGACTTTTCTTATTGGCGGGTTCATCTCTGGCCATTTCTTCTCGCTGCTTTTTCTTTGCTTTTTCTTTGTTGGCTTTTCTATTTTACGAATGAGGCCCTGCATGAAGGCTGAAGAAGGATTTAAGGCCCCAAAACATCCTTTTCTGTATGTATTTTTAAAACATCTTCCCCCATCCTTCTCCTTTCTGAACCTAACCGGCTGAGAATATAAGTTCCTCTCCTGATTTCCTTCTGGCGGCTGTTGGCAGTGCATGGGATGGGCCATGGAGTGCCAGATTTTTCTGCACGTGGGGACTAGTCAGTGTCTTGGGGTTTGTTGGGGTTTGGTTTTTCTTTTTTGTTTTTTTTTTTTTCAGTCTTGATTCAGAGAGTTTAAGCAGCCTGAAAAGTAGAGTGAGAGGAAAATCTTTGCATTCATTTTCAGCTTATTGAGACAGGGTGCAGAAAAATCTCCACTGTGGAAAAAGAAGGGAATCTCTCCTGGCTGGGCTAACGTAGGGTTAATAATGAGCTGGGGGTTTAGCCTGTCTACCTAAGGGATAGCAGTACACTTAACCGACACTGGGCATCTGTTCTGATTGGTGGGCTTCAGCTCCGATTGGTCGAAACAAAGGCCGAACCTATTTATAAATATTTCCAAAGTCACCCTGCGTAGTAAGTAATAGGATCAGAAGTGAGGCCCCAAGGCCCCTGGCTCATGTTTTGTAAACAGGAATCTCATGTGCCTTTTAGGATGAACAAGAAGAAGAAGAGGCAGCCAATCAGAAACTCGCTCTCCAGAAAGCCAAGGAGGTGGCAGAAGTGAGTCCTCTGTCCGCAGCCAACATGTCCATAGCTGTGTAAGTGTCCCCAGCCCTGGCTTGTTCTCTACACTCTTCAGCCTCCGCATCCTCCCAGTCAGAGATTGGGGGGTGTCAGGAAGTGGTCCTTGACAGGGCTGAGCTTTAGGAAGATGTATGTATGCCCTCCCATTCATTTTTACATAGTTACTAGTTAATAAGCCCCTCCTTACTATGTGCCAGGCACTGTTCTAGCTGCTGAGGATATGGGTGTAGCAAGTGCTAGGCATGGAGAGAATTGTGATTTTTAAACATAGTTGTCAGGAATGGCTTCACTGAGGAGGTGACAAGGCCTAAAGGAGGAAGGAGTTAAGGGGGGCCTGAGGGAAGAGCATCCAGGCAGTGGGGGTGGGGACAGCGTCTACAAAGGAGCAGGAGCAGGAGCATGCCCAGTGTGTGACTGGAGTATAGTGAGCAAGAGGGGAGAGTGGAAGGTGATAAGGGCAAAGAGGCAATGGGACAGACCACGCGGGACCTTGTGAGCCATGGGGAGGGCTTCAACTTTTGCTCTGAGACAGGTGGGAGCCATAGAGGGTTCATGAGTAGAGGGACAGGACCAAACTCAGGTGCTTACAGATGCCCACTGGCCACTCTCAGGGGAACAGACTAGGGGTGAGGGCAGAAGCCAGGAAACAGGTTGAGGATAACTACACTGGTCAGGCAAAAGAGAGACTATGGGCCGGACCAGACTGGTGGCTAAGTAGGAGATGGATACAGCTGAATTCTGGACAGATCAAGAAGGTAGAGTGGACGGAGTTTGCTGGTGGCTCTGAAGTGGTGAGAATTAAGGTGTCTTAATGAAAGGGAGGTTTATTGACACCAGTATTCTTTTTTTTTTTTTTTTTTTTAAGATTTTATTTATTATTTCCAGAAAGAGAGGAAGGGAGACAGGCAGAGGGGGAGAAAAACAGAGAAACACCAATTTATGGTTGCCTTTCACCTGCATCCAACCACAGAGCTGGCTGGAGACCTGGCTTGCAACCTGGTTATGTGCCCTGGCTGGGGAACTGAACCAGCGACCTTTGGGTTCGCAGGCCGACAACTTATCCAGCCAGGGTGACACCAGTATTCTTAACTGTGCCTTTGTGGGGTGCCCTGGGAATTCTGCACATTGTGAGGAGGTGCACCTTGGAACAATGCTTTCCCAAAGTAGCAGGAGGTGGCTGGGAAAGGGGAGCCCAGAAAGGTTCATGCTCAAGCAGCCTATGGAAGATCAAGGTCTATATAAAACACTCAGTGCACATGGAACCCCTGAAAAAAACCTCTGTGCCCCAGGTGGGACTCCAGCCTCACCTGTACTCCCAGCAGCAGACCCACTGGCTGCTCTGCCCCATTGCGTAAATAGGCACTGCCTGTAGACTCCCAAGTGCCCACTCTGGCTCTCCTGGGACCCCTAGGCCTCCTCGGACCCAGAACTGAAGGGTCCTGCAGGCAGCACAGGGGCCTCCGGAGCCTGCTCCAGGCCAGTGGCCTTTGTGACTGGCTGTCTCAAAAGGTTAAAATATTTTGGACATCAAGACTGTCTCCAGGGACCAAGTGCTACAATATAAAAAGGGCAATGGGGACACCCACCTGGGCTGAGACCCCCATGTGTATCTGGACCAAGATGTCCATTGGGGTCAAGATGCCTGTAAGGCCAAAATACCCGGCCAGGTTAAATTTTCCACACAGGTTGAGACATCTAAGTGGGCCAAGATCTAGGCCAGGATGCCCACCTAAACAGACACCCATCCTGGTGGAGATGCCCACCTAGAACAAGACACCCACCTGGACAGAGACTTCCATAAACCCAGGTGTTCCGCAGAGATGCAGGGCCCAGCGGTGCTCTGACCCGTGCACCCTTCCCTTGCAGGAAGGAGCAACAGAAGAACCAGAAGCCGGCCAAGTCCGTGTGGGAGCAGCGGACCAGCGAGATGCGGAAGCAGAACTTGCTGGCCAGCCGGGAGGCCCTGTACAATGAGTT
The DNA here is from genome assembly GCA_004026585.1 of Noctilio leporinus. Classification (NCBI taxonomy): domain Eukaryota; kingdom Metazoa; phylum Chordata; class Mammalia; order Chiroptera; family Noctilionidae; genus Noctilio; species Noctilio leporinus. Next base: position 263,888 of record PVIW01001324.1, on the reverse strand, counting down.
GGACCCGGACGAGCGCTGGAAAGCCACCTATGCCCGGCACCTGCGGCCCGACATGAAGACCCACCTGGACCGGCCTCTGGTGGTCGACCCCCAAGAGAACCGCAACAATAACACCAACAAGAGCCGGGCAGCTGAGCCTACAGTAGACCAGCGCCTGGGCCACCAGCGGGCCGAGGACTTCCTCCGCAAGCAGGCGCGCTACCACGACCGGACCCGGGACCCCAGCGGTTCCATGGGCCTGGACGCACGGCGGCCCTGGGCAGACAGCCAGGAGGCTGAACTGGGCCGGGAGGGGCCTTACGGTCGAGAGTCAGACCACCATGCCCGGGAGGGCGGCCTGGAGCCACCAGGGTTCTGGGAGGGTGAGGCCGAGCGGGCCAAGGCCGGGGACCCCCACCGGAGGCACACACACCGGCCGGGGGGCAGCCGCGAGAGCCGCAGCGGGTCCCCACGCACCGGAGCTGACGGGGAGCCCCGCAGGCACCGGGCCCATCGCAGGCCGGGCGAGGAGGCCCTGGAGGACAAGGCCGAGCGGAGATCCCGGCACCGTGAGGGCAGCCGGCCAGCCCGGGGCGGCGACGGCGAGGGTGAGGGTCCCGAAGGCGGTGAGCGGAGGCGGCGGCACCGGCATGGCGCTCCAGCCACGTACGACATGGACACGCGGAGGGAGGACAAGGAGCACAGACACAGGAGGAGGAAGTAAGTGGAGGCCGCCTCAAATCTGGGCAATGGCAACAGTAGTGATATTAACAGTCCAGGTGGCGCCTGCTGTATACCTGGCACCCTCCTGAGTACCCCAGTCTTCCCAACAACCCTCTGAGATAGATCCCACTGTCATCACCCCAGTTCAGAGATGGGAAACCGGGAAGTGGAGCCACTTGCCCAAGGTGACACATCTAATAAGTAGCCTTGGAGCCAGGCCTTCTGATGCCAGGGGCTGCAGGTAGAGCCCCCCCCCCCCATGCCCTCCTGCATCTCAAGGAAACTTCACAAAAGCTCCCCCAGTTATACCATTTGTCTGCTCATCCGTGTCCTTGCTATGTGACCTCCGGGCAAGTGACATCACAACGCTGGGTCTCAGTTTTCTCAGTCTGTAAAGTGGCATAGTGGGATCCAAAGTGGCATAAGGGGTCATTGCTGGAATTAATGCAGACGGCCTGAATGTGCAGCTAACACAACTGCATGCTCTACAGAGGCCAATTTTAGCTGTTATTGAGCCAACCCTCTTTTTACCTGAGGCTCTTCCTGGGGAGATTTGAAAAGCCACTCCGGGCCCTCATTGAAGGGAGAGTAGGACTCAAGGCTTTTGGAGGCATCTTCTGGCCAGGACTTGACTCAATCAGAAATAGCAACCTCTTTTTCATGACAATGCTTTGTGAACACTCTTTAGAAGGTCCTAGAGAGAAATTCTACATGTTGCAACCCAGCAACTTCCATGTTGAAACAGACGTTGTTCTTTTATTAACAAATGTCTTCTTAATCTTATTTAAGACACTATTATGACATTGTATTGATTTTTGTTAAAGGGTGATTTGATTTTACACTTTTTTATTAAGATTTTATTTATTGGCCCTGGCTGGTGGCTCAGTGGATAAGGTGTCGGCCTGCGAACCAAAGGTCTCTGGTTCAGCCAGGTCCGTGGCTGGAGATCTGGCTTGCAACCTGGTTTTGTGCCCTGATTGGGAATTGAACCAGTGACCTTTGGGTTTACAGGCCGACACCTTATCCGCTGAGCCACCAGCCCGGGCTCGTATTGATTTTTTAAAGTTGTGTTGGAGTGGTTCTGTTATATGACATACACAGCAGGCTAGCACTTCTCAAAGTCTGTTGTGTGACTGATCCCCAGAGATCTTGCTAAAACACAATCCTCATTCTGTAAGTTTCCAGTGCCACCTGGGAGCCTGCATTTCTAAAGCGCTTCCAGGTGAAGCTGGTGCTGTTCCAGGGGCCCTACTTTAAGTAATGAGACTCAAGAGGACAGAATGATGTAGTTCTGAGGCAGGCAACTACACAAGTCCCCAGGAGTGTACAGGTGCAAGTGGCAGGTGACTTGGGGTTATGCAGACAACTCACATGACACAAGAGTATTGCCATTAGTGTGGCAGTATTCCAGAATGGGGGTCTCTGGGCCAGTGTTCATGATGATTGGTTGTCTCAAGGTAAATTTCCTTATGAAAAAGAGTCTAGTTTTCCTTCATTGATCCAGTAGTTGTATTCAGGGAAAATGCAATGTATATTTTAAACATGCAAAATTATTTGATGCTCATACAGAAATGAAGTTAGGTTAAAACTAAAGGTGTACCTGGCTGGTGTGGCTCAGTGGATTGGCACCGGCCTACTAACCCAAGGGTCCCTGGTTCAATTCCCAGTCAGGACACATACCCAGGTTGCAAGCCAGGTCTCCAGCCAGGTCCCCAGCTGGAGGCAGGTGAAAGGCAGCCATACATTGATGTTTCTCTCCCTTTCTTCTTCCCTTGCTTCCCTTCTCTCTAAAAATAATGAAAATATATAACAACAACAAAAAACTAAGAGCACAGATCATTGCAAGCAGATTTTTCACCTGTGAGTGGGACAAGAGAAAGTCATGAAGGAGAAAGGCTAATTCTTCCCCAGGTGGGACTACCCTGCATATGCTAAAATATTAGCAGACCTGCTTCCCAATTCCTAAATGCCCACAGTGTCTGCCTCTGCAATTTTGACATCATTACGTTTCCACATTCCTCCCCTGAAAACTGTGCTTCCAAGCCTTTTTGCTCAAGGGTTTCTCTTAAGGGTTTTATTATTCATTTCTTCAATATTTACTGTATAGTCTAAGCTGGGGTTGTGAATCCAATCAAGTAAGTGCATGTAATGGGCATGCAGGTGACAGGTTTCCAAAAAGAATAACTGGAGAAGAAAGTAAAGTGTCCTAAGAACAGCAGGTGTGAAAACCAGAAGGAGGCCAGTTTGCAGTTTGGGGAGGTGAGGAGGGACAAAGAAATGGAAGGGGCAATGATGGGTCGGTCAGCAGGGCTTTGAGTCATCTCAGAGCAGTGGGAGGCCCCTGAAGTAATTTTAGGTGGAATAGAGTACTTAGCACAGGACTGCATAATTAAAGGCCAGTGCATCACTGTAGCTATTATTTTTATGACTAATACTATTACTATAAATATTATCCTTGGTATTATATCTGCTCCCTTTATTGAAGAAGGCAGAATGACAAGGACAGAATGTCAGTGCATCCTGATGGTGCACAGCCAGGACTCTGGGGCTAGGGGTCTCATCCTACCTCATCCCTTCCTGGCTGTGTGACTTGCAGTATGTCACCTCCCCTCTCTGAGCCTCTGTTTTCTCATCAGCAAAATGGAGATAAGTCCAGTACCTCCCTCCTCAGGCAAGCATAAGGTTTAAATGAGTACACATAAAACACGTTAAATAGTGCCCAGCTTTTAATAAGTGTTCAGTAAATGTTATTATTATTAAGCACTCAATAGATGTTAACTATTTTTTTTTAAGATTTTATTCATTATTTTTAGAGAGAAGGGAGGGAGGAAGAAAGGGAGAGGAACATCAATGTATGGTTGTCTTTCACCTGCCTCCAGCTGGAGACCTGGCTGGAGACCTGGTTATGTGCCCTTACTGAGAATCGAACCAAGATGTTAACTATTTTTAGTAGTAGTAAACACTTAATAAATATTAGCTATTACTGAGACTAACAGACATTAAAAACAACTTTAGATCCATAGTTATTAGACTATTCACTCAACCCCATTTTTGCAGATGGGGAAACTGAGGCCCAGAGAGGGTACGGGACTTCCCTGAGGACAGCCAGCTGCCAGTAAAAGTGTGACCACCCAGCTTTCTTGAATCCCACAGGTGGTCCCTGTTTCCTCCCCAGAAGAAGGAAGTACCTCCCCACTTCCACACACACATGCTCAGCTGGTCGAGCTCCTATCTTGAGCCACAAGGGCACTGCCAACTCCCTTATTAATGGATGTGCAAACTCCGTTTGGCTGATAAAAGGGTTCTAATGCTCATTGGAAATAAAACTTCATGAAGATTCAGTCCCTTTTAGGGGGAATAAAATCCAAGATTGAGCCATTCGCCTGCTTTAAGAAAAATAAGAATAAAGAAAACTTTATTCAAGAATATAATACATTGAAAAAAAAGTCTTGGGAGCATGAAAAAGAAAAAGAATATAACACAGTAAAAAGCCATTCTGGTTCTATGTTACAGTGAAGCCAGCCACCCTGCCAAGAGCTGTGCCTCCTGCTTTCTTCCTCTTGTCACCCTCAGGCCTTTTCCCAGATCCACTCTGTGTTTTTCACTCCCCACAGTACTGATAATATATATGATGGTTTTCTTTCTGTTCCCTTGCTTCCCCCCATTTCTACTTTAATTCCTCTCCAGTTTCCCCAGCTTCAGGTGGCCCCTAAAGCCTTCACTGGCTCACCCCAGTGAACAGCGAGTGGGAGCATGTTCTGTTGCGTATCACTCAATCGTTGCTGTCCTCAGTCCCCCACCAGGGGCACCCCAGTGCGGCCAGAAAGGGGATGGCGATTTCCCTGATCCCTCAGGAAAAAGCCGGCTCACAGTGTCTACGCCCCCTACAGTGGACAGGCAGTGGGGGTGACTCTGCCAAGATCTGCACGCCTCCCATCCCCAGAATTAACATCTCCGCTCTTTGCATCTTAGCTCCACCTGCTCTCATCACCGTGACAACCCACTGCCAGAGCAGAACTGAGATACTGGACTCCTGCACCTCACAGTTTATCCTTCAGGGGGAAGTATAGGGGACCTTCATCCTTTTAACACCCTGATTCTTACAGTACCCCCACTGGCCTTGGCCAGTCCCTTCAGCAACCCCATTCCATGGACTCCAAATTATCTATTACACCCATTTTCTATACTGAGCGGCATTGTACCTTAACTTCTCTAGGCCTAGAGTCCAGCTCAGCCCTTTACCAGCTGGGTAATACTGGGCAAATGCCTCTCTGGACCTCAGTCTCTTCATCTCTAAAATGGGCCTGATCCTAATATGCCCTCTAGTGGTGGTTGTCACGGGGATTAAGTAAACGCATGTAGGTCCTTGGAACAGTGGAAGCACAAGGAAGCATAACCAGCTCTGGGTCAGGGACCTGAACATGCCTCAGGCAGGCTGTCCATGGCCTAGGATGCTGAAGTGATTAAATGGCAGAGGGATGAGGTACAGGACAGGCATTATGCAACCAGCTGCCTATTCAGGGCAGATGATGGCAAATCCCCAAGGGGGATTGGGGGGAGGGGCCTGGCTTCAGAGTTTTCTGCCCCTTTTAGGTTCTCCTTGGAGACATTTCAAAATGAAACCTCTGGGAGAGTGATATTAGGCCGCTGCAGGCTGAGCTTGTTAAAACTCCAAGACACAGAGTCAACAAAGGAAGCAAGGACAAGACAAGACAAAAGCCCGCAGGTCGCTTTTCCATCTGACCAGGGGCTCTTGGTCCTACGCATGAGGCTGCTCCTTTATTGAGACTTTCAGTGTGCTCTCAACTGTTGTGTTATTTAGTACAGCCGCTCTGGATGGTGGCCAAATGATTTATTCTCTTTGAAAGGATAACTCTCAGCCTGCTTTTTAATAGGGATATCTACTTTTAAACATATAAAAATGAGTGAATATTCCCAGCCAGATTTTCATCTAATGGACAACAACTGAAAAAGCACCAGCAGTGGGTTAGAATTAGGAGCCTGTTTGTGGCTTCAAATTTATCTCATTTAATCCACACCATTTAACTGACATTCCCTGACCAGGCACAGCATTTGTTTCCTAGAGCTGCTGGCAATTCTTGTTCAGTGTCCCTTGACTGAGAGACGCATCACTCCAGTCTCTGCCTCCACCTTCTCAGGGCCTTTTCCTCTGTGTGTTTCCACTCTCCTCTTCTTTTCTAAGGACAGTTGTCATTGAGTTTAGGGTCCCCCCTCATCCAGGACAAACTCATCTTACGATTCTAACTTAATTACGCCTACAAATACCTTTTTTTCCAAATAAGGTCACATTCACTGGTTCCCAGATGGACATAATTGTTTGAGGAGCCACCATTTAGCCCACTGCAGCCCGGCCTCTAACTCCACCCCAAAACTCACATCCCATGGGCCAAACACATTCTCCCCATCCCAATATCCCCCAAAGGCTCAAACTCCCCTCCATCTGTGGACCTGGAAACTAGAAAACAAAATATGTTGAGGCAGGCATAGGATAGGCATTCTTGGTCCAAAAGGGAGAAATTGGAAGAAACAAAGAGTCACTGGTTCCCAGCAAGTTGTGAAACCATCGGGGCAAATTCCACTGTATGCCAAGGCCTGGGAGTAACCTTCTAGCCCTCGGCTCACTCCCACGTTCATGCCCCACAGTGACTGAGTCTTCCATGGCCATGTTATGGGTGAGAAACAAGCAACCTGCCTGGTGGTTACAGAGCAAAGCAGCACCAGGATCTTTGCTTTCATCTTCAGGTTACAGGAAAGCTTCTACTACCATTGTTCCCAATTCAAAGATAAGGGACCTAAAGCTCAGAGCGGTTATTCAAAGTACAGAAAGTGACGGAACAAAATGGCATTGATGAGACTTAAACCAGGTGTCAACTGGTGACCTATTCATATGCCAGAGAAGTAAGAAATTCTGGGCCTGCCTGTCTTCCTATTGCTGCCTCAGAAAGACAAGTTTGAAAATAAAATATCTGGTCTGTCTTCTGCTCACTAAACACCACTATGGCCTTTTGCAAGTTGAAATACAGAATCAGAATGAGGACAGGGGTGCTGGTGGCTTAACCAGTGAGAGACCAGCTTTTTTTCAAGTGTTGGTAAATTTAGGCTTCCGGGCTGGGCGTGGGGAACCAGACCTGTGCCATCCAGGGGCCCTGGTTCCTGCAACTGCATCTCATCTGGGTGTTATAAATGGACGCAGCCACTGTCTTTTGCTCGCTCTGGTCTCTGGGGTGAGTGTGTGTGATGGTGACAGCCTGACAAAATCATTTTCTAGTATGACAGCTTCTCCTGGTCTCAGTTTCTTCATGTATATAATGGAAACAGTCATGATCCCAGCAGGATAAGTTAATGAGTTGGGATAGAACAGAGGCTGGCCCACACTCTTGGCCATTACAGCGAGTGCCAAGGATCCCCACCCCCTCCAGCTGTGGGCCAAGCCTTCTAGGAGAGCTCAAACTGCTTTATAAGCCGTGGCCAGGTGGCTCCCTCAGTTCATTGGAGCATTATCATGTACACCGAAAGTTTGTGAGTTCAATTCCAGGTCAGGGTACATACCTAGGATTTGGGTTTGATCCTCAGTTGGGACACATACAGGAAACAACCAGTCAATGTTTCTCTCATTGATGTAACTCTCTCCCTCTCTCTCTCCATTCCTCCCTCTCTAGCAATAAACATATCTTCAGATGAGGGTAAAAAATAAATAAACTCTACTTTGAAAGATAGGTGGGCCCTGGCTGGTAGCACAGTGGATAAGGCGCCAGCCTGCGAACCCAAAGGTCGCAGGTTCTATTCCCCAGCCAGGGCACATAACCAGGTTGCAAGCCAGGTCTCCAGTTAGGTCCGTAGCTGGAGGCAGGTGAAAGGCAACCGTACATTGATGTCTCTCTCCCTCTCTGCCTCTCTCCCTTCCCCTCTTTCTAAACAAATAATGGAATAAAATCTTTAAAAAAAAAAAAAAGAAAAGAAAAGAAAGAAAGAAAGGAAGAAAGATAGGTGGGAGTCAGGTGGGGGTTAGCAGTATGGACACTGGAGCCATGTTGTCTGGGCTCCAATCTGGCTCTGCCATCAACTGGCTGTGTGGCATTGGGCAAGGTTTTTCCTGACTCCGGGCCTTGTTTTCCTCATCTGTAAGATGTTAATAACAATACTACCCACTTCCCATGGCTATTCTGAGGATTAGATGAGCTGATAACATGTAAAGTCCGGCACACATGCCCTGGCTGGTGGCTCAATGGACTGAGCACTGGCCTGTGAACCCAAAGGTCACTGGTTCGATTCCCAGCCAGGGCACATAAGCAGGTTGCAAGCCAGGTCTCCAGCCAGGTCCATAGCTGGAGGCAGGTGAACAACAACCATACATTGATGTCTCTCTCCCTTTCTTCCTCCCTCCTTGCCCTTCTCTCTAAAAAAATAAAATCTTTTTTTAAAAATCTGGCACACAGCAAGGACACAGTAAGTGCAAGCTGTGGTAAAGACATGTATGTGGAGGGCACAGGTTGCAAAACCAAGGATTGCCTTTAAGAAAACCCTGAGAGAGGTTTTCTTAGACTGAAGAGCCCTCTGGAGAGAGGAGTCATTGAGATTAAACAACAGAGGGCTTTTATTTCCGGGAAAGGGGCTTGCCAGGGCCAATGAAGGCGAACAGCTCACACTCAGCAGCCAAGCCCTCGGGGAAGTGGCTGGGGAACCAGGTCCACCTGGATCCATGCATAGGAAGATGGGCCTCAGACTCCAGCCACAATCATTGGGGCCGCAGCTCCTGGGGATCTTTGCCAAGCTGAGGGTGAGTGTGCAGATGGGGGGACACATAGACTGAACAGAGGCATTGTGGGACTCTGGGCCTCAGTATCCTCATTTGAGAAATGGGAACATTCACTTACCATTTGACAGGAAGTGACCAGCATTTGTCTGGTGCTCATCTTATCCCTGACTCTCCACCTGCAGTTACACTAGCCTCCTGAAACTCAGCTGGTTGTCCCTGCCTCAGGGCCTTTGCACTAGCTATTCCCGCTGCCTCCAATGCTTTACCTACCACATTTATAGCCATGTGAGAAATTATCTAGTCCATTTATTAGACCTGTTGCCTTGGGCAAGAAACTTCACCTCTTTGAACTTCTATTTTGCTCACCTGTGAAATAGTGCTAGTAATTGTCCCTCAAGGCAGAGGATGAAGAGGTTATTACAAGTCAAGTGCTTTGAACAGCACCTGGGAGTTTGTATTACTGAAGTGTCTGCTGTTAGTATTTTTATTGTTATTTTGTACTATGTTTACGTGCATATATTGTCTGCTTTCCCTAAGTAGAATATCAGGAGGGAACATACATACCACCAGGCATTGAAAGCCATGAGGCAACCCCACTACTAGATATGATGTTTCTTGCCCTGGCCAGGTGGCTCGGTTGGTTGGAGCATTGTCCCATACACCAAAAAGTTTTGGGTTCAATCCCCAGTCAGGGCGCATCCAATAAGCAACCAGTTGATATTTCTCTCTCACATCAATATCCCTGTCTCTCTTCTCCCCTCTCCCACTCTCTCTAAACTCAATAAACATGTCCTTATTTTATTTTTTTTTAAGATTTTATTTCATTATTTTTAGAAAGAGGGGAAGGGAGAGAGGCAGAGAGGGAGAGAGACATCAATGTATGGTTGCGTTTCACCTGCCTCCAGCCACAGACCTGACTGGAGACCTGATTTGCAACCTGGTTATGTGCCCTGGCTGGGGAATCAAACCTGCGACCTTTGGGTTCGCAGACCGTCACCTTAACCATTGTGCTACCAGCCAGGGTGTATTTTAATTCTATTTTTTCAAAAATAGACAAATGGTGCCCCCTTGTCTGCTTTCACCACTTCTGGAAACAGTGTGTATCCGGTGCTGCCAGGAGCTGATGGGAACACGCAGGCAGGTCTGGAAGCCTGGGTGGGGTGGATGCAGGCCCTGGCAGGAAGTTCTTTTCCCCTGGGATGTCTCATCCCCCAGAAACAGCCATTCAGGGAGGAGAAGCAGCACATGGGAGCCTGGAAATGTGGGCAGCTACATTCACATGGGGTCCAAGACCCTCAGTGCGGGGAGCTGGAGAGCTTTGGGACATGGCCCCTCGATGTCCAAGTTGTACCCTTGAATGAGGGTGACTTAGGCAAGATCCAGACATGTCCCTTCTGGTGTTCTAACTCAGTTATGGGTTCTTTTTCGTTGGCCTGCTTTCCACAGAGACACCCAGGGCTCCAGGATCCCCATGTCTGGCCCTAACCTATCGACCACCCGGCCAATACAGCAGGACCTGGGCCGCCAAGAACCGCCGCTGGCCGAGGACATTGACAACATGAAGAACAACAAGCTGGCCACCGCAGAGTCAGCCAGTCCCCACGACAGCCTCGGCCATGCCGGCCTGCCCCAGAGCCCAGCCAAGATGGGGAACAGCACCAACCCCGGTCCCACAGCGGCCCCACCTGCCACAGCCACCAATCCCCAGAACACGACCAGTCGCCGGATGCCCAACAACCCGGGGAACCCGTCCAACCCCGGTCCCCCCAAGACCCCTGAGAACAGCCTTATTGTCACCAACCCCAGCAGCACCCAGACCAACTCAGCTAAGACTGCCAGGAAACCCGACCACACCACGGTGGACATCCCCCCAGCCTGCCCACCCCCCCTCAACCACACTGTAGTCCAAGGTGAGACTCCACCCCTGCATGTGACTAAGCAGGGACTCAGTGTTCCTGGGTTCAAACCCTGGAGGCTCAGCTGGGTGACCCCGGACAATGACTCCACCTCTCTGCCCCAGTTTCTTCCTCTGGAAAATGGGTATGGATGTAGTTGCTGCCCCACAGGTCTGCTGGGAGCGTTAAATGAGATAATATGCATACAAAGCTGGCCCATCAGTGCCCAACAGGGTCTGTAATAGTTCCTGCATCCATAGTTCCCCCCACCCACCCCTGGGAGAGCCAGGAAGGTACCATATTTGAGGAGCACTGAATTCTTCTGGTGGAAATTTAGGGAAGCCAGATGATTCTCTAAGCCAGCAATGTCCAAAAGAAATGTAGCACAGGCCACATATGTCATTTTAAACCTTCTAGTAGCCATATTAAAGGACAGAAAGATAGGAAGAAGTAAGGAAGTGAACAAGGGAGAGACAGAGAGAGAAGGGAGGGAGGGAGGAAAGAAATCAATGGGAAATTTTTTAATGGGCAAAATAAACTAATAAGTTATATTTAACCCAAAATGTTAGTTATATCCAAAATGTTACAATTTCCACATATAATCAATATTTTAAACATTACTGACAAGCCATTTGGCATTCTTTTTCTCACACGTAGACTGCACTATCTGTGTGTATTTGATGCTTGCAGCCTGTCACTGTGGGGACTCGCCATGGTTCAGTCTAGGCCCCGGAGGGACTGGTAGTTCTCACCCCCCTTACTCCACCCTCCTCATTTGAGATTGGGCCCAGAGAATCTCGAAGAGTTTGGAGATGACCCAGTGAGCTTATTATTTCCTAAGATGATGGCAGTAGCCCAGTTCTTCTAGAATCAGCTCAATGCAAGAGATTTCCATGCATGAATTTGTCCTCTAAATGCTCAGCGTAGTCTTAAAAGGTGGCTCTTGTTGTTCCCATTTTACAGGTGGAAAAACTGAGGCTTAGAGAGGTTGGGCCTGCCCATGGACATATAATGAGGGAAAGCTGCAGAATCGATGTTGGGAGGGTGGCAGCTCCTCGCCCTGGTCAGCAAAGGGGTGTTGTAGAGGGGGAACCCTGCAGTTTAACAGTAGGTGAGCTCAGTATCATAGCCTGTGGAATGGGGTTATTGGGATTCACCCTGCCTGCCACCAAATGAAAGTATGATCATCATAAGATGGGGGCAGGTCTGTGTTAATATTCCATGAGGGTCCCACCACATGCAAAGCTATAGAATATTTGGGAGCAGGTCCTCTGAAGCCAGGCTGCCCATGTTCAAATCCCAGCTCTGCCATGCCCCAGCTTAGTGTGAACTTAGACAAGTCACTTCACCTCTCTGTGCCTCAGTTTTCTCATCTGTTAAATGGGGATCATGAAGTACCAACCCCATATGATTATTTGAGGATTAAACAGCATAACATACATGGTGCCTGGCACATAGTACACACTTGATCAGTGTCACCTAATTCATTTCTCTGGGGAGTGAACAGGAGCCCAGAGGCTTGTGGGAAATTGTGGCGGGAGCCCTGTGTTGGTTCTTGTCCCAACAGTGAACAAAAACGCCAACCCAGACCCACTGCCAAAAAAGGAGGAAGAGAAGAAGGAGGAGGAAGACGACCCTGGGGAAGACGGCCCCAAGCCCATGCCCCCCTACAGTTCCATGTTTATCCTCTCCACGACCAACCCGTGAGTATGACCCCCAGCTGGGGCAGAGGGAGCCAGGCCAGAGAGCAGACCCAGACAGAGGGTCATGGGGTGAGAGTGGCCTCCAAGACCGCTCTTAGTCCTTAAGACCATTGAGCAAATTTGTTAATGATGCCCTTTTCTTCAGTCACATAAGATAGAATTTTGTCATAAATAGTTGATTTTGCTGGCAAAGACCCATTCCTGCCATCAGCTAGAAAACCATTGTCATAAGCATCCAAATCTGCAGTGTCAGTACTGTGAGAGCTGCCCCTTAGCAGAGGCAGCCCTGGGGCCCGAGCTCTGCTCCTGATCTCTGCTCATAAGTTTGGATTCAGGGCAGATGTTCTCTGAGCTCCCTGGCCCTCTGTCTTGGGCATCCTCAAAGGAGATGGATTCTTTCAGAGAGAAATTTATCACTCATATGTCATGGTGGCTCAGCATTATTGTAGGGTTAGATTTTTCCAAAGGGTATTTCTTGAAACTCTGGTCCCTCAAAATGCTTCTCGACAAAGAAGAATCATGTCAAATAACCTGAGGTGGGGGGCCCGGCAGCAGCTGCTTTCTCTAACCTGCCTCTTGGGGACTCAGCCAACGCATTTACTTTTTTCATTTTTTATTTAGTTGACACTACCTGTTTTACTAGAGAAATACAACACTTACATGACCTTTACTTTGTGCCTGGCATGGTTCTGAGCACTTTACAATTTTTTTTAAAAGTTCTTATAATAATCCTATGGGATTGGTACTATTCTTAGTCCCATTTGACAGATGAAGAAACTGAGGCCCAGAGAGGTGGAGTCACCTGCCCAAAGTCAAACAGCAGGCAAGTGGGGGAGCCCAGAGACAGACTGACTCCAGCATTAGTGCTCTTAATCACGCATTCCTGCTGCCATTCATACACCCCGTGACATATTTATTATTAGCTGTACTTAAAAAGCATTGTACTTAAGCATGATTCCATTAGCGTATTGAAGGCTCTCATAAAGCTTGCAATTCGTGATTTAAGTAACTAACTTTTTGAACCCATCCCGTTAACTCCTCAATCCCTACATCCTTGTGAATCGGGCCCTGTTATTTATGGCCACATCACAGAGGGGATAAGTAAGTCACCTAAGGTCACTCAGCTAATCTTTTTTAAAGAAATCTTCTAAACCCAGAGTTTCCCAGTCTTGTTTGACCATAGGACATTTTATGCATGAAAAATCTTTTAATCTTCTATAATAGCATCAAGGACAATATTTCTTCAACCCAGCTTGGGACTCTGATGTTCCAAGACAGTTGTGTGGGAGTGATAAGAACTTATTAACAGGGCATGGAATTACCTTCGGCCCCCCTGCCTTCTTGGGAGTTTAGGACCCTTGTAAACCCCCAGGTGTAGGAGGTTGATAGTTTGCTGGGTACGGGACTTTGGGAGTGAGAGGTCTCAGGCAGTGTTAGATGACAAGGAGATGACGCAAGGAAAGGGCTTGTGAGCCCGGGGTCTGAGTGGGCCTCTGCCCTCCCACCTGTTCCCAACAGCCTTCGCCGCCTGTGCCATTACATTCTGAACCTGCGCTACTTTGAGATGTGCATCCTCATGGTCATTGCCATGAGCAGCATCGCCCTGGCGGCTGAGGACCCTGTGCAGCCCAACGCCCCTCGGAACAATGTGAGTTTTACCCAGCATCCCCAGCCCCGCTCCTCTGTCTCAGGCCTCCTTCTCCTGCATCTGAAAGCTCACAGCCAAGGTGGAAGAGATGCTGGTCAGGTAGGGAAGCTCTAGTTCTTCAGGGATGCTCTGAGCAGGATGCTCCGTGAGGAGGCCATGGCTCTGTGCACCTGGCAAAGAAGCGATGGCCCAGAGTGCTAGGGCTGAAAGCTTCAGGAGTTGCTGGTGCGGGGAGTGAGGCTGACAGGGTGTAGCGTTGCACTGTCCCTGTGCGGAACATGGGGTGCTCCAGAGGCAGCCGGGTCTTGCCAAGCAAACTCTTCCATTCTGACATGGAGTTCTGAAAGAGGATTATTTGCACTAAAAAACAGCCTAAACTTTTAGCTTTTGGGGAAGTTAAAAAGCTCTCCCTTTGAGGGGCCCAGAGTCTACAAACAGCCCCAGTTAAAGAAGCACTTGCTGCGTTCCAGGTGCCACCCTGGGCGTGTGGCATGCAAGCTCTCCCAAGTACCTATATTGGATAGTTGGGGAAACAGAGGCTCAGGGAGGTTAAGTGACTGGTCCAAGGTCACACAGCAGGATTCCAATTTGACCTCCCCTAAAGCTCCCGCTGTTCTCCTTAACCCTCTCTGTTCGTTGAGCACCCCCGCTCTGCATCTGTTCCCCCTTGAAGCCTGCTGAGCATAAATGAGTGTGTCCCAGTGACTGAGAGGAAAAACCGAGGCACTGGCAGACAAGGGTGTGGCAGAGTCTAGACTGGTGATGACACCTCTTTCCTCAGCCCTTGTCTCCATTGCTCCCCCATGCCCAGGGCCAAAGGTACGTTTTCCAGTGGGTGTGAGGCCCTGCCACCCTCGCTAAGTAGGTTAGAACCCTGACAAGGCTGGGAGGCCCCATAAGTCAAGGCCTCCCATTGGCAGCTTGTCTTGCACTCTCCCTTCCTGTGCAGGCCTGGCAGGCCTCCTGGGGACCCCACAGCAGGGGCGCAAGTGGGGGGGAGCACAAAACAGAAGGAAATAATTAGAGCATGGCTCCTGGAGGAAACCAGCCAGGGCAGCGCCAGGGCAGCGCTGAGGCTACAGTTACAGGCCCAGCTCCCCCAGGGCCTCAAGGACCCAGGTCCAGAGAGGCAGGCTTTCAAGTGGGCTCAGCCAAGCCTCTGCCTCCCCTAGGAGACCAAGAAGGTTCTGGCTCCCACAGGGAGGGGATGGGTGTTGGGGCCTGGAGGGCAAGGGGCATTGCAGCTCCCAGGGCTTTAGGAAGGCAGACAGGCCTCCAACCAGCCCCACAGGGTGTGTTGCAAAGTATCTGCTCCCCTATTCATCTCACAGTTGCAACTTCTCTTTTCAAAGGCCTCCTCCCCTTGTTAAGAATGTGGTGGCCCCATCCAGCCATCTGATGCACAGGGACCCCTCCCCCAGTTTTTTTGTATTAGCTAAACTAGAGCAGGCCTCAAAAAAAAAAGCCTAGAACACATGTGATCCATTTACCAAGGGTTTTAAAGTGCCGCACACCCACACAACCACCATCAGGGTAGGAAGGAGAACAGGACCACTCCTCACCTCTGGCGCTGGCTTGATCACCCCTCTTCTTCCCTCTGAAGGGGGTTTCACAGTCAGGGACAGTACCTGGAGACCTGTTAGATTATCATGACTTGGGTTGGGAGGGGAGGGGCTGGGATGCTGCTCACTGCCCTACAGGGCCCAGGGCAGCTCCCTACAACAGGTGAACCAACCCCAAATGTCAACAATGACAGGCCTGAAAACCGTTCTTTAAAGGTAACCTGCTTCTGGAAGGAGCATTTCTGAGCTTCCCTGGTTTTTCCACCTGTACGTGCATCCTTAAACACTAGAATTTATTTGTGCCCATTTCCAACACTAAACACTAATGCTCTGTCCCCCAGCATTGTGGCTGCCATCAGATGGACATGCGTGGCTGTGGGCAGCAGCAACCGTGCTTTTCCACTGCTGCATAAATATCCCACCGTGCGCCAGGATTCGCTTACCCACCTTCCTGTGAACAAGCATTTGGGGTGTCTCCACTTTGGAATGCTATCACCACATCCCCACCCCTGACACATCCTTGGGGCACCTGGGTGTGACTTTCCCCAGGGCATAAAACCAGAAATGGAGCTCTTAGATCATAGAATTTGCCCTGGTTGGACTCACTAGATGTGACCAGACATTTACTAGATGATACTGTCTGTGACAGTCATGCTGGCAGCTTGTGGGGCTCCCCTGCTCCACAATTTTGTCAACACCTACAGGAGCCTCTTTCATGTGGCCAACCCAGTGGGTGTGAAGTGAATCTCATGGGGACTTTGATTTCATTATCCCCGTGACAAATGAGACTGAGAACCTTTATGGATTAGACTGAGCTACAGAAATTTGCCATTTATATCTATAGGTCAAAAGGCAGTAAGTGTGAGATATGGTTGAATCTGATTCATTGGACTTGATTTTCTTGCCCAGCTTCCTCAGCTCTCCAGAATGTGATTCCGCTGTCCTCCTAGACTGCCCTTCCCCCACTCCTTTCCTTCCTTCTTTCCTCCCTTTCTTCCTCCCTTCCTTCTGTTCATTGCTTTATTTAGTGGTTCTTTAATGAACAACTACTATGTGCCAGCATGGAGTAAACATCAGGATTGACAGGGTATGAGATGGTCCCTGCTGTCTTGGAGCTTGCAGAGTGCCAGGCCTTTTGCTGTCCCCTCTGCTCAGTGCACCAGAAATGTTCTCCTTCCACCATCTCCTCTGCCTACCTGGATCCTTCCAGCCCCTGTGCCTGCTGCCCACTCCACAAAGTCAGTCCCTGGCCATGCTCTCAGCCCAGTCTCAGAAAGTCCCAGGCTTTCAGGGCCCTTCAGGCACCACCACATAATGGGAATGTGAGCTGTGACCATACAGATCACAGAGGCCAGCCCCTGCAGGACCAGCTGGAGTACAGCTCCAGCTATTCAGACATTCATTTAGCAAACATTTCTTGAGCACATACTATGCCTGGCCCTGTACTAGGAGCGGGAGGTACTACAGGGACAGACAAATATCCCTGCCCTTAAGGGGCTGGCCATTGGGGTGGGGAAGATGGACAATGAGATCATTAATAACTGTGACAAGAAGTTTATCAGGAAATGATAAGTGGGAGGGGGCGGTGGAGGAGAGACTAGGTAAGGAAGATCACAGGTGCCAGAAGTGGCATTTTAAACAGGCAGTCAGAGAGGGCATCCCTGAGAAAGTGATATTTGAGTCAAGCCACAGAGGAGAGGGGAAAGCATTTCAGATCAGGAGAGCAGGTAGTGCAAAGGCCCTGAGGTGAGGACACCCAAGGTAGTAGGATCTGAGCCAGTGAGGGGGGACAGTGAGAGAAGGTGAGAACAGGGAGGTAACCAGGCAGATCGTGCAGGGTTTGGGGGGCCATGGGGAGAACTTTGGTTTCTACCTGGAGTGAGGTGGGAGCCAGAGAGGGCTCTGAGCAGAGAAGGTCCCTGACCTGGCTCGGGGTGCTCAGTCGCCCTCTGGTGGTAGTGCTCTGTAATTATCAGCCCTTCAACAAGAATCACAGTTACCCCCAGACTGAGCCTAACCACCTGCTAAGCACTGCACCTTAACAGTTACGTCCGCACAACAACGTCACGCCAGAGACGTGCTATGGTCTCTGAACCCAGGACGTTGTTCTTCCAGGCAGAAGCCACCTTGCCTCGGCAAATAAAAAAGGCGCCCTTCCCTTTGGTAAGCAAACCGACCTAACAGAGTGATTTTGTTAGGACTTTGCTGCCATCTGCTGGACAGTGTCTTTCACAACATACAAATCTACACTATGAGACAAGGTGGGGGGAGTGGGGCTCTTGGTCAGGACCGCCCTGCTGGGCAGCTGAGTTGCTGCCCCTGGGTGGAAGAAAGTCTTCTACTTGGGGACTTTGCTGAAGGCCGCACACCCAGTGGTCCACCACTGGGTTCACCTGGGCTCTGCTGGAGCAAGCCAATGACCCTCTGCCCCCTTGCTCTCATCCCCTGCAGGTGCTGCGATATTTTGACTACGTTTTTACAGGCGTCTTTACCTTTGAGATGGTGATCAAGGTGAGTGCCAAGGGATTCTGCACCCTCAAGAATGGCACCCTGGCATGGGAGGGCATTAAGAATGCTTGGTGTGTTTGAGGAGCAGCAAGGGAGCTGGTGTGATTGGAAAGACAGAACAAGAAGAGTGGAGAAAACCAGAGCAGGGAGGTGAGAGCAGGGAGGTGACAGGGACAGGTCATGCAGGGGTGCAGGGGCTTGGTGGCCACAAGGAGGACTTTGGCTTTTATCTCAGATGAGTGGGAGCCATAGAGGGTTTAAAGCAGAGGGTCATGACTGGACTCAAGTCCTCACAGGTGCCCTCTGTTCTCTGGAGAGGACAGACTCAGAGGGAAAGTGCAGGGTGGGTGGGAGCCATTGAGGGTTCAGAGCAGAGGAGGGAGGGTGGGAGGGAGCCAAGAACGAGGTGCAGATGATTGCACTGGCCTGCCAGACCAGGGTGGGAGCAGGTAAGGTGAGAAGAAGTGGGCAGAGTTTGGGAATATTTGGAAGGCAGAACCAACAAGGATTGCTGGGGGACGCAATGTGGGGTGTAAGGCAAAGAGGAGTCAAGAAGGACCCAGAGGCTTGGGTCCAAGAACCAGCACACCAGAGCTACCTTTCATGAGATGGCGAGGAGCCAGCTTTCATTGGGTGGGGGCTTCTCACTCCTCCCCAGGGTCCTAGGGCCTCTGTCCCATGCTGCAGGATGAAGTGATCTCATTGGTGACCCTGCCCCCCTCCCGTTGCCTCTGCTTCAGAGGCTAGAAGGGAGGGGCGGCTCCCCAGCGTGAGGCTGAGGCATCTGAGCATTTTCTCTTCTGCCCCTGTAGATGATTGACCTGGGGCTCGTCCTGCACCAGGGTGCCTACTTCCGTGACCTCTGGAACATTCTTGACTTCATAGTGGTCAGTGGGGCCCTGGTGGCCTTTGCCTTCACGTAAGTTTCTTCTTGAGGCCTCCACCTGCCTCTTCGGTCTTCTCCCCCGGCCAGGGGCCACCCATTGGATCAGGGGATGTGTTCTCATGGTGGGGAGATGGGGACATGGGCTCGGGGGAGTGGGCATCGCATGCCACTGGGAAGAGCTTCGACTGGCTTCTGCATGATGTCATCACAGAGGAAGAAGGAGAAGGGACCCACCTTCTGCCTGCTCACGTCATGACCCCTCGCTCTGCGGCTTTCCGTAGACTAGACCCGCCAGGACATTTCATCTTCCTTCTGTTCTTCAAACTCCACCCAAACCACTGTCTCTTTGGGGAACCCCTAAAAAGACAATAAGGAAACAAACATGCATGAGAATTCAGACCCGCACCCTGTGCCTGATGGCCCTGTAGTTATAGACTTGGTGACTCCCCTTGTGCCTTTTGCTTCTCCTGGTCATCCTAGGACACACAGCCAAGATAAAGGGCCCTGCATCTCAGACAACTCCCAGGGGGCTCCCAAGCGCTGAGCAGCCAGTAGTTCTTAGGGCCCTGGTTACAAACTTAGCAGTGTAGCCCTCAAGTTGTAGTCATTTAGGCCAGGATGAAAAGACCTAATGAGCCGCTAATCCAGAAACAAATCTTGGGGTCCCTGTCTCTGCCCATCACAGCGACTTGTTCCGGAAGAGTCATAGAGGCATTGTGACTTATGTGACCCCCACAACAATAAGCCAGGGGCTTCCTCTGTGCCCCTGGCTCCTGGCCGCCTTCTCAGCAGATCTGCAGGGGGTTCTTGAATGCCCTTTAACCAAAAATGAGGGCTTGGTGTGTCCTGAGGGCCAAAGTGATGGCCCATTTCTACTTTGAGGACTGAATAGGCCACTCTCAGATTCTTCCCTGGGAATGTAATATGGTCAAGTTGTGTTTATAGAGCAAGAAGTCCCCCGAGTTAGGGATGCTCTGAGCTGGTGTAGATGTTCCAGGAGGGTCAGGAGGGTGATTATATTTCTGACTCTGGCCTGACCTCCCCACCACCTTTATTCTTTACCTTCTACTTTCTCCTCATCTTTCCATCTCTGCTTTTTCTTTCTACACTCACTCCTTTTCTTTCTCTTTTGTCCTTTCTCCCCTTCTCTCCCCTCTTCGTTCTAATAGATTTTGTCTTTATTTTCAGGGAGAGGGAAAGGAAGGAAGAGAAACATCTATGTGTGAGAGAAATATCAATTGGTTACCTCTCACATGCCCCAAGTGGGGTTTGAACCTACAACCCAGGCATGTGCCCTGACCAGGAATTGAACTGGCAGCCTTTTGCTTTGTGGAATGATGCTCAACCGATTGAGCCACATGCCGTTCAGGGCCCTTCTTCTTTTTTTGTATTTATCTGAGTATTAGGGCAATGGAAGAAACTTCTAAAAATCAAGAAATTTAGCTACACTATCATTAAGATATTCTGTAGGTGAAAATAATAATAAAAGTAAGCAAAGTAAAATGCATGGCAAATGGGGGAATTAGCACAAATAAGATAAGAAGTCAATGGCCTTAATATAGAAAAAGCCATTACAAATCAATAAGAAACACTGACCCTTGATGGATTAATGAGCAAAGGATTCAAACAGAAATTTCACAGGATGCTGACAACTAATTAAAATAGGGGGAAAGCCCTGGCTGGTGTGGCTCAGGCTATTGAGTGCCAGCCTGAAAGCCAAGGGGTCGCCAGTTCAATTCCCAGTCAGGACACATACCTGGGTTATACAGGTCCCCACACATTGATGCTTTTCTCTCTTTCTTTCTCCCTCTTTGCCCCTCTTTCTATAAGTAAGTAAGTAAGTAAAATCTTTTTTCTTTTTTTTTTTTTTAATGGGGAAAAACATCCAACCTCATTGGAGAAATGTAAAATACAAACCAGATTCAACTTGCTTGTTTCCCATCAAGCTACCACCAGTCTCTTCGGAGTAAAAGACTTTTAACGGTAATACACAGGGTATGTGAGAGTGTAATGAAATGCACTCCGCCCTCCCTCCATCAGCTATTTGAGCATCTCCTACAAGGTGTCAGGTGGGCGCCTTGCCAGGCCCTGGGAGCATTTAAATTGGGAAAAGCCAGGCATTTTACTGCCCTCGGCCTGGAGTGAATCCTTCTGAAATCCCTTTCCCCTCCCTTGCTCCTGTTTCTCTTTCTCCTTCTTTCTCTTCCCCTTTTTTCTCCCATCTGCTCTCTCTGGCTCCCTCTTGCTTTCTCTCTCCTTCTCTGTTTCCCTCCCTCCCTCCTTCCCTCCTTCTCTCCCCTTTTTACTCCTTTTTCTCTATTCCTCCCATTTTCTATCTATTGCTTTCTCCTCATTTCTCTATCTTCTTCTCTCTCTCTTCCTCCCCTTCTCCCTCTCTCTTCCCCACTCCATCCCTTCCTTTTCCTCTTTTTCTTCCTCTTTCTCTTCCTTTCTCTGTTTTTGAGTTCCATTTGTTTCTTTGTCCATTCCACCCCACTCTGGTGTTTGTGTATCCAGTCCCTCCCACCTTTCTCCCCTTCCTCCTCCCCCCACCTCTTCTTCTGTCTCTTTTTCTTCCTCCCGCCACCCTGGCCTGTGCCCTTTGGTGATAGGAGTCTCACCATCTGCCTCACCTGAGTATGGCCTGGAGAAGGTAGACACACCATGTGCTCCAGCATCAGGAGACCCAGTCCCCTCCCTCTTGTGACTGGGGAGCGGTCTTCATGATGGG
Source organism: Noctilio leporinus (assembly GCA_004026585.1). NCBI lineage: Eukaryota > Metazoa > Chordata > Mammalia > Chiroptera > Noctilionidae > Noctilio > Noctilio leporinus. Next base: position 242,476 of record PVIW01001324.1, on the reverse strand, counting down.
GGGCAGCTCAGGCAGACACCCCTCCAGGGTGGCCTCTGCCTGGCAGCGCCAGGATTTGTATGGTGGGGGAGGGTCTCATGGGGGCACCCTGTCAGTCACACCCATCAGTTCACAAACACCCCCACTCTGCCAGCGGAGCCCTGAGTGGTGGGCTCACCCTCGGTGGCCACCACCGGGTGTGGCGTAGTTGGTGCGGAGCCTGAGCCTCTCACCCTGGCGTTTATTCCCTGACCTGCTGAAGCTGACATACTTCAGCTCTGAGAAGGGGACCCCCGCTGCCCTGTCCCACCTCCACCCCTCAATGTGACCCTCACAATTTGGGGACAGGGAGGCCTTCAAAGACCAGGAAACAAATCTTGGTCTTCAGAGCTTTTGCCATGACCGATTGTTGTTTGCAGTAAGCTGTTTCTCGGCTCCGAGGACCCATGGTTAGGGTCCACTTTAAGCAAACCTAATCTGCAAAAACAAAGTTTTTTTTTCCACCAAAACCCAATCAGGAGAATGCCTCTTTGTAGTGTAAAAGAATCAGCCACAGGAAGCAGATTCTTTTTTTTTTTTTTTTTTTTTTTTTTTTTTTTTTTTTTTTTTTTTTGTTACTTTTCTTTTTCAGTATAAAGTTATACATTCTAAATGAACCTACATAAATTTAGCAACCTTTTATACTGGCTTCATGAAGTCACTACAGGCGTAAAGCCAGCCAGCCTGGGATCTTGAAAATCCCTATTTTTTTTTTAATCCTATGCAAGGAAAGGATCTGGACAGAGAGGCAAGGCCATCCTGTGAGCCTCGGTGGGCTTGCAGATATCACAAGGACTGTAGGGTGCAAGATGTTGCCAGTGGAACCCTGACATGTGCCAGGGAGTCTCATGGGGACTTGGAGGAGCCAACAATAGCAGAATCACCTTTATACGATGGGCATAGGGATGGGCGAGATAGACCTGGAGACCCCAACCCAGACATGCCCTCCCCTCCTTACTGCCAAGAATCAATCTGGTGCTGCTATTCCTCCTCCAGTTCAGGGCTGCAGAACCAAGCACAAGTGGCCAAGCACCTTGATCAAGCCACTCCTGCATGCCCCAGGGGGGCAAACTGCCAGAAAGCTAGAAAACAAATCCTCAAGCTGCTACTTTTTACCCAAGAAACGCCTTAGAAACCTCCCCCTGGTTACAGGTTTCAGACTTTTTGCCCGAGAAGTTCTCTTGCTCTATAAGGACTTCGCTTGCTGTCTTTCTTATTACAAGATGGATGTCATTCTGGCAGAAGTAGAGTAGGCTTGGAGACTCTCAGCCTGAGTACTCAACCTCAGAATCCTTTGTTTCTTTCCCATCTGGTCGTTTAACTTGCTTTATCTGTCCCGTGTGCCCATCTCATGATACACAAGGCTGAGAACCCCAACAAGTGTTGATTACCCTTATTGTTTTAGAAAAAGGTTCCTGAAAGTCTGTCTAGTTTCTCTCTAGATGTGCAAATTCATTAGCTGCTCTGTGCCTCGGTTTCCCCCATAAAATTGAGAAACTTGACTTGGTAATAATGATTCAGTCTCCATCTAAGTGATCTTCACAACAATCCCATGTGGGAAGCTCTTGGTGTTCCCATTTTGTAGATGAGAAACTGAGGCCCAGGGGGAAATAACCCTATCGAGATCACTAAGTAAAGTTCACTGTCAAATTCAGGACTGCTGCCCTCCTCCCAGCCACGATCATGAAGGCTTTCAGAAGTTGTCACAGTCAGACTCGGTAGCCCGGTCAGCTTGGGGTCCTGGAGCGCCCTACAGGCCCTAGAAATCCAGGGGAAGAGGGCATGAGGCTGTTCCCTTCCTTGTCGAGAGGAATCTTGCTGTCTGGCCTTTGGGGTGGAGGCAAGGATTCTGCTCCAGTCTGTGATTGTGGCCCCATCTCGGAAACAAGAAGTAATCCCTGTGGTCCTCCAAGGGATGTGTCGAAGCTCTCCTGACAGTTTCTACCCCTCCTGCACCTCGCCCGAGTTATCTTTGTGTGCGTGTGTCCTGCTCCACCACTGACCACATGCCATGTCCATGTGACCACTGTGAATGCACCATCTCATGAGCCATCACACATAATATCACGCTCTGTGCCCATGCATCGGGGCAGCCAACTGACATTTGTCAGCAGCTGGCAGATCCTGATCCTGCCCTCACTGCCAAGAGTCCATCTGGTGCTGTCCCTCCTCCCTCAAGGCCGCTGGACACAGCTGGTGGAGCACCTTGATCAAGCAGCTCCGGCACACTCAGTGCCAGGAAGCGAAAGGAGGAGCCCTCAGACTGCCCCTACTTCACCCCCATTCTCAGAAACAGCCCCTGCCCCTTGAGGGCTTTATTTTTCTTGTGTGCAATGAAATGGAGAGACTAGCTCGCAAGCTATACACACCTGGGTTTAAATCTCAGTCTGCCGCCTCCCACCTGGGTGACCTGGGGCAAGCCACTCCCTCCTTAGGCCTCAGCTTCCTCACCAGGAAAATGGCATAATGGTGTCATATTCCTGCAGGTAGACCCAGCAACAGCAGAGGCATATACTACTCTTAAAGTCAGCATGTTAAGTAAAAGTCACTGTCATTGAACACTCGCTTAATAATCTATGAAGGAGAATCTACACAATCCTGCTTCTGCAATAATTCCTAGATACTTTGAGCTTTGAGAACCACTGCGCTCAGAGAAAAGGGGAGGGGGAGGGAAAACCCCATGGGAGCATTTGTAGGCATCTAAGCTAGTCTGTGTTTTTCAAAATGGCACTCAGTTCAAAAGGGGTGATGGGCGGAAAGTTGTGTAGAGGATCTGCTTCCGCCCCCTGGCCGCCGGTCCAACTGGAGGGCTCTCACTAGACCAGGCCTGGCGAGGTGTGCGAGGGGCCGCTGCGGGATGCTGACAGCATTTACAATGTTCCTGGGCCCACGTTTTCCCCGAGGGCCCTTGAAAGTCGCCCTGAGTTTTATCCCAGGTTGGAACCCTTCGCTGACCTTTCTTCTTAACTTACGGGATAAAACCAAGACCACCACTACTGTCCATTGAACATCAGAGTTCCAAAGGCCTGTGTTACAGATGAGGACAATAATTAGGAGCAGAGCTGGGATTTAAACCCAGGACTCCCAACCCCTAAACTCCTAACCTAGGAGGTGATCTAAAGTCTTCCAGCACCAGAACCCCTGGAGAGAAGCTGTTTCTCCAGCTCTTGGCAGTGACCTTCCATGTTAACTGATGACCTTCCGGCTGCCCTGCTACTTGGAAATCTGGCTTTCTTGGTGTTCTTGGGCAATGCCAGGGGCCTGCCAGGGGCAGGGGACTGAACGGGGAGGCTTCCAGATGGAAGGATGGACATCAGCTGGAGCCGCAAGCCTGAGGCTGCCCCTCCTGGTGCTCAGGCAGGGCAGGGGGTGCTCAGGTGTGTGTGTGTGTGTATGTGCGTGTATGTGCGTGTCCTTTGTTCTTTCTTCTGAGGCCGCTTACTACGATCTGTCTCTCCTTCCGATGCCACCTCACCAGGAGCAGCACACGGTAAAGTGCCTCTCTCTCTCTCTCTCTCTCTCTCTCTCTCTCTCTCTCTCTCTCTCATCTGTCTCTTGTTCTCCATGCCCCGGTGCAGCTGTGTTGGTTCTGGGCCTGTTTCAATAGCCTTGCATCCTTGCTGCTGTCCTGTCGCTTGCAGTGACCAGAGCCTCCCTCAGCCTGCTCCCCAAGGAGGAGGAACTCTGAGGGGTCTTGGCCACTGCCTCCCACCATGACCGCCATTAGCCTAGTTCTTGGTAGAGAACAGGAAGAGGGTGGGGGGACCTCCCCAGGGTCTGATTTCAATATGGCAGTTGACCTGGGTGGCAGTCACCGGAGAAATGAGAGTGTACCTTCCCAGACTAAAGAAGGGTGAACAGTCCAAACAGCTGGACTTGTGGTCTGAAAGGAGAGCATACCCCTTCCCCAGGAGGGTCTACACTCTGCAAAATGGTTCCGAAATCTGGTTTTTTGTCAGAGCTTCTTAATCCAGCTACTCCTGCCTGCTCAGGAGCTACACTGCCAGGAACACTCCTCCCGGTGCCTCGGTAACAGGATTGTTTCTCAGCCTCTCTAAGAGGCATAGTGTCTCCTGGCAGAGAGACCCCCGCAATGGCCATTTTCAGATGAGTGGCTGTACCCCCAGGAAGCTTGATCCCAAGTGTCAGCCATTCAGCACATCAAGATTTTAGCCAGTTCCACATGCAACTTAGGTATCTGGTTGCTTGACATTTTTTCCTCCAACACATAGTCTAAACTTCATTTTTGTTTTGCTAAGAAATTGAGTGTCATCCCCTGACGACCAGTATTAGTAACCTCAGACAGAAACCCACCCGCCAACGAGAATCCAACTGGAATGACAATTGCGTTGCAAGTTGTAGCATTCAAGCGGGATCCTTTGTCCTAGAGCACAAACCAGATACTTCCTCTCTGACCAAAGCAGGAGGCCTGAAACGTACCTGAAGAAGAAATAACTTCCTGCCTGATCCAGTTATTTAACGGTGTCCCTGTCCTGCCCAAAATGATCTCAGTGATTCTCATGAACTGTGTCTCAGACCGCAGGGGCACAGCCTTGAGATCATGAAATGATGACTTTGGTTTAAAAGAGAAAACACATGTTCAGGCTGCTGAATCCTAGAGCATAGTTAATGTCCCGTTCTCCCCTTTATTCCTTGAAAACATGACACATGGAGCTCCAAAAAAGCAAATGGTGTGGAGAATCACGTTTCTGCACCTGGACATGCAGACATACTGTGGTGGGGTCTTTGGGAGAGCTGTATCTATGACCCAAGAGGTAACTCTAAGAAGATGATTGCTAGGAGACCAATCCTCCCCCGCAAAGATCTCTAATCTGAATCCACTCTCATGTGTCCTGAGACCACAGACCAGGTGTGTGCTGGGCACTGGGACAAAAAACAAGATTAAAGGGGAAATGAACACATAGGAGAATAAATCACAGTTTAGGCCTTTGAGAGGTTTTTCCGTCTGAAGCCAAAAGCAAAGACAGAAAGATGAATCTGAAACAGCCTTCAGGTCTGGCAGAAGCCAGAGGCTGTCAGATGAAGGGACATTGAACCCGACCTTCAGGACTGCATGTCCTGTGATGGAGAAGTGCAGGAGTACATTTCAAGTACATTTCGAGTGGTGGGAACAATGTGCAAAAGCCAACAGCGGCAAGGCTGGGGCTGGGGGTATACAGCAGTTGATGGGACTGCACAGGTTAAGGTAAGTTGGGCTAGGTTTCACAGAGCCTCGAATGCTACATTTCTGGGAATCAGATGCTTCAGAAGGATTCTGAGCAGGAGACGGACGTAGGCATTGGCTCTGGCCATTGAGTGCAGAAGAGCTGGGAGATGAGAGAGAGACGGAGTGGAGGGGAAAGTTGGGAGCTGAGTAATGGGAGTCCAGCCTACGGTGGCAGCCAGGGATGGAAGGTGGAGATGTTTTCGAGGGCAACCCACTGAGGATGGAAGATGGGAAGTTGAACATGACTCTTGGGGTTCCAGCTTGGGCGACCGAGTGGGTGGTATGTACCATTCACCACAAGCCTCGATGACCAAACCCAATGCCCTCCTCTTGGGGGGCCTGAGTAATTGTTGGCTAAGGGTGACATGGTGTTCCCAACGTCTACTCTGGTAAGACTCTCACCCAGTGGACTGAACCTCCATGCAACCATCTGACAAAGATGGACAAAGAGCCCCTGGAAGAATGAGGCACCTAATGTTCCGGTTCTTTCCACTCCTATGTACTCAGGGAATATTGGGAGTGGGTGTGGGAATGTGTTGGTCCAAGGGCCGCTGTAAGCATTTCCTGAATCCTGTTGGAAGGGTGAAAAAAATCCTATTTTCTGAGCACTCGCCAAGGTCCAACACAGGGCAGCCAGCTGCTCAGGCCCAGACAGATGGTGGAGGGACTGCAACAAGACCCGACCCCAGAACCACAGAAGGCCATCTGCTCACTGGCTCCTGAGCCCAACTGTGGCCGGGAGCTGGGCCACTTCCCCAGCAAGGACAGGGCTGTGCCAGGCTCACCCCAGACTCCAAGGGTGGGGCCCCGTGGAGCTGTGGGCCACCCACCACCCTGCCTGACCTCCGCCCCCTCTCTTCCCTTCTCTCCACCCTAACGTCCTTCCACAGTGGCAATAGCAAGGGAAAGGACATCAACACCATCAAATCTCTCCGAGTCCTCCGGGTGCTACGACCTCTTAAAACCATCAAGCGGTTGCCAAAGCTCAAGGTGAGATTGGGGCATGTGGGAGGCCTGGCAGGGTTGCCGTACAGTTGAGCAGGTTGCCCGCCCCTCAAGGATACGGCCTTGAAAGCTGGCTGATACCATCACAGCCATTGTCGTACTGTGTATAGATACATGTATCACTTTCCAGCAGGTGGCAGTAAAGTGGATCTAACAAAAGCTATATATTATGGCAATTTTCCATTAGATGAAATGTCTCCTGCAAGGTCAAAATCCCTTTTCATAATTCACATGAATGCATCGTGTGGGTAAAACAGGATATAACCCTAATCTGGGAAGCAGTACATTAGCTCTCTGGTCCTACTTAACCTTTGACTTTTCATCTGCCTGTTCTAGACTCCAAGATCTCCTGTTCCAAAAATCATGAAACAGTACTCCCCCGCAAAAGTGTATCATTTCAAAAAAGAAGGAAATAAATGAAATGTCGTCAATTGAGCACACCTTTTCAATTTATGCTCCACCTGAGGGCATTATTGCTTACTTAATGTTTCTTTAAATCAAGTAATTTGTTTTTTACTTAAGTGGATTTACTTTAAAAGGAAATGCTATCTCTAGTTTCTCAAATTGGAAAGCCAGAATCCACTATTAATGGAAGGTAAAATTAAATATCTGTTCAAAACAAACAGAAGATAATACTATTAAAGTCTAACCAAATACAGTTGCCTGGCAAAAGCGTTCAGCATGAATGCTGCTGTTTCTTGGTTAAGAAGAAAAGTCTCAATGTTGGTGTTAACATAGTAGCCACAAAGGAAGCCCCTCTCCTTCACTGAAAGGGACTGGAAGAGAATTGGACTGGGAGTAACTTTGTTACCGTGTGATTCAGTGTCACTTAGCGTTCGGCTCCTATAGGACCTAAAAGTACGTCTGATATCACCAGGGGTGTGCCCCTGCCTTGACTTTGGAAATACTGATATGAATGCTAATATGTCAAGGAATGTGAAAAGAGATGAAAAGTGGCTGCGGGATATTTGCAGGGTGAGGGACATTTCAGACCAGGATCCCCACATTCTCTAGGGGTTGCTAGAAGGGCTCCATCTTGCCCGGGACAGAATCTCCGGGGCACATGAAGTCATCTCTCAAACCCAGAGCACCCCCAGCTGCTCAGTGGACAAAAGGAAGGAGAAGAAAACTCCAGATGATGGGGGACCGGGAGTGATGTGGCACAAAATTAACAGGAAACTACCTCTTTCGTGAGGTTCTTCTTGTCCTGATGAGCCGTGCTCTTGACTTGGAGGGGCTGTACTTCCCAGGGGTTGAGATGGGTGTTTTAGGTATATAAACTTTCAGGATTGGATCCAGCCCTAGCATGTACTTCTCAGACCTGCGTGGCCTCAACTTGGCTCATGTCTTGGTCTGTAAAGTGGGAGCAGTGACAATTCTCCGGTATTATGGGCTGCTGGAGTCGGAGGCCAGACAGGCCCCTGGCCCCTCACATGCTCTCTCAACCCCACCCATCAGGCTGTGTTTGACTGTGTGGTGAATTCTCTCAAGAACGTCTTCAACATCCTCATTGTCTACATGCTGTTCATGTTCATCTTTGCTGTGGTGGCCGTGCAGCTGTTCAAGGGCAAGTTCTTCCACTGCACCGATGAGTCCAAGGAGTTTGAGAAAGATTGTCGGTGGGTCTCCCCTCTTCCAGGCGTCCCCACCGGGGTGGGTGGGGAGCAGCAGAGGCACCGGTGTCTCGTGCCAGGGAGCTGCAGCGATGGGCGTGGGGTGGGACCCAATTGAACCAGCTTGAATCTGAGGGAAAAGGGAAAACAGTTTTGGAATTTAAGTCTCTGTCCATCAGTTTAGGTTGAGCTGCAAACTAGTTGTTTCACTTTTCAGTCTCCAGCTTTGTCAAGTGGGGGGTGCTAATACATACCCACATTCCCTTATTTGACACCTTTACGGGCAGATGTGTTTTAAATCAGAATATTTTGAGTGTGTGGAAAGGTTGTACAGAGCCTGTCCCATTCAGCTGGTCCAAGGCAGCCCAGTGCTCAACCACAGTATTTCTGCCAGGACATATGTAGCTGTTTGCACCAAGTGGGATAAATAACATGTATCAAGAGCTTCGCATCCAGTTGGGTCAGGTTTTGTTGCCAAACAAATGAGATCAGAGATGGGCAAACTTTGTCAAGGGCCAGATAGTAAATTTATGGGCTGCATGGCTCATATAGTCTGTTGTGACTATTCAGTGCTGCCATGTGGTTTAAAAGCAGCAAGAGAGAACAGGTAATCAAATGGGCATGGCTGTGTTCTGATAAAACTTTAATTCTGGGAACTAAAATATGAATTACGTATAATTTTTCTTTGTCATGAATGATTTGTTTTCAACCATTCCAAAATGTTGAGAAAGCCCTGTCCAAGGGGCTCAGTTGGTTGGAGCATCGTGCCGTGCCCCAAAACATTGTGGGTTCAATTCCTGGTCAGGGCGCATATTTGGGTTGCTGATTTGATCCCTGGTCTGGTTGTGTACAGAAGGCAACCAGTTCATGTCTTTCTCCCATCAGTGTCTCCTGCCCCCCTTTCTCTCTCTCTCCTCCTTCCTTTATCTCCAAAAGCAATGAAAAAATGTCCTCAGGTGAAGATTTAAAAACAAACAAACTTATTCTTAGTTTGTGGGCTGTACAGAAACTGTTTCATATTTGGTCTTTGGGCCACAACTTGCCCACCTCTGAGTTCAGAGAGAAGTGATTGGTGTTCAGAACTTTCTGGATTTTGGAGTTGTGGATAAAGGACTGTGGACCTGAAGTGCCCCCATTTGGGGTCATCCTCACAATGGAAAGCTCTGAAGTCCACTCAGGAAAGAGCTGAGCCCTTCGTGTAACCAGGCACTCAGTAAATGTCACCACTGTTACTGATGCAGCAGCTTTCAGCCTGTTGTTATTTCAGTGGTTATTTCCCAGAATTAGGAGGATCCTGGGCTGGGTGTCTGGAGCTCAGCTTTGATTCCTACCCTGAAATGTAGCAGCCACCACCCCTTTTGGCCTGATGAACCCTGAAATGTGCCTGTCTCTCTCCTGCTCTTACCCTCCCCCCCAAAATATGAGGCTTCCCTTCAAGACTAGAAATTTCCCAGTGGGAAGGGAGTGCAGGATTCAGAATTGGCTCTCCCACAGGTTGCAAGCATCACCCGTGGGTCTGTCTTCAAACAGATAAGCACCGTCCTGGGAGAAATGGGAGGTGTTGCTGCTCTCAGGCTGAGAACAGGCAGGGTGGCCCGGTGGGGCCATCGTCCTCCTCCTCCCGTCTACAGGAGCCAAAGACAAGTGTCCAGGGCCCCTTCATCCTCTCACTAATGGCCCACTTTCTATGGCAGAGGCAAGTACCTGCTCTATGAGAAGAATGAGGTGAAGGCCCGGGACCGAGAGTGGAAGAAGTATGAGTTCCATTATGACAACGTGCTGTGGGCCCTGCTGACCCTCTTCACCGTGTCCACAGGAGAAGGCTGGCCACAGTAAGCAGCTGGGCCACGGAGCCCTGCAGGGGAGGCTCAAAGGCCCCGGGGGGGCCTCAGGGGCCTCAGGCAACGGGTGAGGAAAGGGCCTGAGAGCCCAGTGCTGAGGAAGCTCTGGAAAGAGGCAGACTTGCTCCTGACTTCCCAAGATGGGGACCCTGCTAGATGCCCAAGGGGCTGCCACCTGACCATCCACCTCCATGTGTGGTTTATCTTACAGGCACAGGCATCCAGCCCCCACCACATTCACCAGGCCCTGAGTGTGTGGGGCTGCATCCCCCAGAAGCTCCCAGAAGGGGCACTGATTCTAATTTATAGAAGGTCTCCCTGTACATAAGTAATCATGTCCTCTTAACCCTTTCTCTGCTGGAGAATGCCAGTCTCCAAAACCAGCTATGGACGTGGCATTGTCCAAGTCTGACTGGGACAGTTCCCTCCCAGAGAGAAGGCTGGGCCTGGGGTGAGGCTGAACTGTGAGGCAGACTCTATCTTCATGTAAAATTCTGATACATTGTTCATCATGGGCTTTGGGACATTCATTTTGATTTATTAAAATATTGTGGTAAAATATTATTTACCTTGATTATTGATGACGTTGGCCTCATGGCCTCTGCCCTCGTCCAGCTTCTGGCCCTGGAGATCTTGGCACCGCCAGGTTGAAGACTAGGTGGGTTCCTCCGTGTCCTCTCCTGCCTCCTTCTCTCAGCAAACATGCTAGCCTGCACATCTCTGCTCACCCACGCTCGGTACCCACACACATGGGGCCAGTGCTAGGCCAGAAGGCACCTTTGGGTGAAATGTTTAAAAATACCCCTTCCTCAACAGACTTCACTTCCATCTGTCAGAAAATCGTTTGCAATATTCTTAATGATTTTGCTCAAATAAGACACTTATGGCCACCTGCCAAAAAGTTGTCATCACGAATACACAAATCTATCATGTCTCTGGTATGAATGGCACCTTCAGACACAGCGTCCCTGAGCAGTGCACGACCTTTGCAGCCATATGGAGCAGCTGTTCACGTGCATCCCCGTTGCACCTGCTCAGCTCCCACAGCACATACACGGACGCACGCATGCACACACACCTGCCTCCGTGACTTCTACTCACTTGCATTTGAAACCAGCACAAACCTGATTTCAAATCACAACTCAGCCACGTCTGAGTGGGTGATCTCTTCGGCAAGTCACTTTGAATTGCTGAACCTTAGTTTTCTTGTGGGCCAAATGGAGCCAGTCTCCCTAAGAAGGATGCTGGGAAAATACATAAATCGATGAATATCTTCTCTGGCAAGGAACAGACTCGCAATACATGGTGGTAAAAGTAACTGACATTGTTACTAACACTCCTCGCAGACCAAGAAGTAGGAAGCCTGTGGCTTCATGAAGAAACCATGGTAACTGAAGTCAGAAAATAGAGATTACTTTTATTTCTTGTCCATCTTCTCTTAATATTTCTCTCCATTCCTGTTCCTTTGTCCCACCTGCCCCCTGTCCCCACCCTGGTCCTCAAAGGGTTCTCAAGCACTCTGTGGATGCCACCTTCGAGAACCAGGGTCCCAGCCCCGGGTACCGCATGGAGATGTCCATCTTCTACGTCGTCTATTTTGTCGTGTTCCCCTTCTTCTTCGTCAATATCTTTGTGGCCTTGATCATCATCACCTTCCAGGAGCAGGGGGACAAGATGATGGAGGAATACAGCCTGGAGAAAAACGAGGTGCCACTTTCTAGTTGCATCCCCCATTTAAAAATGGACACAGCCCACCGGTACCTCTTCATGTACCTACACACAAAGAAACCAGCTTCTGGGGGCATCTGGGGAGGGAACAGCAGCATTGTCCACGCAGAAGCCAGTCTGCAGGGCAACCCTTCCTGTGGTTTCCGGAGAAAAATAACATCAAACAGTCATATGCATCAGTCAGTTTAGACTAGGTTGTGGTGCAGTAATAAGCAGCCCCAAGATCTCAGTGCCAGAGAGCCATAAAGGGAGTGATTTCTTGCTTACCTTGCATGTCCGAATGGCTCTGCTCTATGTCATCATTATCCTGGTTCCCTCTGAGATGCTTCAGATAAAAAAGAAAGTATAAGTCCTGGCTGGTGGCACAGTGGATAAGGCACCCGCCTGCAAACCCAAAGGTCGCTGGTTCGATTCCCAGCCAGGGCAACATAACTAGGTTGCAAACCAGGTCTCCAGCCAGGTCCATAGCTGGAGGCAGGTGAAAGGCAACCATACATTGATGTTTCTCTCCCTCTCTTCCTCTCTCCGCTCCCCTCTCTGAAAAATAATAAATAGAATTTTTTTAAAAAAAGGTATGTATGACAAACTATCATCCAACTCTTGAGGCTTGTGCCAAGAAGTGATACAAGTCACCTCTGCTCACATTTCTTTAGCCTGAGTGAGTCACACATCCTCATGTGATGTCAGTGGGGCAGGGAAATATAATGTCCCCTAGGGAGCAGTGGTGAATGTTTATGAATGAAAACCCAGTACACCATAGTGTATAGGCATGGTCCTTTGTCCTTCTAGCATCATCCAAGTTAGGTGGAAGATCTAAAATGTATCCTTCCTCTACTCTGTTGACCCTGAAGATGTCATAACTATGACTCTTCTCTCTCTCCCTCCCTCCCTCCAGGAGAAGGAAAAGCAAAGTGTTTGGTAGGAAAGAATGGTTAGGCTTCAAAATGAAACTTTAAATTTGGGTTTGGTCCACTTGACAGCTGGGCCACCTCAGGCAAGTGGTGTAACCTCTCTGAACCTCTATTTTCCTCACCTGCAAAGTGGGACCATTAATATACCCACTTCCCTTGTTTGCTAAGGGGTTTCCATGCGATAATGGGGGACATGTCAGTACCAATTCTGGCAAATGGTTACTTCTCAAGGAGCTATACAGCTGTTGAGAGAAGAGAGCCATGGTGGTGAGCTTGTGAGGGTCCGGGGATCCTAGCTGGAGGCAGAATGTGCCAGGAAGCCGGGCCGAGTTGGACGGAGGGTGCTCAGTGTCCAGCCTTTCTCCTTTGGTGCTCACGCCACTGGCCTCTCTTACACAGAGGGCCTGCATCGACTTCGCCATCAGTGCCAAACCTCTGACCCGACATATGCCCCAGAACAAGCAGAGCTTCCAGTACCGCATGTGGCAGTTCGTGGTGTCTCCGCCCTTCGAATACACCATCATGGCCATGATCGCCCTCAACACCATCGTGCTCATGATGAAGGTGAGCCCTCTGGCCCCATCAACCCCCACACATCCCTGCCCCTCATGCTTGCCCTCCTCCAGCAAAATGGAACCATCTGCTGTGAGCTTCTCAGACAGATCACACCGTTATGGCCCAGCCTTCACTCCAGCTGCTCCTGCTGCCCGACACAGTTCCCAGCACTCTGTCTGGCCAGCTCCTTCCAGTGGCAGCTGTGTAGCCTTTCCTACAGGAAGCCTTCCCTGATCTCCCAGATGCCCCGATTAGTTATTTCTGCAAGCATCCTACAGTTACCTCTCATGCCCTAGTATCAGTGTGGGTTGCCCTATAGTCTGTGAGCTCCAAGGGGCCAGACAAGTCCTGGTCACCCCTGAATTCCTAAGGATCAGTGAGGGTCTGGCTCAGAGGTAACAAGAGGTTCTTGATAAATATTTGACATATAAAATGAGAAGGGAGGGACAGATAAAGACCCTGCCATCCTCCGGGCCATGAAGCTTCAGGGTGAAAAGTCAGGACCTTTCCACTCATGCTTTGGTGACCAAAGGCCTGGATTTGAGTCCAGCACTGCCTTTTAACTCACTGTTTAACCTTCCCAGTGACTCATGGCTTCAGGGGCTCAGCTGCCTTGTCAATAAAAGGGGGATGTTAAGAATAGCACCTTCCTCCCTCCAGGTGGAGAGGAGGATTGAATGAGAAAGCTCACGCAAAGACACTAGCACATTTCTCCATGCTTCAGAAACACTGAATAAATTGAGCTGCAAATTTTTGAACTGGCAAAAAAGCAGTGCCTATGTTCACTTGAAAACTCTCTCCATGAGTTCCTTTTTTTATTATGAAGATGGGCAGTTTCAAACAAACAGAAGAGAGACGGATCATCTGGAGACCTTCTTAAAGGCAAATACTGGCTCACAGGTCTGGGGTGGGCCTGGGAATCTGCATTTCCAGCCAGCATCCCTGAACCATGCCCTGAGCTCCAGGCCCTTGTGGATACCCAGTCTCCATCACCCATAGTTACCCACCTGAAGCACCTTGTTAATGTCATCTGTTGTTTTTTTTTTATATAATTTTTAAAAATTTAGGTAAAATTTGCATAACATAAAATTGACCATTTCAAAGTACACAATTCAGTGACCATGCCACTCCGCAGCCACCACTCTCTGGTTTCAAAATGCGTTCACCACCCAGAAGAAACCCCATCCCCACCTCCTGGTCATCACCAATCTGCTTTCTGTCCTTACAGCTTTACCTATTGTGGACACTTCATCTATGTTTCTTAAGCATTTTAAATTAGAAACACCACACTATTTCACCCTTAAGTTCTTCAGGATGTGCTGCTCTTTTTTTTTTCTTGGTAAATAAGAACATTTTCCTACATATCCTTAAGCTTGACAAGATGAGTGATAATTCTCTAAGATCCATATTGACTTGTCCCCAAAATGTCGTTTACAGCAAGTTGTTTTTGGAGCCAAGATCTAAATGGCTACACATGGCCTCCAGTTTTTGTCTTTGAAATCTCTCTCCTACCCATCCATACCTTTTTTTTTTTTCCCCCCACACTGTTGACTTTTGGAGGAAACGAATGAAAACGGTTCCAGCTCTAAGTGCCTTTGTTCCCTCGGGGGGATGCTGCAGGGTTCCTCCACCTACCATATTTCCTGTAACCTAGTAGTCTAAAGGCTATAGATTCAAGTCTGATTAAATTTTGACTAAATTTGATCAAGTTTAGTCAAGGATATATCCTAAGGAATCAGAAGAGCGGTTGCCATTGAGGCAGATGATCAACTAGAAAGGGAGGCAAGGAAACGCTTTGGAAGTGTTGTAAACCTTGGTCTAGGAAGTGAGCAGGTAGAAATCAAAAGAGAGCTCTGGGCCCTGGCCCTCATGGCTCTCAGTTGGTTGGGCGTTGTCCCATGAAGCAAAGGGTCACTGGTTCGATTCCTGGTTGGGGCAAATGCCTGCACTTCAAGTGCATTTGAGAGGCAACCTGTAGATGTTTCTCTTTCACATCGATGTTTTTCTTCCACTCGTTCTCCCTTACTTCCCCTATCTCAAAAAATAAATAAAATTTTTAGGAAAAGCCCTGGCTGGTTGTGGCTTAGTGGATTGGGTGCTGGCCTGTGAACTGAAAGGTCAACTGTTCGATTCCCAGTCAGGGCACATGCCTGGGTTGTGGGCCAGGTCCCCATCTGGGGGTGTGTAAGAGGCGTATCTCTTGCACATCAAGGCTTCTCTCCCTCTTTCTCCTTCCCTTACCCTCTCTCTAAAAAATAAATAAAATCTTTAAAAAGGAAAAAGAGAAAGAGATCTGGAGAAACAAAGAAAATACTGCAGAGAACCTGCCTTAGACATCCTCATAAGCCCCATCCAGCCCGGCTGTCCCAAAATCTAAAACAGGAGTTTTTGCTTTGACGTGAACAACTTGCCTAGAGTTGGCTCCACAGGACATCAACAGGGACTGAGTCATGTCTGGCCTGGAATAGGCCACCTCCCCAGACCCCATCACCCACTCACCTCGATGCCCTCTTCTTTCCTACTCTAGTTCTATGGAGCCTCCCTGGCTTATGAAAATGCTCTGAGGGTATTCAACATCGTCTTTACCTCCCTCTTCTCTCTGGAATGTCTGCTCAAAGTCATGGCTTTTGGGATTCTGGTAAGTGCAGCCTTGGGGCCAGAGCTGTGGGTTGGGAGGGCCGCCTGGAGGGGCACAGGGTGCTAGGTGGTTGTCTACCAACCTGGCCCCAACACACGCCCAACCCCAGCAGTGGCTTGAGCATCCCTCCAACACCCATGGACTCTACTTAGACGTTCTGTGCTTGGTTATTTGCTTGGCACATAACTCCAACGATGCCCGACATGTGTTGACTGTTACTGTGTGCAAGGCACGTATTTACTCAGTCATTCCTCACCATGACCCAGTGAGTGGGAGTAACTGTCATCTGTTTTAGAAATAAGGAAAGTGAGATCCAAAGAGGTAAATGCATTTTACAAAGGAGCCCAGCACACAGACGTGCATCTAGACACTGAAATGAAATTTTCACGAAATCAGAGTTGACTGTGTGCCCTGAACTCTGAGACTGACTGTTCTATCAAATTCCATTTTCTTTTTTTAAATGCAGTTTGGAATGCACTCACTTGCTTTCATCTCCCAGTGATACCAGTGGTCTTAACCTGAGTGAGGCCTGCTGGCCCCCAGGGGCTCAGTGAACTGGGGGAAGGGTCTGTGAAATTACATGTGAAAAAGTACATCTTTATTTTTTGCCAGCTGCTAACTGGACTTTAGCATTCCCTTCCATCTTGAAGGCAGACAACAAACACCTGCAGTATTAACAACACAATCTGTGTCATCAATAAAAATCAGATATTTTCCTATTGTGTTATAGAGGTTGAGAGAACCTCAAAATTCACCTTGCACTTATTATTGCTTCAAAATACTGGTCATTAAACCTATAGCTAGACCTTATTTAATATTTAATGGAGAAATGCATTCACCATTAGATCACCATTTAAAAATATTTTGATCATCGTATTTCAATGTAACAGGTGTTCTTGCAATCCTGGGTATTTTATTTTTTGGGCTTATTAAAGCTTACCCTCAGAAGGTCTTCCCAGATGGTCAGGAAAGATCAAAATAAATAAATAAATAAATAAATAAATAAATAAAGTGAAGTAGCCTGAGCTTAACGGGTTATAAGTTGGAGTGATCTCAAGAAGGTCCCCAATGAGTGACCAAGCTGAGACTTGAAACAGGATATCTTCTCTCTTGACCCCCATTAGCCTGTTTCTCTGAAGAGAAGAACCTACAGCTTGTGGTCTCAGCCCAGGTATCAGCGGGGTGGAGCCCAGTTCTCACGTTGGCTTCCAAAGTGGCAAAGGGCATCAGCTTTGACACCAGAGCTGTATCAATTCACATCATATGCAGGCCCTGTCACCTCACCTCTCTTCTCCATCAAAAGAAAGGCCCACCCTCTGTCTTTCTCCTCAAAAGAGCTCTTGCAGGCCCTAAACACAAATGTGTGTCTGGAGACTGAGAAGAAAGCCACAGTACCTGCTAGGAAGGGTTATGGTAAAGCTCATTACCCCACCTTTCTCCTCCAGTGCAGTGGCTTCCTGCTCTGCTGCCATCAGATGTACTTAGGGACATTTTGTTAACTGAATCATGCCCCAGACCCACCCACAAAAATTCTGATCCACTTGGTTAGGTGGGGGACCCTCAATCTGTATTTTTAACGTATACCATCAGGGAGCCCAGGGTCCAGCCCAAGCTGTTGGGTCCTGCACTGAGCACCATCCAGGCAGGAGAAACACCCTGAAACCATGTTAGTGGCACCAACTCAGCAGTTCTGTCCTGGAAACACCACCAGGACAAGTCACAGGTCACAGAATGTGAATGGGGAAGAGTCTGGGCTTTGATGTACCCATACCTGGATGCGAGCCCTGCCTAGCCCCTTTTCGCTGTGCGGCCACAGGCAGGGCCCTTGGCCTGTTCGCTTCTGTGTCCACATCTATGGAATGAGAGTAGCAGGGGCCTGCCCAGTGCAGGCGACTTTCCACTCCTCGCCAGTCCTCTGGTAGTGATTTTCGGCAGGGGCTGGGGCTCCCTCTCCCCTGCCCCTGAAATGTCCACAGGGGCCTGCACGGGGCCTCCCCTTCAGTCTGAGGTGAAGCCCCAGGTTTCCCATGTGAAATTTAGCCCCTAGATGGGAGGCTTGTAGTCCAGGGGGCTTGAGGCCTGTGGCTGTACACCTGGAAAGTTGTCTTCATTTGGGCTCCCCCAGAAGCAGAACCTGAGACAAAGATTAACTGCAAAGAATTTATCTGACGGGTGACCCCAGGAAACATGGTAGGAAAGATGGAGAGTGAGGCAGAGGCAGAAGGTATCCAGTATAAGATGCCTATGAAGCCATTTTCCACTGTGGGCAACTGGGTGCAGTTCTGCTTGGGACCTCCAGGGGGCAGCAGCAGAGAGCACAGCAGCATCATTTCAGGCACGGGAGGAAGCGGGGGTATTTACCCTCCAATGCCTATCAGCCATCGCAAAGGGCTGTTCCCAGGGGAGCTGTGAATTCCTCAGCAAAGACGAAGCCTGAGAAAGCCCCTGAGCAAAGTAACCAAGGTACGCAGTCAAAATATGAGGGGATATGAACTGGGGCCCAGCAGCACCTGCTAAAATATTACAGGTGTCAATGGAACTGGAATTGCTTTTAGGTAATTATAAAACAGCATCTATCTATTGAGCCCCCACTGTATACCAAATCCCCCACTCACTCATTATCTGATTTCTGTTACTCCCCCATCTTCCAGAAGATGGCGCCAAGACCCACATAGTCCAACTCAGGACATTTAACTCGAACTTGGTGGAAGAATTTGATCCTGAGCAGTGCTGCTCCTAAGACTGGGCCCTTCTCTGTGAGGCAGATGGGCTGCTACAGGGTCAGGTGCTCAGGGGAGAAGCTGAGCACTCAGAACACTCCAGCTTCTGCTTTGTGAGGATGCTGGGCAGGCCCATGTGTGGCATGGGTCCCAACGAGCCATGAAGAGAGAGCTGCCTAAGCCAGACCCTTAGAGCCAGGCAGGGGTACTGCTCTTGTGGACTCAAAACATGTGAGAAATGTCAGTATTTTAACAACAGTGTGCTACACCTGTATGTCCTAGTTGAGCCAGCACCCAGACCAGAGATAGATCAATCAGGACCTATCAAGTTAGCTACAATAGCAAACAACCCCCCTATCTCAGTTTCTTCAGTCAACAAAAGTATTGTTGACATTCAGCAGGGAGGCTCTTTGCCTGTAGTTATGCAGGGACCCAGACTCATGGAGCAGCCCCTACCCCCACCTGGAATGCTGCAGGTTGCCAGAGTTAAGAGAGTTCCAATAGCCCTGCACTAGCCACGTAGCAACTCACATTGCCTCAGTTCACAGCCCATCCACCAGAACTAGACACATGTACCCATCTAACCACTAGGGAGCCAAGACAAGCCGTCTGGCATATGCCTAGAGAGCCTCTGTCCCCTTGTTACTGTTCCCCTTCTCCAGAGGGAGTAGATGCCCAGAGAAGTTAAGTCACCACCCTGCAGCCACACAGCTGGACTGTAGCAGAGCTGGGAATTGAACCCAGTGGCCGTTCCCTTTGAAAGAGTGCTATAAGCACAGTCGTAAGTCAGTAGGGTCCTGGACATAGACTCTGGACTCAAAGTCCCAGTCTGGGGTCAAATCCTCACCCTTCACTTCCAAGCTGCTCACCTACCAGCCTGGTGAGTGACTCCCTGAGCTTGTTGTCTCATGTGAAAAGGCGATAAGCCTTGCTTCTAAGGGTCCTCTCCCAGCAGAGCTGACGGCCCCCTGGAGGCCCCCTCGGGCCAGGCAAGCCAATGGCAGGCCTGGAGTTCTGGGTAAGGGGAACTCAGAGGGGCCCACCCACTCAGTGGCATTTTGCTACTTAAATGATCAAGACTGTCCCAGGCACTTGTGCTGATAGACAGCTGTGCCCTGGGCTCGCCATGGAGGGGGCCAGGCATGGAGCCCTACGTTGGCATCTCTGTCCTGTGGGTCCCATTCTAGAATTATTTCCGCGATGCCTGGAACATCTTCGACTTTGTGACTGTTCTGGGCAGCATCACCGACATCCTCGTGACTGAGTTTGGGGTAAGTTTCCCACTGGCTTTTTTCTGGACAACTCCTGGCTGGGAGGGGAGCAGGGGGGACAGGGAAGAGGTCTTCCAGAGGCAGCAGGTCCCGATAGCCACAGCTGGCTCTTGCCAGCACTTGGCCATGAGCAGAGAGGGAGAACAGGGCCCCCAGAGGCAAGAGTGGCCCCTCAGGAGAGCAACTCAAGAAGGCAGGGATGCCCAAAGCTATGGCTACGAGGCTGGCACTGTAGCTTGAACCGCCCTGCATCACCAATTTATTAATAAACTGTATGGCTGAATGCCTTAAAAGAACTGAGATCCTTAAGGAATCCTGAGCCCCACACCAAAGCCCACTCAGTAATGGAGGCCCAGAGAGAACCAGCTCCAAGCGCATTCTGCCTGAACTAACAACTTCTGGTCCGTGGGCAGGAGGGAGCTATGGTCCTTGGGCCAAGAAGGGGACTCCACTCCCAGGGTCCAAGGACATCCACCCTTCTCCATTTTCAGACCCCATGTAGGGCTCTCTGGACCTCTCAGGGGTGGCCCACATTATCCTGACTTCTCTTAAAGACTCGAAGCCCCAGAACTTTTGTTCAAGACCTCCCTCCTTGGCCATTTGCCAGTGAACCCAGGCTGAGGGCCCTTGGGATGTTGTGGGGAGAGTCGGGGATCCTCAAAGGGAGAGCAAGAGCGCAGAATGTGTCAGAGCCAAGGCCTAGGTGTGGTACGCACCTCATAATAATAGTAATAAAGCCCTGACTGGTGTGGCTCAGTGGCTTGAATGCCAGCCTGTGAACCAAAGAGTCATGGGTTCAATTCCCAGTCAGGGCACATGCCTGGGTTGCAGGCCAGGTCCACAGTTAGGGACATGCAAAAGGCAACCACACATGGATGTTTCTTTAAAATTAAAACAAATTTAATTAAAAATAATAAAAGCAATAAAAATAATGATGCTGGCAAGAACAGGGCATTTGCTGTCTGTCAGGACCTGTGCCAAGCGTTTCACATGGATTAGCTCATGGTATAGGTCTGTGGTTCAGCATATAAGAGGATCCCTCCAGCGTTCAGCTGACAGAATGGAAAAGCAAAGGCCTCTCATGGAGGAGGCGGGAAGACATCCCAAACCCAGCCACTGTGGGGAGCTGTCACCTGCCCAGGTGTGGAAGTGGGGAGGGAACCTGAGCTGGATTGGGGGGGTGAGGGGGGCACCTGGTGGTAGCTGTGGACATGGAGGGACAGAGCCCCTAACAGAGGAAAGGGCTGAAGAAATATCCCAGCCCTTCTCTCCTTACACCGTCTCCTGCTAGCACCTCCCATTGGCCAAGCCCAGCCAGATGAGAGCCCGAAGTCCTGGAATCCAGGGGACAAAAAAGAGCAGAGAATAGATCTGGGTGGGGTGGTACCCAAGAAGGAGGTTGCTGCACCATTTCACAGATGAAGAAACTGAGGCTTAGTGCTCAGAGAAGTGAGGTACCTGCTTTGGTTTACACAGCCAGAACTGATGACTCCTAAGGATACATTGCTGTTTCCTAGGTGTCCCCCTGTGAGCCCCCAGGAGAAAGGGATCAATTGGCCCTTCATTTGTTCTCCATCTGGAAGGTTCATGAGGCTGGGGAGCCACACAGAAGAGGGGGCCATTCCCTCATTCATCTCCCAACACCCTCACCCCGGCCAAGCTTCTTTGCCTTCAGCTCCAGTGGCCCCTTCTCCGCATCCCACCCCCAGCTCTTTCCCCTTTTGGGGTGCCTCCACCTAGGCACTGTCCCCTGGCAGAGATCCAGAACCTAGACCTTTTTTTTTTTTTTAAGATTTTATTTATTATTTTTAGAGACAGGGGAAAGGAGAGAGACATCAATGTATGGTTGCCTTTCACCTGCCTCCAGCTACAGACCTGGCTGGAGACCTGGCTTGCAACCTGGTTATTGTGCCCTGGCTGGGAATCTAACCAGCAACCTCTGGGTTTGCCTTATCCACTGTGCCACCAGCCAGGGTAGACCTTATCTTTGTCCTAAGTTTCTAAGAGGCCTGAGCTTCAACTGGCAATCAAAATATCTTGCCACCCAGCTGAGCTCTAGACAGCTTTGAACCAATGTCCCTCCGGGTCAAGAGATTGAGACGAGTGACCCTGCCACCCCAGTAAGGCAGGTGAGGGAAGTTGGTTATAACCTCCAGTTGCCAGTAAGAGATCCATAGGCTGGACCCCAACAGCCCATCTGGCTGCAAGATGAGAGGCCAGGAGGATGGGGCATGGGATCCAATTCAGAGACATCAGGACTGCCTCAGCGGTCAGACAGACCTCCCTGCGACAGGACCCCTAAGGCAGGTGGACAGCTCTCCCTGTGAGCTATTTGACTTTGGACAAAGGTGTTACCTCTTCTCGACCTGTATATAGGGATGATCTGGGGAGGGGGGGGGGGATAACCTTCATAACTATCCCCATCAGATCCTTGTAAGCCTCACATTCTTTCATGCATTCAATAAGCACGTATTGAGCACCTGCTGTGTGCCAATCACTTTTATAGGTGCTGGAGACAGAGGAGTGAACAAATCAAAAAAGAAAGAATGCCTGCCCCATAGGGCTGACATCCTAAGGAGAAAGGGCAACATTTAACAAGTCAGAACCATCCATGTGAAGTTCTTGGCACAGAACCTACCAAAAACTAAGTGGTGGCTATATTATTGCTATTGTTACTATTACCATGGATTCCTTGGAATTGCAGTTTGTTAGCCAGCCCCTCAGCTCTGAACTAGGGTCAATTAGAGGGAAAGATAGAGAGTGGGTGTTTGGACCCTGCTAAGAATGATAAACTCCCAACCTGGGGTGGGGGAGGCCTGCCCTGCCAGGCCAGGAGCCCACTTATCCCTTCCTGCCTCCCAGGTAAGCCCACTAGGTCTGAGGCAGGAGGAACTGAACCCTCGGGAGGGCAAGGCCCCAGGGTTTGGGGGGAGAGAGCACGAGACCCACTGGGCCTCAGCTGCTGCCCTCAAGTGGCCGGGGTGATGAGGGTTTGCCCTGCGTGCGATGGATAATGACTGTGTTTCTTGTCTTGTCTCTTTTCATGCCTGCTCTTTAAACTGTATATTGGCACAACGCCGTCTGAAAAACTCATCCAATCAAAATGCACTATGAAATTCATTTGTTCATCCATGACGTGGTCTGTGTGTTCATACACCAATGACTATCTCCCAACCCACCACCACCACCCCCACTCCCCGCCCGGGGAAACGAAACCCATTGGTTTTTTGGCACTGGTTACAAATCAACCTAAAAAACGCTGAACACGCCTCCCCAACTGCCCCCGCCCGCCCGCTCCCCCTCCATCTTCAACATCTGCATCTAGAATCCGGTTGGTCTTACTTCTTTCTGAAGTCTAAATGCCTTACATTAACTGTGAACGCATCTTCTCGCATCAGCATTGCACGTCATGCCCTGGGCTTTCTGACTTGGAATGCCTGACGCACGCACGCCCCTCTCCCTGTCTGTCCCTCTGCAAGCCCTACAGCCCCGTCCCTCCTTGTCCCCACAGACTCTCTCTCTCTCTCTCTCTCTCTCTCTCCCCCCCCCCACTGCCTTCCTCTCCCTCCCCACCCCCACTCTCTCCCTCTCTCCCCTCTTCGTGTTGTTTTCACTGGGTTCTGAATTGGGGTGTCTGTTTGGCTTGGCGTGTATCTTCTGCAGAGAAAAGGATAGGTTCGCCAGGACAGGTCTGCTGGCCGGGCCTCCTGCCCCACTGCTTACACGCATCTGACGTTCAGAGCCCTCAGCGGGCCCTCTGATATCACTCCTGCTCCCTGTTCAGCTCCATGGAGCCTGAGCCCCAGGAAAGTTCCTCCCATCCCTGACCCCATTCTAAGCCCTCAAGTTCGTGGGGCTTGATCACCAGAAACAAATCTGCAAGTCTGATGAAGGAAATCTGAGGGGTGGCAACATGCAGTCAACGACTTGACTCTCCACAACAGCTAAGGCTGGGGTCTGGCTGCTTCTGAAGCCCTGATCTACTACACACAGATGTGTGCCCCACACACACATGGAATCACCTCACACACAGGCCCTCTTCTCTTCCTGCCCCCACCCGCTTCACGCACACGCGCGCACACGCGCGCACACACACACACACACACTGTCCCTCCCCTCTCTTACATCCATCTCCCTTGCATGCCCACACCCCTCCCCAGCATACACTGTCTCCATCTCTCTTCACTCACTCAACTCCTTGCGCTCTTGCACACCTCTTACTCTGTCAAATCTCATCTGCCTCTTTCCCTCCCACCCCTGAGCCCCTTGAAGAGCCCCAAGTGGCAACATTGCACCGGGATTCCTCACTGCAAGCAGTACACAAGAATTCATTCACTGAACAATTAACAAGCCCCGGTTCCATGCCACAGGTGGATGGGTGGGCAGCAGACACCACCACTGACCCCCGCTACCAACAGTCACGTTGGGGAGGCAGGCATTGGTCAAACCCCTCCATCAAACCCACTTGAAATTGTAACTGCTGCAAGCTGAAGGAAGAGTGTTGTTAACAAGGTAGAGAAGGGGAAAAGGGTTTTCTAGGCCCAGGAAAGCACGTGCAAAGGTCCAGTGGCAGGATAGAGCATGCAAATGTTGGGGTTTGCAAGTGGGAGTGGTCTGGCTGAAGCAAAGAGCAGAGGAAGGCTGACCCAGAGAAAGTGAAGAGGGTAGAATGGAACAGGCTCCTAGGGACTTGTTGTGGGAGCCTGGGAGGATTGGGGCAGGGGAGTAACAATCAGCAGTGTGATTAGACAAGATCACTGTGGCTGCAGACCCTGGAGTGGTTTGGCAGGGACCTGGGCTGGAGGTGGGCACCAGGGATCCCAGCAAGGGATGTGGAGGAGGCCAGCAGAGGAATGGTCATCTGAGCAGGGGAGCAGGGGCTTCTCCAGAGCATGGGGGTGAGCTGTGGGTGAGAGGGACTGGGAGGGACTTGAGTCTGGCCTGAACCAGGAGATAGGTGCTACAGAATGCCAGGAGAGGGCCAGGTTGGGGAAGAGCATGAGCTTTTGAGGTGTCTTAGGAAAAAGTCAAGTCAGCAAGTGGCTTAGGATTTCTTTAGAGCCATTGGCTGGGTGGTTCCCATGTCCTAAGCACTCGTGACCTTGTGCCCAGCCAGTCTTTCGGGGTCTGCACCCCGCCCAGGCACCCTAGAACCTGGACAAACAAGGCTCCTTGTGGCCTATGGACAGAAAGAGGGAAGTTAGGAAGGGGAAAGTGGCTGGAACTTCCGTGAGCCCTTGAAGGACTCGACACGGACCTGGGAAGAGGTGGAGGGCGGTGAAGGGCAGTCTGGCACCTTCCTCTGTCACCCAGACCTCCCTCCTCTCCACCCTGCCTTCCTGTGTGTCTCCCTTCCCCCTCAGTCCCAAGAAGGGCAGCATGTTCTTTGCATGCATCTCCCTGCCAGACCCCGTTGGTTTTCCTGCATGGTGCAGGCCTCCCCCACCCCGCTCCAGCTAGAGTCCTGAGGCTGCTTCCAGGGCCCCCTGCCTCTACGTGCTGAGCTGAGTTCACATGTTATGTTCCCACCCCAGGAAGGGATGGCTTGTACTCTGGGGATGGAGGGGAGAAGGCCGAGAACACCTGAGCCATCAGCCCCATCCCCAGGTGGAGCTGGGTGGCCAGGCCAGGCTGGAAGTCAGGTCAGAGGGGTACAGAGTGTAACTCTCTTACTGAGCTGGGTTTGGGGATGTTATTCAAGGAGCTTGGGACATTGTCACAACAGTTAGGTCCAATAGGGTCAGGATAGGATCTCTCAGTCCCCTCACCCATCCTAGAGACGCAGGGGGCCACTGATGTGTCCCAGCAAGTGTCCTAGATTTTGCCAGCCAACCCAGAGGCATCTCGCCACCCCCAGAAATTCCTGAACCCCCATCACTGCCTCAGCTCCCAGGCCAGAGGTAGAGAAAGATACAGACCTGGTAGCTGGAAAGCCCTCAGGAGCCTTTATGTAAGATGCCTATTAATTCATTGTCCAAACTTTTGAGACCAAAAGAGGTGCTATGACTGTCGGGACAACCTGTATGGTCATCCCTGTGCCATTTGGGGCTGAGGGCTGGGCTGGGCCAATTTAAATCTTGCTCCATGCCTGTGTCTTCATCTCTTCCAAGTCCCATAGAGCAGAGTCTCTGCCTCTCCAACCCACTGGATTGAACAGCAGAGGCTTCCATGTCCACCCAGGACAGGGATCTCCAACTCGGAATGCCTCTGGGGGCCAATAAGTGCCACTTCTAGAACATGGGCCTTTGGCAAACTGGCGGGCAGGCGGCCTGCTTCATGACGGGCAGCCGCCACACCTGTGCCCCAGCTGTCGCCCGAAGCAGGTCCAGGGTCCAGAAAGCCAGATTTGGGGGGGGGGGGATCTGATTTTTAAACAGTGTCAACTATTTTCGATTGAAAAACTGCTTGAGCCCCACAAGATAACTTTGTCAACCAGATGGCCAGATTCGGTCCATTTGTAACTTCTAGCACCTCACCTCCCACCAGTGCCCCTTGAGGTTCCAGTGACATAGTGACCAGGGCCTGGACCCACCGTGTCTGGCTGGCTGCCTCCCGCCTTCCCCATGGCCCTGCTCTCTGGCCCCAGGTTCTGGCTTGGGCGGGAGGAGGTAAAGGTAGTAACTAGATAGGGGTCTTTGAGCAGAAACAGGGGCCACCCAGGGAGGTCCTGGGGGCAGGGACGGCCTACCTCCCCGCCTCCAGCACCGGCCCCTCGGTGGGCCTGGGCTGATGGCCAGCTCACCCACCCACGGGCGCTGCGTACTTCCTGCTTCCTGCAGGCCTGGTCCCGTGCTACTCCACCCAGCCCCAGAAGCTGAGAAGCCATCCCTGAGAGGGGGGAAAAGGGCCCCAAATGCATCTTCTCCGACTCAGCGGGCAGCGAGGACTCGCCCTGCGGCCGAACAGCCCCAGCTCCCTCCCGTCCTCCCCATGCCCGCTCGCCAAGGGGGTAAGAAAAGATGCTCTTCCACTTCTCCAATTGGCTCGAGTCCTCTTGGCCGTGGGGTGAGGTCAGGGCGGGCAGGAGCGGGTGGGCCGCTCGGCAGGGCAGGGCAGGGCAGGGTGCCCGGTGAGTCCCAGGACAGATGCATTTCTGGCCTCGAGCGTAACCTGCCCTCGGAACCCGCACATGTCCACCAGGCCTGAGCGCGCTGGCTCCCCCACCCTGCCCTGGTGTTTGTGCATCGTACACGTGTGATGGATTCGGCAACTTGACCTGCTTGTGTCCTATCGTCTCAGTGCATTTGGTTGTTGGGAGAAATAAAAACCATCTCGATTTTTTTCCTGATTGGATGATTCGGATATATTTTCTTTTCCTTGTTCTTTTGTTATTTCTTCCCTACCCAACCCCGTTCCTTTCTCTTCCCTTTTCTTTCCTTTGCCCCTGTGCTGGTGGGGCTGGCAGGGGGGGCGTATGCTTTTTGAGTTGATGCCTTTTCCTCCTTCCCACCCTCTCCCCGACCCCACCCCACCCCACTTCATCCCTTTTTCAAGTTTTTTCCTCTGCACCACTGCATTAATAGTGCTTTCTCTCCTTTCCCTCCTTATTTGGGGTCTGGCTTGCTTTTTCCTGTTGGTTGGCTTTATGTAGGGTCCTCTGTGAGTGGTGATGGCTCTGCATCCCCGGGGGTGGGTGGATGGTCACCCCTTCTTTCTCCATTTCCCCAGAACAACTTCATCAACCTGAGCTTCCTCCGCCTCTTCCGAGCTGCCCGGCTCATCAAACTCCTCCGTCAGGGTTACACGATCCGAATTCTTCTCTGGACTTTCGTGCAGTCATTCAAGGTGAGCCTCTGCCCTGCCCAGGGCTGAGGAAAAGCAGCCCCAGCCCCCACCCCTCACTCCCCTCACTCTAGCTGAATCTAGAATGGAGACCGGCAATGCCCATCTGCTGCGCCTTGCTGAGAACATTATCTGCAGGGCTCTTGTCTGACTTCCTCCCTGCCAGGCACTGCCGTATGTCTGTCTGCTGATTGCCATGCTTTTCTTCATTTATGCCATCATCGGGATGCAGGTGAGTGCGGGCCACCACAGCCACTGAAAGAGGGCCACCACCCTTAGGCAGAGGTGGGTTGGGGAACCCAGTTCAGAGAGGCCGGCATGGGCATTGAGTGGGGTTTCCCTGGAGCAGCTGAGAGACAAGTCTGTCCCTGGTCATCACCCTCCGATCCCTAGGTATTTGGCAACATTGGCATCGATGGGGAGGACGAAGACAGTGATGAAGATGACTTCCAAATCACTGAGCACAACAACTTCAGGACGTTCTTCCAGGCCCTAATGCTTCTCTTCCGGTGAGAGGACAGCTGTGCTTTCAGCCTTCTTTTCTGGTAGGGGAGTGCCCTTTCCTTCTCTTCTGGTGGCGCAGGGCCGGGGGCAGTGGGTGTCCTCAGCTTTCTGTGCCCTTGAGGCTTGGAATGGTCTTGGGGGACCCAGAAACCCTGACAGGGCAGTTGCTAAAGGCCAGGGACTCGCATGAAGGGTGTTTTCAAGCCTTTCCTCATTGACTCCTGCTGACCATTCTCAGCAGCCCTATCTGACAGATGAGGAAACGGAGGCTTATAGACTCTGAGGCTTGATTCTTAATCCTGAATTCATGTTAGAGTCCCTTCTTTCACTCGTGGGAGCTTTATTGAACACCTACTACATGCCAGGCATTGCTGTAGGTACAAAGAAGAAAGCAACAACATTCTCTGCCCTCTGGAAGCTTGTATTCCTGTGCAGGAATCATTATAGAGAATGGTAGAAGGGGATAAAATTTAAGATTAAGAGGGAAATGAAGGTACAAAAGAATAAACAATGTGTGATTGTATTTACATGAAGTACCTAAAAGTACCTAGGGGCTGGGAGAGAGGAGAATGGGAAGTTATTGTTTAATGGGTACATATGTTCAGTTTGGGAAGATGAAAAGGTTCTGGAGATGGATCATGGTGATGGTTAGAAGGCATTGTGAGTGTGCTGACGTCATTGAATTATACGCTTTAAAGGGCTTAAATAATTGATGTTATGTTATGTATATTTTGGAACAAAAAAAAGTTTTTTCTCATTTAACAACAACAAAAAAGGATCAGAGGGCTGGTAGGTCATGCCTCCCAGGAGGGGCGAGATGTCTCAGAGAAATAGGCAAGGGAGGGAGCTGTGTGGATATCCGGGGAAGGGGAATCCAGGTGGAAGGTTACATCAAGTGCAAAGGCCCTGAGGCCCAAGCGTGACTGGCATGTTGGAGAGCCTGGAGAAGCCCGGTGTGTCTGGAGCAGAGTCATCTACAAAGAAAGTAGTAAAAGATGACAAACACCTGGAAGAAGGGAAGTCATTTAAACACACCTGTGCCCTCAGGCTCCACCAAGACCAACTGAAGACAAGTCTGTGATAGTGAGGCAAAGGCATCAGCATTTTTAACCCAGCCACCCACTCATGGGTATTTATGCACAGCCAAGAATGAGGATCCCCTCCCTGAGCTCCCAGAAAAAAGAAGTGACTCACCTGGGACACCAGCCCCTGCTGGTCTAGCCCAAGTGCTTAACCTCGATGCTCTGCCTCCCTGGGCAGCATTGGCGCCCAGGCCTGGGTGCCCAGGTCCCTGATGACCCCTCTCTGTCCTCAGGAGTGCCACTGGGGAGGCTTGGCACACCATCATGCTTTCCTGCCTCAGTGGGAAACCGTGTGATAAAAACTCCGGCATCCTGACTTCCGAGTGTGGCAATGAATTTGCTTATTTTTACTTCGTTTCTTTCATCTTCCTCTGCTCGTTTCTGGTGAGTCTGTGGACATGAGGGGCGGGCTCCCTAGAACTGGCTCCCTGCAGGGTTGTGGGTTTCTCTAGAATGTGGCTGTGTTGCAGACTTGCTCCCTCCGGGGCTTTCTGAACCAGCCGTGATCAAGTCAGGCAGTTTCTCACCTCAGCCCTGCTGACATTGGGGCTGGGTCATTCTCCGTGGTGGGTACCGTTCCATGCATAGTAGGTTGTTTAACGACAGCCCTGGGCTCCACCCACTACATGCCTGCAGCATATGCCCACCACCCTCCCTATTGTGACAACCAAAAATGTCTCCAGAACATTGTCGGATGTCCCTGGGGGAAGGGGGTCAGAATCTCCCTCACTTGAGACCCACAGAGGGAAAATCTAGTGGAGCTGAGACCTGGTCCCAGGACGCATTTCATGGACCTGTAGGTATCTCCCACCTGCTCTCTCAGAGCGCCTTCTTGTGTATGATCAGGAGGCAAGGAAAACCCAGCCACATGAGCATTCTCTGGGGGCTTGAGCCTTTGCAAAGGATTGAATGGGGGTCTCAATGGTCCTGACTGGTATGCCTCAGTTGGTTGGGCATTGTCCCGCAAAGTGAAAGTTTGCTGGTTCAATTACAGGTCAGGGCACATGTCTGGGTTGCAGGCCTGGTCCCTGGTTGGGGTGCTTGCAAGAGGCAACCCATCAATGTTTCTCTCTCACACCGATGCTTCTCTCCTTCCCTCTCCCTTCCTCCCTCTCTCTCTGAGAATAAATAAAATTTAAAAAATTTTTTTAACTAGTAAAAGATAAATTTGCTGGAAGGAGAAATCTCATAGGACCCAAGGATAAGAACACCGCAAGAGACTGAAACCAAGAACCAGGAAAGGAAAAACAACGGATGGATGGCTAGACGGGACCAGGCTAGCTAGATAGATCAGGAACTGCGGCGGCTGCCCAGTCCTCCCCACCTCCTCTCTCCCTCGCTCTCTGGGCCTTCACTGCACGCCTGCTTGTTCTCTGCTCTCCCTGGAGCGGTCACAGTGCAGTCAGAACAGACACTGTCTAGATGTTTCCAGCAGAAGGGATTGAATACAGGGATTGTCTACACAGGGTTGAAAGTGGAAACAGACAACGCTGAAATCACCAGGGATTACTAACTGCAGGAATGCCAGGGACGGAGTATTAAAAGCAAAAGAGAAAAAAAAAAAGAGAGAGAGAGAGAGAGAGAGACAAAAAAAAAAAAAAAAGCAAAAGAGGGTATTACTGACCAATGCAGCTGCCCTTAGCCACTCCCAAGGTAGGGCTGGCACCCTAGCTGTGCCTGGACAGCTGTTGGTGGCACTTGTGGCTGCTGTGGCTGCTGTGACTGAGTTGCCCAAACTTGGTGGCCTAACACAACAGAAATGCATCATCGACAGATCTGGAAGCCAGAAGTCCAGTCAGGTGTTGTCGGGGCTATGCTGCCTTCAGAGCTTCTAGAGGGGACCCTTCCTGTTCTCTTGCTTCTGGTGGCCCTGGACATTTCTTGGCTTGTGGCAGCATCTCTCCCATCTCTGCCTTCATCGTCACAGGGCCTTCACCCTGTGAAGGTCTAGATTTCCCTCTTGTGAGGATGGCAGTCATACTGGATTTAGGATCCACCCTGATTTCGTTTGATTTCATCTTAACTTGATGATGTGCACAAAGACCCTTTTTCCAAATAAGGTCGCATTCACCTGTACCAGAGCTTAGAATTTGAACATGTCTTTTGAGGAAATTACCATTCAACCCACAACACAGACCCTTCCAGGAAGGAGGCATCTTCCTCTCTTCCTCCATCTGGCTTCCTGATTCTGACTCCCATTGATAGAATGTAAGAAATCGATGCTGAGAGAGATGTGCTCTGGTCAGCCTAGGCACCAGCACCTGTCAGCAAAAGCCCAACACACCCACCCTCTTCAGGCTAGTAACCTCACAGAGGGAGACCTACAGCTTTGTCTCACAGCCGTTGCCCTAGAGAGTCCATTGCCCAAGCCCAGATGCCCAGAAGAGAGAGTCTGAAAAGGCCAGGTCAGCCCCTGGTCAGATGGCCACCATTGTCCAAGCGTCTATGGGTGCATGTAAGGAAGGACAAGATCTTATAAAGCAGCCTATAGGGGAAGGGCATGCACCCTAGAAAATATCTACAACACTTGCCCCATTAGCCCCCTGAGGGCAGGAATTTCTGTTTTGTTCATTGCTGTGTCACCCGTACCTAGGACAGTGACTGGCATGCAGCAGGTGCTCAATCGATATCATGAAATGATGAGTTAAAAATGGACTTACTAAGTTAGGGACATCTAGAATTACAGGTCATTTTATTAACCACCTATTATGTTTATATCTACACATTTGTTTAACACCTGCTCTGTGCCAGACCTTATGCTAGGCACTGGGGGTATAAGGAGAGAACACCTTCTCTCAGTCTGCAGAGGGGATGGGCAGACAAGTCAGCACACAATAATGCACAGTCTGATATGTGCTTTGATGGGGGAAATTCAGGCTAAGAGAAGGAAGATTTCAAAGAGTGGCCCACTGGGATGGTGAGCAGGAATTAGACCACATATTCCTCAAATTGGTTACAAGTAACAGAAGCTGACTTAAGCAAAATACGTAGTTCATTAACCTGTGTAACTGAAAAGTCCAGGTGAGGTTAGATCCAGGCAATCAGACCCCATTCTTTTTGCTGTTCTTCATGCTGGCTTTATTCTCATACTTCCTTATAGATGGCAGCCAGAGTGCTAGCAAAAATCCCAGGGAAGGCTCTCATTGGCCACTTGGGTCATGTGCCCCTCCCCCAACCAACCATAGACTTTTGGAGCCATGAGATGGGGGTTAGCCACACCCAACCACAGCATCTAAGTGTAAGGGGTCGGGGACACAGGTGCTGTTACCTAAAGGGAGAAAAACCATGATGTTCACTAAAGGAGCCACTTTTGCAAAGGCCTGATGGCAAAACCCATGCAAGCTCTCCATGTGTTAAGAACTAGAAGAACACAGGAAAAGGAGCTGATGCAGATGAGGGCAGGAAAAGTCATCCATCCATCCATCCATCCATTCATCCATCCTAGAAATACAGGGTGGGGCAAAAGTAGTTTTAATTTACAGTTGTGAGTATGTAAAACAGATTGTGTTTTTTATTATTTTTAATTATTATTTTCCATATGAACAACTAAACCTGCTTTTGCCCCACCCTGATTTTGCTGAGTGCTTACTTTGTACTGGGGCTGGGAACTTACCCACATGGAACCTTCACTTTGGCCTTGTTGGAGGCCAGGTATGGGAGGATTTGGGGTCATGGTGGTTCCCTCCATGTTGGCCACCATTTCACACAGCCTCTCCTCCCTCTCCGACTCTTCGTCTCCATCTTTCTCTATCTCTGTCTCTATCTCTTTTCCACATCTCTATTTCTCCTTCTCTCTGTCTTCCTTCCCCCAACTCATCTTTCTCCCTCTCTCCCACTGGGCCTCTGTGTAAATGTGTTTGCATGGGTCTCTATCTCCCCTACTTCCTCTTGGCCCCTGGGGTTCCCACAGATGCTGAACCTCTTTGTCGCTGTCATCATGGACAACTTTGAGTACCTCACTCGAGATTCTTCCATCCTTGGTCCTCACCACCTGGATGAGTACGTGCGTGTCTGGGCTGAGTACGACCCCGCAGCCTGGTAAGGAACCACCCCAAATCCTGCAGCCATACTGCCTACCTTTCTCTGGCACTAGAGCCCAGGTCAGGTCAGGCTCAGACCCTAAGGCATTACGTTCTTGGGGAGCTAGCAGGAAATCAATCTAGAGGAAGAATGGGAATCAGTACCCTCGCACAGCACGGGTAAAGTGCTTTGGGTGCCAGCCCTGCCCAAGCCCCATGCTTTCTGGGAGATGAGGGAGGGAGTCAACCAGGAGAATCTCTCCTGTGAATCTCTCCTGTCCCTTACTGGGAGGCCTCCATATGGTGAGGACAAGTTTGCCAAGAGGAAGATGCCTGAGGACTTCCAGCCTCAATTCTCCTGGGAGTGTGGGGAGAGGAGCTAGACTAGCTCCCTTGATGCATGGGAGTGGCTGCAAAATAAAAGTGGTGGAATCCAGCTCTCGCTGGGGTCCCAGGCCCCTGAAGCAGGTGATCATACCAGGCCAGGGGAGAGGAGACAGAACCTCAATGACCTTTGCATCTTCACGGTCATAACGGGAGTGAGCTATTCCATCTCTGTGGCACCAGAGTGCCTCTTCCAGGCTGACAGGCAGTGGCTTCAGAAGGTCAGCTATGCACAAGTACTGGGCACCTCTCAACACCAAGCGCTTGCAGGCTCGTAGGAACTGCCCAGGACCACTCAGAGCCCAGGAGCCACTGACTGAGATTCTAGTCCAGGCTGAGTGTGGGGCCTGAGGAAGCATGAATGGGCCCCCTTGGTGGCTGGAGCACTGAGGGGAGGCTTTATGAGGAAGTGGGGAGGAGTTGGCCCTTGCCATCACTCCAACCCCAAACAAGTCCTCCTGCGGCCAAGAGGCTGGGGTGAGCCGAGGGTCTGGGACTTGATTTTCAGCTGGCTCCTAACTCTTCCTCTTTTGATTTTAGGTCACAGCAGTTGGATGCTGTCCCCTTGTCCTCTATTCCACGAGCCACCCCCCATTCCAGTGTAGCCCATGTAGATTGTGGAGGAGGGAGGTGCAGAGAGAGCCCTGGGGGAAGTGCGCCCAGCCCAGAGCTCCGGGCACACCCCTACCAACACCCTCTGCCCCCTGGGGTCTGTGCGTGTCACTCATCTCGTCTCCCTGACCCCTTCAAGCCAGGGGCCCCCAGTCCCAGCATCATGACCTTGCTGTATGCGCAGGGAGCCAACGTGAAGGCAGCCTGACCCCTAAGCCTCCACTAATCCCCTCTCTTCTCCTTTCAGCGGTCGGATTCATTATAAGGATATGTACAGTTTATTGCGCGTAATATCTCCCCCTCTCGGCTTAGGCAAGAAATGTCCTCATAGGGTTGCTTGCAAGGTTTGATTTCCACTAAAACCTGCTAGCATCCATGGAATGAGTGTGGCTTGGGGTTCTTCAATATATATATTTCACATATATATATATATATATAATCTCCAAAAAACAGAGCCATCTCTTTCTCTTGCATTAAACTAGAAAACTCTCTTAGCCAACAGAATGCAGTCACATAGACTTGATGAAGCATGGAACATACCTCTCCGTTCCCTTCAGCCATTCTGCTTGCTCTTAGCTGAAGCTGCCCATCCCAGGGTCTCAATGGCACCCCAAATCAGGCATCAGGGGGACTGTAACTTTGCTTTACTGCCCCCACCATTACCTCCACTCTCTCCCCCTCCACCCTTCACCTCCTGAAGCCCCCAGCCCTCTTCCCACTACCCCCTGGCCCCTCCTCCCCATCTAGGGCCCCTCAGAGACCAGCCTCAGCCAAACCAGAGAACTTACCCCAGTTTTTAAAGTAACATCTAACCAAAGCATTGCTTCAGGCCCTGCAACATGAAAACATCACTTCCCTCTGTACCGCTCCCGCACCACTGCTCAGAGTCAAAACGGAACCTGACCTTTCTATTTTCTCTCTCTCTCTCCCTGCTTGTAAGCAGTGAAATAATATTTTTTAATTACCTTTTCTTCCATTTTTTCCTCCTCTTTTCCATTTATTTGAAATACC
Organism: Noctilio leporinus; assembly: GCA_004026585.1. Classification (NCBI taxonomy): domain Eukaryota; kingdom Metazoa; phylum Chordata; class Mammalia; order Chiroptera; family Noctilionidae; genus Noctilio; species Noctilio leporinus. The sequence goes on along the minus strand of PVIW01001324.1, from coordinate 207,555 downwards.
TATTTTATTGTTCTTTGCATCTTCCTCTCTATATTTTTTCGGCTCGTGTGGTTTTTGGTTTTGTTTTTGTTCTTTTTTTTCTTCCGTTTCTTCCCCTCCCTCTACCCACCCTTCCTTTGGTTCTCCGTCCCCACTCCCGTTTTTGTTTTCGGTGCTGCCAGGGGCCGCATGCCTTACCCGGACATGTATCAGATGCTGAGACACATGTCTCCGCCCCTGGGTCTGGGGAAGAAGTGTCCGGCCAGAGTGGCTTACAAGGTAGATTACCTTTGCTGACCACCGACGTCCGGGCACTGGGGACTTTCCAGTGCTGGCCAGGAACAACCAGCCAAGTCTCTTTCTCCAGCACTCCTCTTCTTTCTTTCTTTCTTTTTCTTTTTTTCCCCCTTTCTTCCTCGAGTAAATGGATCATGACCATTCCTTGACTCTAAGGAGCACACTGTGTCCGTCCTTTCTGATGAGTGTGTCTTGGTGTTTTGAGACTCCATTATGGCCGACATGCGGGGGGGTGGCGGGGAGGGGAGCCCCAGTGCTCTCACACCTGGTCTTCTGGAAACCAAATTGGACACAAACACACTTTAGAGAGTATCGCCAACGTACCTCCTTTCTGTCCACCCAGAACGGCCCCTCCTTCCAGGCCAAGGCAGGTACCTTTGGCAGGGGGCTTTGGCCCCCCAAAAGGCAAGGCTCTGGCCCCATATTTTGTTATCTTGAACTCCCAGATTCAGCATTGTCCCCGTCCCGACACACCTGAAGCTGATCTCTGACCTAGGGCCTTGGGGGATCCAAGACCTCCTAAGGAACACCCACAGCCTCTCCTCCCCACACTTCCCTTCCCCCTGGAGTTGTTTCCCTAGCCCCTAACCCAGTGCCTCCCATCTGCACCCCCTGAGACCCCCCAACATGCCTCTCCATTGTTCCAGAGTGGGCAGGCGGGCCACAGCTGGACCCCTGGACCGTGGCACCCTGATGCAGGCCATGCACGCTGCCTTGGCGGGAGGCTGGGGCGGGCAGACGCCATGGCCGACCGGGGCGTGGTGGGGGATGGTGCATGCTGGCTGGAGGGGCAGGTTCCTGCCGCCAGGCGGCTGGGCCAGGTCGCCCCTCTCAACCCCTGTGCCCCGGAATCTCCCTTGGCACCCAAGGACAGATGCTCTGTTGCCTCCAACCCATCCAAGAGAAGTTCAGGAATGACCATTGACCTTTCAAGTCCCCCCTAAAAGATGATTACCCCATCGTTCCATTCTCCCATCAACTTTGGCCCAAGCCATGTCTGCAGGAGGCCTCCCTCCCCTTCTGTCAGTGCCCTTCCTCCCTGCCCCACCGCCCCGCCTTCCCAGCCAAGGCTGACGAGGCTGCCTCGCCAGCATCTCAAAGATGCCTGTGCCTGTCCCTCCTCTCTGTAGTTTCCTCACATCCTTCTCTTGGTCTCAGCTTGCCCGAGTGTGTGTGCGAGTGTGTGTGCGAGTGTGCACGTGTGCGTGCTGTACGTGTGCAAAAGAAATAGGGAAAGAGCCCTTCTCCTGGCCTCTCTGCAGAGCTGCCGTGGGTCCATAAGGCACTTTTGTGTGAATTTGAAAAGAGCACCCTTTCCACAGAGCTCTTTGCCTGTTGCAAAACTAATCAAGCAATGCGCTGAGAAGCAGACACTTTCCTGCTGGCAGCCAGGACATTGTCATTCAAATACACAAATCTACGATTTCTAAGACAGGGATCCCCTGTGCATTGAGCAGCCCTTACAGCTGTGCACAGCGGCCAGTCTGTGTTTCTCTGTCTACCGCCTTCCTCCCTACCCCCGCCTCAGCCCATCTCTTGTGTTCTTCCCTGGGTTTCCCACCCCTTTCCCCTTGTCCAACTCTGTGCTTCCTGCTGACATGTGTCTGAAGCCCCACGTAAACCCCAAACTCACCCTCGACCCCTATCTCGGTGCGTGTCACCTCAGCCTGGGCTGGTGCCCACCAGCCCCGCACTCTCTCCACATCACCAAGCATAGAGGAGAGCCCCTGCCTGGGCCACGGGGAGTCTTTTCTTCCCTGGGCCACAGGAACACCCCGGATCCCTCCCCCCACCATCACACAGAGCCAAGACCCAGACATGCCCTGAGATACTTTCCACGGAGCTATGAATGAGTCTCGAGATTCCGTCTGCATGTGCCCGTCTGCTGTTCTGTGTGTTATGGCCTGGCCTCGCTGCATGTCTGCGAGGGGCCCACCCCATCAGCGGGGGGCCGCCTGCCTGCTGCTTCTCAGAGAAATGATGTGGTCTGTACTCAGCTGGTCTAGTCTAATCTGGTCTGGGCCAAGGCGGGGATGGGGTGGGAAGCTGGCGGCCCCCAGATGGTCGTGACTGTGGACCCCTCTGCCTGGCTGTTGCATGTCTGCTCTGATCCGGCTTGTGCGCTTCTTTGGGGTCAGAATGGAACGGAGCCATTCCAGAAGAACTCTGGAGCGGGCGAGGATCTGGGCCCATCCTGGAAATGTCAGCTCTAGGGTCTAGCATGTGGGCGAGGAAGGGTGGGGGCTCCCAGCATAGGAGAGCCCCAGTGCCCTTCCTATGGGCCACCAAAGGAAATTGGGAAATGCAGCACTGGGACAGGTAACCTGAGGGTGGGGGGTACCTTAGCTGCAGCCTTCAGAGTTCTTCCTGGAGCTCCCCGAATAGGGTGGGTCTGGCTCACGGGGGATCAGGGAGGGTGCTTAGGAATGACTGCCCTCACCTCTGGTTGTCTGCAGAGGCTCCTGCGAATGGATCTGCCTGTCGCCGATGACAACACTGTCCACTTCAATTCTACCCTCATGGCTCTGATCCGTACAGCCCTGGACATCAAGATTGCCAAGGGTAAGGGGGGCAGGGGTGGGAGCTGAGGGGTAGGACAGGGTGGAGGCAGCCTCAGACGGGTGTACAGTGGGCGGCTGAGGAGCCCTTTCCTGAAGGAGCCACTCCCCTGATCTGACCTTCACTTGGATCTGACCTTCACTTGCTCCCCCATTCCCTCACTGAGCAAACATCTAGTGCACCAGCCACCACTCTAAACATGGGGGACACAGCAGCTTACAGGTCTGGTGGCAGAGGCCTGCTCTAAGAGGTTCTGAAGGAAGGTGATGAGTCACATGGATACCTGGGGGTAAAGTGCCCCCAGCAGAAAGACCAACAGGTGCAAAAGGTCCTGAGGTAGGAGGCCACCTGGGGCTGTTTTCAAAGTGACTTGCCCTCCGAGTGAGGGGGACTGACACGCAGCATTCAGAGAAGAGGAGGGAACAGACCCCCTGTCGGGGAGAGTGGACCAGAAGAGGCCAGAGTGGAGGCCACTATCCTAATCCAGGTGAACATAGGAGGGCAGCTCTGACCAAGAATGTGTGGAGTGTTCTGATTCAGGATGTTTACTAGAAGCCGAGCCAACCAGGTAGCCAACGGATTGGATGGGGCGGCATGAGGGAGTGAGACGTCAAGGACACCCTCAAGGGTTGGGGCCACTGCGGGAGACAAGGAGGAGGCAAGGGACACAGGTCAGGGACCAAGGGAGGATAGGAGGGCAGCAAAGTCTGAGGCATATGGAGACACGGAGTGAGCAGGTAAGTCTTCAGCTTACACTTCTTGTGGGGTGCAGGGAGCCCCCTGAGAAGGCTCTGAAGGAAGTGAGGTGAATAGTCTTCAGGCTGAACTGAAGATGGAAAGTCAGGAGACATCACCTGTTGGCAGATTTTAAGCCAGAGGACTGGACAGGTTCTCCAAGGAGGTGAATGTGAATTGAGACACCACCCCCCCACCAAAGACCAAACTTGAACCACTCTTAGATGGGACTGATGGGGGTGGAGGGGGGCAGCAAGGAGGTAGACAGAAAGCTGGGCCGTGTGAGCTTCCAGAGAGTATCTTCAGAGGAGGGGACCAGCGTGTCCAGGGCTGCCTAGCAGCCAAGGTGAATGAAGACTGAGAGTGACCAGTGGATTTTGTGACAGGTCACCACTGGTCACTGACCGGGGCTGCTGTGGTGGAGGAGTCAAGGTCCCCTAGCTGGGCTGGGTTTCAGAAGCCTGACCGGAGATCAGATGTCACTTGGCAGCTAAGGAAACAGCAGGGCAGAGAGAGCGGACATGACCAGCAGGGAAGGAAGCTGGGAGAGGAGCGGGAAGAAGGCTGGGTGCACCCTCCAGCAGAGTTGGAAACTGGGGCGCTGAAAGAGGTCAGGGTTGCACACTGCTAACACCACTGGGATATCGGGAGGAAGGCAGACTGAACTTAGAGACACAGGCTCCTTCCAGGGTCCTAAGGGCAGGGGGGATGAGAAGCAGAGGCCAGAAGTTGCAGGGGAGGTGGGGGTTTGGGGAAGGGAGGTCAGCAGCTTCCAGTGGGTCAGTGCCCAGTGGAGGGGGACCAGTTGAGGACAGATATTGTTGGAAGTGGGCAACATGCAGGTGAAGGTAGAAAAGGCAGGAGGAACCACCAGAGAGAGCAAGAAAGACTCGGGGAGTGAGGGTGAGGCTCAGGGGACAGCAGAAGTGGAGGTGGGCATCAGGCCCTCATGGGGCACATAGCGCGTTTCTCATGCTACAAGCCAGAAGCAGGCAGCCAGGCAACTGGACACACGTCGTCGCCAGTCAGGCCCAGGTTCTGCGCTTGTGGCTCTGCTCACCTGCTCCCTCATCAGCATGGCTGAAGCCAACCGGGTCCCGGCCCAGGGAGATGAGGGAGCGGAAGAGGAGGCAGCAGTTTCCTTGTGATCAGGTGGTGGAGTCCCCTTGCCCATCTGCCCTGTGCTGGACAATCTCACCCTCTCCAAGCTTTAGTTTATGTATTAGCTAGTTATGCCACGTTAAAAATAATCACCAATGTAGCAGCTTAAAGCACACCTGTTGATCAGTTCTCAGTTCTATAGGGCGGAAGCAGTCCTGGTGGGCTCAACTGGGCTCTCACAAGGTCAAAATCAAGGCATCAGCCTGGCTGGGATCCTCTCCAGGACTCTGCGAAGTACCTTAACTAGCACCAGACCTCTCAGACCTGCCTGACATTCTCTAGGCCTGTCCTCAGCCCTGCCATGCCACTGGCTGCAGGGGGATTTCAACTTCACAAACAGGAATGTCTTTTGTCATTGTCTTAAAAAGGGCCACGTGCAGGCAAACTCCACCCAGGACCAGCCCAGACTCTCATTCAGGACTGCAATGGCTGAGTCGCCAAAGGGCACTGTCTCATCCTTTAATCCCCCCAAAATCAGGCTCTGTCTCAAGGTGGGGTATCAGCAATAACCCAGAAGGTTCTGGGGTGGGCATCATGGAAGCTGAAGGGCTTTGACCTGGCTGAACTAAGGGGTGCTCTGGCACATTAGCTCCTGCCTGAAACAGCCGTGTTAGCCTCAGCTCATGGAATGAGAGCATTCATTGAATATATTTTGTGTATCCCACCCTGTCCTCAGCCCACAGGACATGGCAGTGAAGGGGGGGTGAACCTCCGTCGGGGCTTCAGGGAAACAGGTGACAAACAGTAAAGACCATACATAAGTCAAATATGTAACTTGTCCAAAGGTGAGAAATACTATGGAAAAGAGACAGAGGGGTCAGGGACGGAGGTGGGGGGGATGGGGGAAAGGACAGGGATTAGACCTTAAGTCAGAATTTCTCAACCAGTGGCCTTTCTGTCCCCAGGGACATTGGGCAATATCTGGAGACATTTTTTTAAGATATTATTTATTATTTTTAGAGAGAGGAGAAGGGAGGGAGAGACATCAATGTATGGTTGCCTTTCACCTGCCTCCAGCTACAGACCTGACTGGAGACCTGGCTGGAGATCTGGCTGGAGATCTGGCTTGCAACCTAGTTAGTTATGTGCCCTAGCTGGGAATTGAACCAGCGACCTTTGGGTTCACAGGCTGGCGCCTTATCCACTATGGCACCAGCCAGGTGTAGACATTTTTGATTGTCACAACTGAGAGGGGGGCTGGTGCTAATGACATCTAGTGTGTAGAGGCCAGGAGGCTGATATTGCTAAATGTCCCAGAGTGTGCAGGAGAGACCCTGTGAAAGAGACTCTTTGCCAAAAAGCCTGCAGAATGAGATGAGAGAGGGGAGGAACTTTGGGTGACAAACTCCAGGACACCACAAGTTCATGGGTGACTGTACAAGGAGCCCTGATGTAAATAATTCTGTAACTGGATGAGGAATAAACTTGGGGTTCTGCTTTGAGGAAGCCCCATGATCCTAGGAGGGTCACCTCTAAGATTTTCCCTTTGTTTAAATGTGAATAACAACCTGAATGTCAGACTTCCTTGTGATTGAAGCAGAAAGAACCTAAGGTGGTGGTTCTCAACCAGGAACACTTGGAAATATATAGGGTCAGGTTTGGTGTCAGGACTTGGGAAAGGAGGTGCTACAGACATCTACTGGGGGTTTCTCAACATCCTACAATGCACAGGACAGCCCCACCATCTGTGACCCACCCCCATGTGTCAACAGCGCTGACTGAGGCCTAGGAAACCCACCCTAACTTCCTTACCTAATTCAGATGTCAAAAACAGTAGTGTTGGTCAGGTCAGGTGGCTATAACAAAATAACAGAGACTTCAGGGCTTAAATGACATGAATTTATTTTCTTACATTTTTGGAAGCTGAAAGTCCAGGTTCAAGGTGCTAGCAGGGTTGGTTTCTCCTGAGGCCTCTCTCCTGGACTTGCCGATGGCCCGCTGCCTTCTTGCTGCATCCCGATGCGTGCCCACCCCAGGGGTTGCTCCCTCTCTTATAGGACACCAGTCCTATTGGGTTAAAGACCGCCTTTATGTCCTCTTGTAACTTTAATCACCTCGTTAAAGCCCCCATCCCCAAATACATCCACATTGGGACTTAGGGCTTCAACATAAATTCTAGTGGGACACAAAACTGTCCATAACAGCAGGTATCTTTTTTCTTTGCTAGAAACAGGAAACATCTACACTGTAAGGAGAGAGTGACTCTTAACAAGAAATGTCATGTTCTCTCCTTTCCCTTCCTGTCTGTCTAAAAAGGAGCATGCAGAAGACAGTCTGTTAGGGTGTAAACCCTCTTTTTTCTTAGATCCTCAACCATCTGAATAAAGCGCCCATAAAGATTCTAATTAATTAATTAAAATAAAAAGCGCCCAGGACACTGACTTAGCTAGAGTGAACCCGAGACGTAGCTCTTCCAGCTGCTTCCGATGAAGAAAGAAAAACTGGGATAGGTTGGTGCCAAGGGCCTTGAGCCCAGTTACAGGAAATTTTCCCAAGGGTCTCCCACAATAGTTTTGACCTCCCAACTGCAGCGGGGCCACAGGTCAGCTGCACCCCCTGCAGTCCCACCCCAGGGATCACAGCCACCTGCATCAGGTGGTGAAGAGAAAGAGCAGGCCATGGAGTACGCCCTCTGGTGGGTGAGATAGGGAACAACTTGAAACGATGAGCAAAGCAGGGGAAAGGCACTGAAGGTGACAGGGGGCTGGCTATATTATGTAGGGGGACAGCGCCTAGAAAGCTCCTCTGGTAAAGGGTTTAAGCAGGGACCTAGAAGAGGAAGGGAGCCACGTGAAGATTTGTAGAAAGGATGAATCTGGCAGAAGGAACAGCCCGTGCAAAGGCCCTAAAGGAGACTGTACCTGGTCTGTTTGAGGAACAGTGAGAGGGTCAATGTGGTTAGAACAGAGTGGGGGGGAGGGGGCAGTAGAAGAGACGAGGGCAGATTGTGCAGGCGCCTGTGAACTGGGGCGATGGTCCTGGATAAGGTAGAGACGGGAGGGCTCTTGAGCAGGGGAGCCACCCGGCCAAATGGGGTCTCACAGGTGCCCTCTGGTGGCTGTAGGAGGCGCAGGAAGACCTGGGCAGAGGCGACTGGACAGGTCCAAACAGTTCAGTTTCCCATTGCCCCAGTGTCCTCTGAGCGTGACCTGCAAAATGGCCCTTCAGAAGGATTTTTCCCAAAATAAAGACATGTCTTTATTTTTGCCCACATGACTGTGGGCAAAAGTAAGTGAAAGCTGTGCCAAATGCTTGGCAGATGTCTGCTTTGACCCACATCAGCTGAGAGAGAAGCTGGCTGGAGGCGTAGAGGCAGCCCTAGGCTGGGCCTAGGAAAGGAGGAGCGGGAAGGGTTGGCGAGCAGAGGCCAGGGCAGTCTGTCAGCGCTGCCCACGAAGGGCAGTTACTCAGCCTGTGTGCCCCAGTAGATGGTTGTTAAAACACTAAAATGCTCTCTAAGGGCTGGTAGCCAATCTCTGCCCTTCCCCCAGATTGCCTAAGCCTTCCCCCTGCCAAACACACACACACTCCAACAACTGTATACATTTTTTTTTTGTGTGGTGGTGGTGGTGGTGGTGGTGGTTTTCTTTTGGTTTGGTGGGTGGCGTGGTGGTGGTGGTGGTGGTGGGTGGGGTGGGCCAACAACTATAAAGTTAATGTTTGGCCCAGCAGGGAGCCTTGAGACCCTTACCCTAGCTCTGTTATCAATGTCCTTTTTCATACCTACTGGTAAGTGTTTGGAACATGGCCCTGTGTCCAGGAGTGGGAAGCAGACGTGGAGGCCAAGCTGGTGCATTATTCAGGATGGACAAGAATGTGCTACCGTAACAAACAGACCCACAATCTCACACCAACAAAGGTCCACTTCTTACTCCCATCAATGTGTCCTTCCTGGGTTTGCAAAATGGCTCTATTCATTAGTCACTTAGGGGCCAGGACTGAGAGAGTCACCGTCCCTAATGTCACCAGCCATCATGACAATGAAAGAGAACCCCAGAGGGTCATTCACTGGCCATTAAATACCCAAAATAAATGCCCTGGCTGGTGGCACAATGGATAAGGAGCTGGCCTGCGAACCCAAAGGTCGCTGGTTCGATTCCCAGCCAGGGCATATAACCAGGTTGCAAGCCAGGTCTCCAGCCAGGTCTGTAGCTGGAGGCAGGTGAAAGGCAACCACACATTGATGTCTCTCTCTCTCTCTCTCTGCCTCTCTCCCTCTATCCCTTCCTTTCTCTCTAAAAATAATATTTTTTTTAATAGCTGTTAAAAAAAAAAAATACCCAAAATAACACTTCACTCTGTTCACACCTCATTGGCAAGAACTTATCACATGGCCCCGGCCAACTATAGGGTCCAGTCTGTGTCATGCTACCATGTACTTAGGCAGGAATCCATGGGACCAGGAATCACTGGCAAAATGACCACCATGGCAGGGGTGAGAGACCAGGGATCAGCAGTAGCCAAAGGTCACATTAGTGGAAGAGAACTGGTTGAGAGAAAAAACCTTCTCTATTTGAACTGTCCCATGACATCCCAGCCTCCCTTGGGCTTCCTCCAGGCCGATGAGCTGCTGTGGTAACAATTCTATGGCTGTCACTGTCCTGAGGCTACGTGCACATTAACTACTTAAATCTTCAAACTCAGTGAGGCAGGTACAACTGCTATCATCCCCATTTTGCAGATGAGGAGACTGAGGCACAGAGCAATAGACTAACACCTAAGTTGCATAGTTGGGAGTGAGGTTTTGACCCAGGCCATCCAGCTTCTCTCAATGCTGAATTGTCCCCCACGCACCTGCTCCATAGCCTTGTCCCTGCTGAGGACCAGAACCTCCATGGTCAGTCCTCCTCTGGACCAGCCCCAAAAGATACTGGGACCCATGGGACCCAAGCCTGAAGAGTACTGGGTAGGCAGGAGCCACTGGCTTGGCAGCTGCCCTATAGACCATCAGTTGCCCAGGCAGACAATCAGGGCCTCTTTGTGCCCACATTGCAGGAGGGGCCGACAAACAGCAGATGGACGCCGAGCTACGGAAAGAGATGATGGCCATCTGGCCCAACCTGTCCCAGAAAACACTGGACCTGCTGGTCACCCCTCATAAGTGTAAGAACCCAGATTGGCCTGACCCCAGGCCTCCATCTGAGAGGACAGAGGGGAAGGGAAGCAAGAGGCACAGGGCTGGGAGAATGGTGCACACAGGGGCCCCATCCGCAGTGAGCTTGCTCTGTACCCCCAGCCACGGACCTGACAGTGGGGAAGATCTATGCAGCCATGATGATCATGGAGTACTACCGTCAGAGCAAAGCCAAGAAACTGCAGGCCATGCGGGAGGAACAGGTACGGCCCAGGCCCTGACAGCTCTCTCCTCCAATGCTTTTCCCTCTGGGGTCACCCGGGCCAGGAGGCTATAGCTGCCTTGTCACCATGAGGATCACCCAGAACAGTGGGGTGTGGCCAAACCCCAGAGCGAGTCATTGAAAAGTAAGGTGAGCCAAAGAGACATAACCTGGATTAATTCCTCTGCTCTACCAACATCTATTGGGTGCTCAGTGTGCGTCAGGGTGCAGCTGGGAGCAAAACAGACCAGAGGCCCAGTTGGGGAAACACCAACAATGACAAATGACTAAATGATTTAGGTTGGCAGAACATAATAAGTGTCATAAGAAAGGGTGCCGGGGGAGAGGGGTGCAACTTAAAGTGGGTATCCAGAGGAGGCTTCCCTGAGGAAGTGACTTCCGAGCAAAGACTTGAAGGAAGACAGAGGAATGAGCTAAGAAGATCAGATACCTGGAAGAAGAACATTCTGGGCAGAGGGAACAGCCAGTGCAAAAGGCCCTGAGGTAGAAGTGTGAGTTTGAGTTTGGGGAACAGCAAGGTCATACGGCAGAACAGAACAAGCAAGAGGAACAGCGGGATAATTATGCGGGTGACGGGGAAAACTTGAACCTTCGCTGTGAGAAGGGCGGTGACTTCAAGCCAGAGTTGATTGGAGCCCTCTGGTGGCCATGGGGTGTAAGGGCTAGAGCAGGAGACACTGGGTCAGGTGAGCGATTATGGTTCTGGACCTTGGAGGTGACCATGGAGGCATGAGAAATGATCCAGTTCTGAATGGACTTGGAAGAAAGAGGCTAGTGTAATAATGGATTAGACCTGAGTATGTGTCCCCTCCACAGCTTCCCTGATGTACCCCTACCTCCCCATCACACGCACACACACACACTCTGCACACATGCTGCTCTCTGCCTCCCCAGAACCGGACACCTCTCATGTTCCAGCGCATGGAGCCCCCGTCACCAACGCAGGAGGGGGGGCCTGGCCAGAACGCCCTCCCCTCCACCCAGCTGGACCCAGGAGGAGGCCTGTAAGTGTCACTCTGGATAGGACGAGGGGGTGGAAGGGCAAGGAGTACCAGTCCCAGGTACAGAAGTCTCCTGAGTGCCCACTGCCACCCTGGCCTGTGTCTCACATGCAGGATAGCTCATGAAAGTGGCATCAAGGAGAGCCCTTCCTGGGTGACCCAGCGAGCCCAGGAGATGTTCCAGAAGACGGGCACATGGAGCCCGGAGCAGGGACCCCCTGCCGACATGCCCAACAGCCAGCCCAACTCTCAGGTGCCTCTGCCCTCCTACTGCCTCCATTGGGCAATACAGGAAGACGTGGTCTGGGCCCCCTTGCCTACAGCTCCATGCACATCAGGTTGCTCCTGGGGTCCATGGGTCCAGTCCCAGGGCTCACTCAGCCTTGCCATCTGCCCTGCAGTCCGTGGAGATGCGAGAGATGGGTCGAGATGGCTATTCAGACAGTGAGCGCTACCTCCCCATGGAAGGCCAAACCAGGGCTGCCTCCATGCCCCGCCTCCCCGCGGAGAACCAGGTGAGCGCTTTTACCCAGCCCCCTGCGGTAAACCTGCCTCCCTGACCCCAGGACATCTTCCTGCTCCAGACGCTGGGCTGGGTGGGGTCTCCTGCATCCTGAGGGCGGTAAGCAGGCTCCGCCTGACTGCGCCTGGGCCCCTGGAGTCCCTGGTCCTCTTAGCTCCTCCAAGGAAGGGCGGAGAAAGGGACACCCCTGGCACAGGGTGCAGTGGCTGCTGCTGAGTGGTTGCCTCTGCCCTGTTTGGGGTGCTGGGCAGGAGGCTGTGGAGGACACGTGGGGGTGTGGAAGGTGATTTGTGAGACTGCCATCAAGAATACAAGCGCACATGTGCACACAGGCATGTGCAAACATGCACACATAGACATGTGTGTGTTCTCATACACATGCACACACATGCACCAGTGGATCTGCTGTCAAGAACCTGGCAGGTCCTAGGACCTGGTGGCAAAACCTGGGGAGGGCCTGGGACAGCTGGGGTTTGTCCTGTCTGTTCTCCGTGGGGGCTGCTGGGGAGGGGCAGAAGCTATGCTGATTGTGTCGTGTGTGGCTGCTTCGTCCAGCTGCAGGGCCAGGATAGGGGAGGGTGCGCAGACTCCACCGCTCCAGGCCCATGGGCACTGAAGCCGGAAGCATGGCTGGCTGTGGAAGGCTGCCCGTGTGCTGTGCCGGGTCACCTGCACGGGGTTGAAGGCTGCGCTCTGCCTGGCTGGGCCAAGGTGGCCCAGAGACCTGGCCTCCGGCTGCTGCTGGGAACTTGGTTGAGAAGCACCCAGCCTGCATGTGGCTGCCCAGCCCTATCCTGCCAGCCTCGTCCCCGCAGGACTTAGCTGCTGGGCCCCAGGAGAGCGTTGGGACAAGCCCAGCTGATGGCCACCCCCTCAAGCTGCCCCCTCCCCCCAGCTTGGAGTGTCAGCCAGAGCCAGGGCTGGAGGCATTGCATGAGGCAGAACGTGAGGCCAGAGGCCTGCAGCCATACCATCCCATCTGTCTGTCTGGTGCCTCTGCCATCTGTTTGTCTATGGTGTGTGTCTTCTGTCTGTCTCCTCTGTGCCCCTGGGAAGACTTCCAGCCGGGCCAGGGGTTACCCACTTACCAAGGACTTTAATCTCTCTTTCCCTCCCTCCATTCTCTCCCTCACTCTTCAGGTTCATGTTCCACCTCTCACTCCCTCTCTTCGCTTTTGTATTTATTTCCTCCTTTCTGTTTTTTCTGTGTGCACCATCCCGTGGGGCTGTGACAGAGGAGAAGGGGCCGGCCACGTGGGAATAACCTCAGTGTATGTACCGCCCACCCTCCTGCCACCCAGCTGGGCTCAGGCCCCCTCTCCCGCCCACCCCCCCTCGGGGGAGTCCTGTCATTTCTACAGTCCCAAACCCTACCCTTTCTTTGCAGACAGCACCCCTCCCACCCTCTGGAGCCCTGTCTTCATGTATTCTGTTATCTGTGTTACCCGAGGGGATGGCCCTACTCCACCCCTCTTTTCCCTCCCTCTTCTCTGCCCTCTTCTTTTCAGAGCCCCAAGCCAGGGGATCCATCATTTTAAGAATCCTGACCTACTCTCCCCACACACCTGGCCCACTCTTTCATTTCCTGACCACCCCAAACCCTCTGGTCCTAAGGCCCTGCATCTCTTAAAACTCCTGCCTCAGGCAGTGCCACCAGCCACTCAGCTGGGCCAGGCCATAGAGCATGTCCACCCAGTCCTCCTCTCCTCTCCCAGTTGCAGAAAACCCCTGGTCAGGTCCCTTCCCTCCAGGGCTTGACCCCTGCCCCCAGGGGTGGGGTAGTGTGCAGCACTCATAAGCTGCCAGGCTGCAGGCCAAGGATGAGAAGGAAGGTTTCCCAGGACCTTGAGTGCCAGGCTGGCCCCTTGGGTGGGCAGGAAAGCCCAGACCCTGCTGGCAAAGGAGGACAGTGAACTGGGGTGCTGGGTGCCTGGCCCTGAGCCTATAGGCCTGACAGCCCCAAGAGATAGATGCCTTCTCACCCTCCAGGAGAGCAGGCAGGAGTGACAGCAGGGCAGGCTGCTCAGTGCCCAGTTTCCCAAGTTTGCACTCTGGAGGAGTAAAGCTATTCTTTTCAGCCAGGCTGCATGTCCATGGCTGGACACCCAGGGCCTAGCGGTATCCCTGGGTGTGGTCCTAAAAAGCAGCAGAGGAGATGAACCAGACAGAGCCTCCTGGCCAAAAACCAGAATGGGCCCCGGAAGGGACACAGACATCCCCAGGCCCTGGTTTATCAGGAGCCAAGCCCCTCCCTGCCACTACCTTGACCCCAGATGGTCACACCCCATCACTGATGGCTGATGGGGCAGGACCAAAATCGGGACCACTTGGTGTCAGCCTCTGACTCCAGCCTGCTGACCTGTCCTCCCCAGACCATCTCAGACACCAGCCCCATGAAGCGCTCAGCCTCTGTACTGGGCCCCAAGGCCCGGCGCCTAGATGACTACTCTTTGGAGAGGGTGCCCCCTGAAGAAAACCAGCGGCACCACCAGCGGCGCCGTGACCGTGGCCATCGAGCCTCCGAGCGATCCCTGGGCCGATACACGGACGTGGATACAGGTGGGCCACCCCATAGGATCCAGGAGCCAGAGGTTATACCAGGGGATAGAGGAGGGGAAAGGGAAAGAGAAAGCAGAGGTGGGTAGGGCCTGAGAGAGAAGATGAGGCCTGGATGGGACCAAGTTGTGCCAAGGAAGCCTGGGACCGGACCCCCAAGGCCCACCAGGCCCTCCTTGGTCCAGAGGGAGGTACTACTGCTCTCTGGGGCTCCCAGACCCCACTGGTGGCCTCCTGTGTACATGTCCTGTCCCACCTCATGGCTTTCTGTCTGTCTGACCCCCACCTGGCCCAGGCTTGGGGACAGACCTGAGCATGACCACCCAGTCTGGGGATCTGCCATCAAAGGAACGGGACCAGGAGCGGGGTCGGCCCAAGGACCGGAAGCACAGACAGCACCACCATCACCACCACCATCACCACCACCCGCCCCCCGACAAGGAGCGCTACGCCCAAGAAAGGCCTGACCACCGGGCCAGGGCCCGGGATCAACGATGGTCCCGCTCACCTAGTGAGGGCCCTGAGCACATGGCACACCGGCAGGTGGGTGTGACAGGAGTTGCCCCCAGACCATGCCATGGAGGACCAGGCGAGGAGGGGGTCCCCACACACCACAGCCACTCTGGGCAGGGTCCTCACTCCCCACTGTGACCTCTGCCCCTGCCCACCACTGGGTTCCTTCCCAAACCAAGGGGGGGCCTGGGCGAGGATGGACACTGCCTCCTGCCTCTCTGCCCCCAGCCCCCTGCCGGCCTGCCACCCGCTCCCCGCCTGCAGCTGCTTCCTCTTTGGTTGTGGATCATGTTTGAGTTCTGGCCAGCAGGGCCCTTACGGCTCATTGCAGCCCTGGCTGCCCACTGCCTTTCGCTTTCCTTTAACCTGGCTTCCGTTTTTGTTCCGATTATGATTTCTGTCCTCTGGACGCCTGTGAGTAATTTTTTAAACTTCTGCTATTTTAACCCCGAAACTTACAAAACTCCATTTCTCATTTCTCTTTTCACTTTGTTGTGTTGGTTTTTTACTCCCCACCCCCCTGCCCTCCTTGTCTCTCCCCCTCCTTCTCCTCCCTCTCCCTCCCCCTCCTCCTCCTCCCTGTGGCTGTTGCTTTTTTTCCTTTTTCTCCATTCGAATGTCCTGTGTCCCCACTCCCTCCTCCCCCTCCTGCCCCTCTCCCATCCCCCTTCGGTTTTCCTTTGCCCCCTTCCCTGTGTCTCCTCCTGTCTCCTTCTGGTTGATTTTGTTGTATCTTTTTTTTTGATTTCCTTTGTTTCAATTTTCGTGTAGGGCAGTAGTTCCGTAAGTGGAAGCCCAGCCCCCTCAACATCTGGTACCAGCACTCCGCGGCGGGGCCGCCGCCAGCTCCCCCAGACCCCCTCCACTCCCCGGCCACACGTGTCCTATTCCCCTGTGATCCGCAAGGCCGGCGGCCCGGGGCCCCCACAACAGCAGCAGGTGGCGCGGCCCGGCCGGGCAGCTCCCAGCGGCCCGCGGAGGTACCCGGGCCCCGCAGCCGAGCCTTTGGCGGGGGAGCGGCCGCAGGGGGGACACAGCAGCAGCCGCTCACCTGCAACGGAGCGTCGGGGTCCGGCCCGAAGCGAGTCCCCCAGAGCATGTCGCCAAGGTGGGACGCGGTGGCCGACGTCTGCTGCACATGCCTCCGAGTGGTCCCCGGGCCCCAGGCACCACGGTTACTACCGGGGTTCCGACTACGAAGAGGCTGACGGCCCCGGCGGCGGGGACGAGGGGCCCTACGATGCGCCGCCCCCCGCGCGACACACGTGCTCGCCCAGGACTCCTCGGGCCGCGGGCCCTGCCTGCGCGTCGCCTTCTCGGCATGGCCGGCGACTCCCCAACGGCTACTACCCGGTCCACGGACTGGCCAGGCCGCGCGGGCCGGGCTCCCGGAAAGGCCTGCACGAAGCCTACAGCGAGACAGACGACGACGACTGGTGCTAAGCCCGGGCGAGGTGGCACCCGCGCCCGCCCGGCCACCCCCCCACGCACCCCACGCGCACATCCCACGGGGAGGAGCCGCGGCCCGGCCGCGAGGCCACCTCGCTGCCACCTACCCGCCCAGCACACGGGGGAGGCTGGAGAGAGGACCTGCCGGACGCCCCCCCGGACTCTGGCAGGCGTCCCCTGGGCCAGGACACACCAGAGTGTCCCACAAAGACCCTCAGCGCCCCCCACCCAGCCCCGGCCCCCCACCACTGGAGCCCTCGGGGACAGACAAACCACACAGCCAAGGGATTCGAATTAACTCAGCCATTTTTGGAGAACCTTGGGGAAAATGGAAATTTAAAAAAAAAAAAACAAAAACAAAAACAAAAAAAAAATCATTTTTAAAAGAAAAACGGGGAGAAAAAAAAAATCACTTCTATTGATGAGTTTTATCATCTCAATTGAATCTTTACTTCCCCTGATGAACGCAAGCTGGTGGCCGGTGTGTGGCCGGAAACCCAGCGTCCCACACAGACCTCCGCCAGACCCGCTCACACCCCACACCCATTCTCAGACACACACAGGAGTGCTTGCTGGTTACACCAAACCCTACTATTACTGCCTGCAGAAATCAATTTAAAAAAATAAACAATTTTAAAAAGGACAAAAAAATTAATGATTGAGAAAAAGAAGCATTTTTTTCTGACATTTGGTCCTGCTCGAAATAACAAAAGAAAAAAAACAAAAAAACAAAAAAAACACCACCACCGATTTCCTTTGCTTCTTTTTGCCTTTTTCCTACATTGTTTGAAAACTGTGGGCTTGGGACTGTGAATTATTGCATGACATTCAAAAATTTAAAAAAATAAAAATAGTTGAATCAAAGGGCTTACAGACTGGAGTGTTCATTATCCCTCTGCAAAGTGTTCCCCAGGTTTCTGAGTGGGTACCACATAAGGAGGCACTTTGAAAGGAGCTAAGAATGAGACAGCTTGAGGTCTCCAGGCTCCTGGTCTCTGATGGGTCAGGGTGTTGATCCAGACCAAGCCGAGAACAAAGAGGACAAACTCCACCCCTCAGGCTTCGTGGCCAGAGCTCCAGGAATTGGGGCTAGAGCAGGCCCAGGAAAGCCAGGCCAAAGATTCTTAACCAGGTCCTTGCCAGCTGTCCAATAAGAAACTAGAGAAGGTCCCCCCCCTCCCAATTACCATTTACATTCAAGAGGGGGCTTTAATTTCCTAACAAGACAGCCTGACTAATCACAACCCTTACACACACACAAACACAGACTTCCCCACCAGCTGCCTGCTCAAGGCGAGGCTGATTTCTGTCAAAGGTCCACCCTCTAGGTGCTGGAGCTGCTCAGGAGAGCGGAGGAGGGGAATGCAATTATCTCCAGAGCCAGGGAAGCTACAGCCAATTGTGTGCCAGGGAATGTAGTCCCCCGCTGGAGCCCCCACACCCTGGGCTCCAGAGGCCAAACCTGTAGCTGAGGGCCAGGAGGTTGGACCCCAGGCCTACACAGCCCACACCTTCAGGTTGGAATGAGTGTAAGTTGCCCACTAGACACAGGTGGTGGGAAATCAGGGAGTGAAGAGGCCAAGGGAAACTTGACTTCCATCCTAGTCTCACATCTTCTCAGTCCCCGACCTGAGTCACATCACCTAAAAGCCTAAAGAAGGGGCAAGAAAACAATCACTGAAGGACAGGGATGCTGTGCAAGTGCCCTGGGCAGCTCCCTTCCTGGGGTACAAAGGTCCAGGAGACCCAGGCTCTATTTCAGACACATCCTCAGGGCTTCAGGGAATTGCTACCCCTTCCCTGCAACCCCTAGCCTCCAGTTGTTACTTCTCTGAGTGGTACTGTCCTATCTGTGAAATAGGACCCTCTGCTGTGTCAGGAAGGCAAAATGTTTCCTCTGCCCTAAGGTTCAGTGACTGAGGCCCATGAATTAAATTAAGAAATAGCAGCCCTGGCTGGTAGCACAGTGGATAAGGCGCCAGCCTGCGAACCCAAAGGTCGCTAGTTCGATTCCCAGCCAGGGCACATAACCAGGTTGCAAGCCAGGTCTCTAGCCAGGTCTGTAGCTGGAGGCAAGTGAAAGGCAACCATACATTGATGTCTCTCTCCCTCTCTGCCTCTCTCCCTTACCCCTCTCTAAAAATAATAAGTAAAATTTAAATTTAAAAAAAAAGTTAAACTAACAAATAGCAGATTAACAAAAGAAGCAGACAATTTTTATTAATATTTACAGAAAAGGAAAGTCACAGAAAGTAAGTGAAATTCAAAGAAGCAATTTGACTCAGGAACTTGTATATCATTTCAACAAAGAAGAGGGAATTTGGGCTTCAAGAGACTATAAAGTGTCAGTGGATTGGCAGCTGGCCTGCAAACCCAGAGGTTGCTGGTTCAATTCCCAGCCAGGGCACATAACCAGGTTGCAAGCCAGGTCTCCAGCCAGGTCTGTAGCTGGAGGCAGGTGAAAAGCAACCATACATGGATATTTCTCTCCCTCTCTGCCTCTCTCCCTTACCCTCTCTCTGGAAATAAAAATAAAATATTTTTAAAAAATTATTTTTAAAAAAAGAAAGACTATAAATTGTGGGGGAAATAACTAGGAAATAACTGGAAAAATTAAAGAACTGTACAGGGGATTATAGTAAGGTTTACTGATACAGACTCGTCTCAGTGCTGAATCTCCATTTCCCAAGATAAGATTCACTCTCCTCTTCCTAGTGCAGAGGGCAGGGACACCTTCACAAAGGGAAATTCACATCACCTTCTCAAAGGGAAATTTATTCCCTGCTCTTAGGCAGAAAGGGGAAGGGCAGAGAACTCCCTGCATCTGTTGATTCTCAATTTCCTTCTGCTCAAAATAATCAATATATTTGGGGTGCATCTCCCAATTGCTGTCAGCTGCTGTCAAAGGACTCGGGGGTCGGGGATGGGTGAGAGTTCCACTCCAGCATCCTTACAAGAGACAGATCTGTGCACCAGCACCAGAGCTCCTACAACTGGGCTCTCCGAGTTGGGCAGCACTAAGGTGAGGGCCTGATTTTAGAGAAGCAACCAGAAGGGAGAGTATGGGGGACAGAACCCTCCAGCAGAAAGCTCTGTCACCGTCATTTGAGAAAGTCTCACCAACACAGCAAAACCAGCGCTTACAGAGATAAAATACTCTTTTATACTTATTATTTATTTTAACGATTTTATTTATTATTTTTAGAGAGAAGGGAAGAGAGAGAGGCCGAGAGGGAAACATCAATGTATGGTTGCCTTTCACCTGCCTCCAGCTAAGGACCTGGCTGGAGACCTGGTTTGCAACCTGGTTATGTGCCCTGGCTGGGAATCTAACCCGTGACCTTCGGATTCGCGGGCCGGTGCCTTATCCACTGTGCCACCAGCCAGGGCCCAAAATATTTAAATAAACACTTTTACAAAATTAATGAAATAGTAGTAATCTTGGTCTCCTAGGGCTGTCATAACAAATTATCACAGATTCGGTGGCTTAAAACAACAGAACTTGCTTCTCCCACAATTCAGGCGGAAAGAAGTCTGAAACCAACGGAGGTGTCTGTCAGCAGGGTTTGGGAGCTACACTGAAAGCTCGGAAAGAGGATGTGCTCCCCCCACCCCCAGTCCCCTACCCCACCCACATCTTTCTTTCAGTTTCTGGTAACAGCTGTCATTCTTTGGTGTTCTGGACTTGTGACAGCTTCACCCCAATCTCTGCCTTTGTCTTTACCCAGTCTTGTTTCCTGTGTCTCATTGTGTCCTTTTCTGTCTTTTATGAAGACAGTTTTCCTGGATTTAGGACCCCCTCAATCCAGTTTGATCTCATTTTCATTCTTACCTTAATTACATCTGCAAAGCTCCTATTTCCAAACAAGGTCCCAAATAAGAGATATTTGGTCTTTGTCTTCAGCTCCTGGCACAGAACTCCTATAACTTTTGGAATTTCCTGAGTCATAGTTGTGTCTTTTGTTATTCATAAGGAGCCCCTTTATTTATTCATTGTTATTGATTTTGAGAGACTTCAACTTGTTGTTCCACTTATTTGTTTTTGTTTTTTAATTTATTTTCAGAGGGAGGGGACGTGAGGGAGAAAGAGAGGGAGAGAAATATAGATGTGTGAGAGAAACATCAATGAATGGTTGCTTCTTGCATGCCCTCAACTGGGGACCTGGCCCACAACCCAGGCATGTGCCCTGACTGGGGAATCAAATCAGTGACCTTTTAATCCTCAGGCTGGCATTTAATCCACTGAGCCACACCAGCCAGGGCTGTTCCATTTATTTATACATTCGTTGGTTGATTTTTGGCATGTGCCCTGACCAGGAATCAAACCGGAACCTTGGCACTTTGGGATGACGCTCTAACCAAACCAACTGAACTACCCGGCCAGGGCAGAAAGAGCCCCTATGGATTACACCTGAGTTTATGCTCATAAGGTGACTTAAAGTGGAGTTCCCTAGGTAGCTTTAGGATGGGGGCTGGTTTCCAGAAAGACCACATGATTAGAGGGTGGGACCTTTCAAGCCACCTCCAACCTCTGGTGACAAAAGGGGGAAATAGAGATTGGGTTATGAAAACAAAGATGTAAGGAGAGCTTCCAAGTTGGCAAACACATCCAGGTACCATACTAGAAGGATGGGACATCTCAAATTCATGAGGACAGAAGCTCCTTCTCTCAGTTCCTCTCCTGACCTTGCCCCATGTACCTCTTTCTCTGGCAGTTCATTTGTATTCTTTATAATAAACCAATGACATCAAAAGTGGCTTCCTGAGTTCTGAGAGCCCATCCAGAAAATTATTAAGCCTGGGGGAAGGAAGATCCTGGGAACCCTCAGTTTATAGCCAGTGATTCAGAACTACAGGTGGCCCAGGACTTGGGACCGGCGTCTAAATCAGGGATGGGGCCATGTCTGGTGTGGTTCAGTGGATTGAGTGCCAGCCTGTGAACTGAAAGGTTGCCAGTCTGATTATCATCCCTTTCAGGATACTTGGGTAATCCCAACTGGGGGCATGTGAGAGGCAACCCATTCATGTATCTTTCGAACATCGATGTTTCCCCTCTCTTGAGGGGAAGGAAAGCGAGAAAGAGGGAGAGAAACATCGATGTGCGAAAGATACAACCATTGATTGCCTCTTGCCATCCCCAACCAGAGACCTGGCCCACAACCCAGGCAGGTGCCCTTTGGTCTGCACCTCAATGCTTAATCCACTGAACCACACCAGCCAGGGCTAAAAATAAATAAAATCTTTAAAAAATAATTAAAGTGGGGGTGGGGCTGAGCCTTTTAGGTTGTGATGCTTAATGATAGATAATGTCAGAACTGAATTGAATGCTGGGACTGGTTGGCACGGGGGGAAATCCCACACATTTGGTGTCAGAAAACATCCCGGTGCTATTTTGAGGTACCAAGTGGATATAAACTTTGGAGGGGCACTATTCAAAACACAACAATAAAAAAAAAAAAAACACAACAATAACACAAGCAATAAAGTAGATGATAAAAAAAAAAAACAAAACTGAGGCCCTGGCTGGTGTGGCTCAGTGAAGACGTCCTCAGAAAAAGCCACCTGGAAAGTAATTAATAACTTCAATACACACTAAAGAGAGTGAGCAGTCTTTCATTTTGCTCTGTGGTTGTTAACTGATTAGCTTTTCTTTTCTTTCTTTTGTGTGTGTGTGTGTGTCTCTTCCTCAGTGAGACTGGAACTCAGGAGTTTAAGACGTTAGTTAGCTGCAGTCAGATGATAGGCTTAAGTGATTAATGCATGTGGAAAGAAAGCTCTCATTCTAGGAACTGGAATGCATGACCATGTGACTTGAGGAGTTCCAGAAGTAATTTAGCCTTGTGCCCCAGGGGGTCTGCAAGTGATGGAGATGGTATCTGAGCCGTTTTGTTCCAGGGAGGGAACATCTGTGAAGCAGATAAAGAACCCTGGCTGGTGTGGCTCAATGGATTGAGTGCCGGCCTGAAAACCAAAGGTCACTGGTTCAGTTCCCAGTCAGGGTACGTGCCTGGGCTGTGGGCCAGGTGCCCAGCTAGGGGACTGTGAGAGGCAACCAAGTGACATATCTCTCTCACGCTGGTGTTTCTCTCCCTCTCTTTCTTGCTCCCTTCCCCTCTCTCTAAAAATAAGTAAAATATTTTTTTTAAAAGAATTGTTAGGCCTGGCTGGTTGTGGCTCAGTGAATTGAGTACCAGCCTGCAAACCCAAAGGTCGCTGGTTCATTCCCCAGCCAGAGCACATACCCAGGTTGCAAGCCAGGTCTCCAGCCAGGCCCGTAGCTGGAGGCAGGTGAAAGGCAACCACACATTGATGTCTCTCTCCCTATCTTCCTCCCTCCCTTCCCCGCTCTCTGAAAAGAATGAATAAAAAAAAGAATTGTTGACCAACAGATAAAGAAGACTAGGAAAATTGCCTCCGCATTGGAACTCTTATCCAATTCACCTTTTTCCCAAACCCCATACCTATTTTCTTCTCCTTGTGAGAAGGCTGGCTTGAAAGGAGATGTTAAGACAGTTTTTGAGGCTACATAACCCACTGTCTTCTCAGATTATCGACATCTGAATAAAGCGCCATAGAGATTCAATTATTGTTTCTAATTTTTTTGTTCTGGTAGTAACAGGCAGCACAAGCACTGACTTTTCCAGTTTTTTCCCACCCTCTGGCATGCTGTAATTTAATTCAGGACATGTCACCATAGTGTGGCTCAGTGGATTGAGTGCCAGCCTGTAAACCAAAAGGGTCGCCGGTTCTATTCCCATTCAGGGTACATGCCTGGGCTGTGGGCCAGGTCCCCATTTGGGGACCTGCATGAGAGGCAACCACACATCGATGTTTCTCTCCCTGTCTTTCTTCTTTCCTTCCCCTCTATGAATATATACATACATACATACATATATACATATGTACAATTAATTCAGGACATCTCAGAGTTTTCTCCTTGTCAAAGAGCTCCTTTGTCTCTTACACCATGTGAGGACACGTCGAGAAGAAGCCATCTATAAACCAGGAAGTGGGCCCTCACCAGACACAGAATCTGCTGGCACCCTGATCTTGGGCTTCCAGCCTCCAGAATAGCAAGAAATAAATGTATCTTGTGTGTAAGCCACATGCAAAAGTATTCTGCTATAGCAGCCCAAATGGACTAAGACAGCTGAACACCTGCTGAAGGCCAGATGGGGATGCTGTAGTAGATGAGCTAACAAGGGCTGCTGGCTGGAGTAGAATTTGCAAAGGAATTGGACATGAAACCACTGTCATTCCACTCAGCCCTGACTCTGCCATTACAGCCCCATTCGCTAAATGGGACACCCATACTCCATCTGGCCTACTGTCCTTGCCCAGAACTGCGGCCTGTGTCCCTCTGCAGTTCCCATCATACCTACCACCACCTTGGGCCCTGCAAGCCATGCAGCTTCAGCAGCACTCCCAGATTCCCACACCACTCCACCCAGGCCCAGCTCCCCCCACTAGCCTCCCCCTCATTCATCCTACTTCAGTTCTTAAACACAAGGAAGACCTGGGCCACTTACCCTCCTAGAAAGTGAGCTAGGCCTTGGCCAGGTAGCTAGGTTGGTTAGAGCATCATTCCAATATGCCAAAGTTGCAGGTTTGATCCCTGGTCAGGGCACATACAAGAATTAACCAATGAGTGCATAAACAAGGGGAACAACAAATTCTCTCTTTCTCTCTTTCTCCCTCTCTCTCAAATTATCTATATATATCTGGAAGGAGAATACAAAGCCTCTGTGGATGGCAGTAACTTCCAGAAAAGGGCTGGAAAGGTGCTGAGTTAATTCTCCGAAACACATGCTCAATCTTGTAATTTGGAAACAATTTTTAAAGGTGTCCAGACACCTCCAAGAAGCCCCAGATTGTCCTGGCCAATCAAAGATCACATTATAATAATCAATAAATTGAACAACTAAATTTGACTTGGAGCCGCCCCCCTCCCCCAAACCAAGGTCGGAGCCTCCTTCAAGGTTGTGTCCCCAGCTCCTGGCCCCCAGGAGTGCGAAGAACTACACACAGCTGACTGAGTTGAGCTGAGTCTACACAGGGCGGTCAAGTTGCACCAGGCAGGCAGCGCCGCCTAGAGGTCATATGGTAAATAGCCAAAGGCAAGATTGCTGGAACTTACTGGTCAGGGAACTAGGGTGGGGGCAACCAGGAGAGGCAGTGGGGGCAGGAGAGCATACCCACTGGTTGCTCCAGGGATAGAAGCTGGGTCAGCTGGGACATCACGGGTGTAAATGTTTGGCCTCTCTATCAAAAGAACTTTCTAACCACTGCTCTGAACAAAGCCGACGACTCAGGAAGACTGAGCATCCTGCTGGAGGCCCTATCATCCTCTAAATTTCTGCCTCCACTTTTTCTCAGGAAATGTTATTGGAGAAACTCTGGTTCTTCTTGTGGATGCAGTAAAGAATTACAGATCATCGAGCCTATTAGCGTGCACATAAACTTTATTAATGAATGGAAGAGCAAAAACAAGGGTGGCCAAAGGCCAGGGTGGCAAGTTTACCCTAATGTGGCCAGAGGCCCAGAGAGGCTCCAAGTCCAGGGGGCCAAGGATGCCAAGAGAGCAAGTCCTTTGTTCTGAGGACTTATTGTAGTTGGCCTGAATGGGGGGTGAAAAGTTACATATTAACTGGTAAAGGTGGTGCCAGCTTTCCAGGACTGGGGCCTGGATACCTAAAGGTGTTAATGGGCTTCTCCTTTAGGCCCTATGGGCCCTTTCCTGCATTTCAGGCCTTGGGGTGTAAACAGTTTTAAAGACTTTCCTTCCCCAGTAGTGGAAAAAATACATGGAATTCCAAGGATTTTTATCTTCCTGTGCTAACGTAGTGTTTCCTGTGATATTGGAACACCTGGCAATATTATTAGATTAGGCCCAGGACTGCTGGGTTTAGCAGGTGAGACAGGACTTCCTCTGCTTCTAGCCTCCAGTAACAAAATTGCCCAGAGGAGAGAGCAGGCCAACAGAGGGGTTCTGGGAGCACTGTGAAATGAGGGGCTGCTAAGAGAAGCAGAAGATAAGGGGGACACATTCACGTCAGAAAACTAAGGGTCAGAAAGTTTCCATTTGCCCAAAGTGTTGCCCCAGGTCAGGTAGGAGTAAAGGATAAAATCTTGAATCTGCAGCCTAAACATTTACCTTCAGTCAGCCTGTTGCCCCCAAGAGGGCAAGGACATGCCCCTCTTAGCTGCGACCTAGTAATCTCCTGCCCTCTGTATACCTCTCCCATGCTGTGGTCCCTTTTCTGGTTCTTCTGTCATCTCAACCCACTCCCAGGCACCGCCTTCCTGGCCAGGACTGCTAGGAACAACAGTCTCCAGGTCTTTGAACTTCAGGTGGTCAAAAGTTCAAGGTGATTCAAGGTATTGCACAAATCCCTGTTCTCCACTCTTTTCACTGGTCAAGGCAAGCAAGGTCATGTTGCCTCTTGACCGAAAGACTGAATCAAAAATCAACTGGTGGAAAAAAAAAATCTAAGTCCCCTGGTGGACAGGGTTGGACAGGGGTAGAGCTCTTCTTCCTTGCTTCAGGCCCCAGGACAACTCCTCCTTGCCCGGCTTTGGGTCATCAGTGATCCTGAAGGTTTTCACCTGCAGAGCCAAGAACTGTGTCTGATATGATCTGATTCCCTTGGAAGGTCAACGGTCAAGTCCAGCCACAGTTTAAAGTGAGTTGAGTCCTGTTTAACTATTCTGCTTATCACAATGAAGAAAGTAAAAAGGAACAGATGAAAAATTTTAAAAATATATTTTATTTATTGATTTTTAGAGACAGAGGAAGGAAGGAAGAGCAGGCAAGAAACATAGATGTGAGAAGCTGTTTCTGCTCCCAGATCAGGAACTGAATGAACCAGAAGTCCAGGCATGTGCTCTGACCAGGAATTGTACTGGTGACCTTTGGCTTTGTGGGATGATGCCCAGCCAACCAAGACACATCAGTCAGGGCCAGGTGAAATATTTTTTGAGGGTTGTTCTTTAAAGATTTTTAAAATTATTTTTACTATTTTTATTTTATTATTTTTAGAGAGAGGGGAAGGGAGAGAGGCAGAGCAGAAGATAGACATCAATGTTTGGTTGCCTTTCACATGCCTCCAGCTAAGGACCTGGCTGGAGACCTGGCTTGCAACCTGGTTATGTGCCCTGGCTGGGAATCGAACCAGAAACATTTAGGTTCACAGGCTGGTGCCTTATCCACTGTTCCACCAGCCAGGGCCAAGATTTTAGTTGTTTTTTTTTTAAAGATTTTATTTCATTATTTTTTTAGAAAGAGGGGAAGGGAGAGAGGCAGAGAGGGAGAGAGACATCAATGTATGGTTGCGTTTCACCTGCCTCCAGCCACAGACCTGACTGGAGACCTGGTTTGCAACCTGGTTATGTGCCCTGGCTGGGGAATCGAACCTGCGACCTTTGGGTTCACAGGCCGGCGCCTTAGCCACTATGCTACCAGCCAGGGCTTAATTATTTTTTAATAGAGATGAATTTCACGTAGAACTAAATGCTTAAGTCATATAATTCCACAGCATTTAGTACATTCACAATGCTGTGCAAACACCCCCTTTCCAAGTTTCCAAATATTTTTGTCACCCCAAGGTAAAATCCCATTCCCATTGTGGGTCACTCCCCCTTTGTCCTATCTCAGCCCTTGACAACTATCAATCTTCTCTGGTCTCTATAGATTTGTTTGCTCTGGACATTTACTATGTATAAATGGGATCATATAATATGCACCCTTCTAGTCTGGCTTCTTTCATTCAGCATAATTTTTTGTTTATTTGTTTATTTGAAGATTATTTAAGAAAGAGCCCTAGCTGGTGGCATAGTGGATTTAGTGTTGGCCTGTGAACCCAAAGATCGCTGGTTCGATTCCCCAGCCAGGGCACATAACCAGGTTGCAAGCCAGGTCTCCAGCCAGATCCATAGCTGGAGGCGGGTGAAAGGCAGACATACATTGATGTCTCTCTCCCTCTCTCCCTACCCCTATCTCTAAAAATAATAAATAAAATATAAAAAAAAAAAAAAGGAAGGAAGAAAGAAAGGAAGGAAGGAAGGAAGGAAGGGAAAGAAAGAAAGAGAGAAAGAGAGAGAGAGAGAGAGAGAGAAAGAGAGAAAGAGAGAAAGAAAGAAAGAAAGAAAGAAAGAAAGAAAGAAAGAAAGAAAGAAAGAGAAAGAGAAGAGAAACATTGCCTCACACACCCCCTACTGGGGACCTGGCTGGCAACACAGGCTTGTGCCCTGACCGGGAATTGAACCAGGAACCCTTCAGTTCACAGGCCAAGACTCAATCCACTGAGCCACACCAGCCACAGCTACTCAGTATAATGTTTCCATAGTTCACCCATATTGTAACGTGTGTCAAGACTCCATTCCTTCTTACAGGTGAGTAAAGTTCCATTGAGTGGATAGACCACTTAGTGCTCCTTCATTCATCTGTTGATGAATATCTGAGTTATTTCTACCTTTTAGCAATTGTGAATAGCACTGCTATATACATACATACATGTAGAGAGTTTTATTTGAACACCTGTTTTCAATTCTTTTGGATTTTAGACCTAGGGGTGGAATTGCTGAGCCCTATGATAACTCTATGTTTAGTTTTTTGGGAAAGATAAAAATCACTTAGAATAATGCACTTATTTAACACAACAGAGCCAAAATATAATCATTTCAATATGTAACCAATATGAACATTATTGTAACCCTTTACATTCTTTTTGTTTTCCCCCAAAGTCTTTGAAACCCAATGTATATTTCACTCGAAGCACACCTCAATTTGGACCACTTACATGTCAGTCCATTGAGCCACACCAACCAGGGCCCAACCGAGGACTTCTAATCAATAAACTTAGAGTAAGACAGGGAGAATATGTGTATGCAGACTCCTAGGGGTTGCCTGGCACTGTGTGTGTGCCCAAGGAGGAAGTGGGTGCCTCAAGAGTCCCACGGGAGTTACCTGGCTGCACACACATAGGAAGCAATCACTGGCTTTCAGCTGCCTGTGGGTAACCCTGAGTTGGGATCATCCACTGGGCTGGTACAGAGTTGGGTCAGGGATAGGGGAAGGTGGCCAGGTCAACAAGGACCCAGATGGAGTTTCTGCAGAATTTCTTCTTGGGAAAATGTTCCCAGTTCCTTTGGGCAGACTGCGCCAGGCTTTGGTGGCGGCCACACCAGACATCCCTCTGATTCATTCATCCTGGTGAGGACCCCACAGTGGAGGTGGAGAAAGCAGCCGTTAAATATAGCTCAGCACCATCTGATGCCGCAGAGCTACTGGAAGGAAGCCAGCCGCCGCCCCTGACCTGGCCAGCCTCCCTCCAGATTGGGTTCACATGCCACACCACCCCGCCTCCCTTCCCCACTCCCCACCTCTCTGCTCTCCTCTCCTTTCCATGCAGCCTCAAACAGCCTGTTTTGCCAAGCCCAGACTCAGCTGTAAATGTGAGATATAAAAAGAACCGTGGAGTGGGCGTAGGGGTGGGGAATGGCCGCTGGCTGGCTAAAAGATGCCACCCCCACACTGCCCCTAGCACTGCAAACACACCCCCTCAGAGAGGAGCAGGCGTGTGCTTACATGCAGACACTGTGACAAGCCGGCATTTGAAATCAGGCATAAGGAGCCAGCCATCTGGGGGAAAGCCAAGTCTGACTTTATGAAGGCCTCCCTCCTTGGCTGGAGCTGGGCCCTGGAAATTGCAGAGTTTGCTGATGGGCCCAGCTGAGGCGATCAAGCCTGCCCCAGGAAGTTAACTCCCTCGTGGAGGACACCAGGGCTGCAGCCCCGGCTTGGCCTTCCCAGGCTCTGAATGTACGGGCAGGACAGTCACAGATGCAATAGCAGCATGCACCTGTCCCCGGCTGCGCCTCCACCGGACCCCAGTTCAACACCCCGGCTCTCTGCTCAGGCGCCCACTCCCGCCTCAGTCCTCCCACCCTCCCCTGGCATTCCGTTCACCATCCGGTGCCAGCACTTTCTCTGTTCCTTCCAGTATACATTGAACCACTCTGCTCCAGGCCCAGGGCCTTAGCTGGGGGTGCACAGCCACGACACTGGGCACTGGTCGCACCCTCATGGGCTCACAGTCCATGGAGGAGGTAGAGAGCCCATCAACAATATTACACCAACAAACCAAAAAGAAAAAACCCACAAACGATGAATCACAACTAGGATGAGAGCTATAGAGAAGCAGCTCAGAAACACCAGAGAAGCCAACCTTCCTGGGGAGGGGAAGGGAAATGGAAGGGAAAGTGTCCACCAGGCCTAAAAGATGAGGGGTCAGGTAGAAAAAGGTGGGGAAGGGTCCAGTTTGCCTCTTGCTTTCCTTCAGGTTTCACGTCGGGCCTGGCACAGGCTAAGCCATGCAGAGTGCTGCACAAATGACAAAGTGGCTGCATGAACAGGACAACAGCACGCTGGCTTTGCAGCCAGCCTGGCCATAGAGCAACCTCCCTCTTAAACTCTGTGTCTCAGGTTTTCAGCTGTAAATGATCCTAATCATAAAAACTGCACCTGGCACTGTGCAGGGTATGCCTTCATTTCTAGAGCTTTCCCCAGCTCTTCCCACTCTATTTACACCTCCCTGAGCCCCTGGGACACTGGAGGATTCTGTCTTTAAGAGGGAGATGGGAGGCCCTGGCCAGATAGCTCAGTTGGTTAAAGCATCATCCCAATATGCCAAAGTGGCAGGTTCAATTCCCGGTCCGGGTACATACAAGAATCAACCAATGAACGCATAAATAAATGATAAGTGGGACAACAAATACATGCTCGCTCGCTCTCTCTCTTTCTCCTCCCTCCCTCTCTCTCTCAAAATCAATAAATAAAAATTTAAATTAATAAAAGAGGGAGTAGGTAGGAGACTCCCCACACTGGCTCAGGACATCTGTCCCTGTGTCTGCCAAGCCAGTTCCTCTGAACCATACACACTCTTGTCTTTGCCTAAATATATTGCAACCTCAGCATCATTCCTTGGCCTACACTTCCTGCCCTAGTGGGCTGCCAAGAAAAAAAATAATAAATCCCCTCCAAAAATTGAACAAACAAAAAAATCCCACAGACTTGGGGGTGTCAGGAACAGGAGGAGTGGGGAGGATCCATGTGACAGGTACCCCCACCCTACTTCTCTCTTCAGCTCACAGCCCTGAGTCACCATTCCGGCAGCTGCTGGCCCACAGCCAGGGCTGGGTGGGATGACTGGAGGGCAGGAGGTGAGTGGGGAGACCTACTTTAGCTTCTGGTTTCCCCTCCCAGCCCACAGGGGCCTTGAGTCTCAGAGCCCACGCCCTGACCCACACCTAGTTAATCCCGGAATCCCCACGCCCTCTGGCCCCCAGCGCCACTCCCTCTACCCCTGCCCACCCCTGGGAACCAGGAAGGAAAAAAAGGACTGCCTGTCTCTGCCCATCCAACAAGCCCACCCACCAGGGCCTGAGGAGCCACCAACCCTCCCTCTAGGCAGAGGGTATTCTTTGGCCCATGCTGGTGGTCCTGGTGGTCCTGCTGACCCCACTGATCCCTTCCCCAAATGCTAGAACCTGCCGATCACCTCTACTATCAGGACTCAAGCCACATTTGAGAATACACACACACACACACACACAATGTTATTTTGCAGCTAGGCGTGTGTAGAGACAGGATAGTCAAGGCAGGTGATGAGCCTGCCCTCAGACCCCACCTTACCATGCAGCCTTATCTAGAGACACTTTGAGTTGCTATGGCAATAAGAGGAGGGCCTCCTGGGTGGAGGCCAGAGATGCTGCTCAACATCCTCTGATGCATGGGGAAGCCCCCACCACAGAAAGTGATCTGGCCCCAATAGCAATAGTGAGAAATGCTGACATAGACCTGGGTTAACATCCAGACTCTGGCACTTGTTAGCTGTAAAGGCTACATATCAGCTATCTAACCGCAATTGTGCCTCAGTTTCCTCAACGTGAAATAAGGACAATAATACCACAACAAATCTTTGTTGCAAGGACTCGATGAGTTCATACAAGTGAAGTGCTTAAACCAGTAAGCAATCACTGTTATGATTGTTGTCATTCTCAGCCCTTAGGCTCCAAGTCCCACTTATCACCTAAACTTGGACCAGTTCTGTGGCTGCCTGTCTCAGGCATGATGCACAGACCCGGTGTGTGCTGGGGCCATAGGGGTGCTGAGTAAAATGCTGGCTAGCTCCGAGGTGCCTGAGCCTGGAAGGGGCATTAGAGGGTATAAGATCTTCTGGTTTCTGGATACCACAGAAGCAGTGGGACTGGATGGGCTCAGGTTGCAACAGGAGTTAGAGATTTGGGGAAGATTCAGGCTAGCTTTGAACAAGAGGCCTGACTGACTTGGGGGCCAGCTTACCAGGAAGATGGCAGGAGTACCTAGCTGAGGATCCCAAGTTTTCTAGAATACACAAGCTAACTACAAGGAGGAAGTCAATGAACACCAAGAGCAGGGAACAGGTACACAAGGGTAACCCAGGACAATCAGAGGGAACTTCAGCCCTTCAGAGGGTGGGGCAGAGGGTTTCCCAGGAACCCTTGTGTGTGTGTGTGTGTGTGTGTGTAACTCCCTGGGCCTAGGTTCAGTGTAGGGTGTTGAGGTCAAGCCTGCCTGCCTGCCTGTCCAGTCTGACCAGAAACCCAGATCCACGAGTGGGACATGTGGCCCTGGGGGTGGACCTTGGCCCCAGGCTTCAGGAACAGGACTGGCTTTAATCTTATTGGAAGCACTGGGAGGTTGGGCAACACATATGCACCTCCCTCCCACAGATGTCCAGAGAAAGAGGGATAAGCCTGGGGAGTAAGGAAGAAGGCAAGGGAACTGAGGATACACGGGTTGCACTGAGAAACACAGAAGTGTTGCCGGCTGCAAAGTCCCCAAAGGCTCTTCCGTGCATGCTCCACCCCCCACCCCCCATAGCCTCATCTCCAGTGGGGAAAGGGAAGAACTGCCACCCCTGCTTGAAAGGAAAGCTTTGGGGTCCCAGGACATGCCCTTCTCCAAGCCTCAGTTTCTGACCAGCTTCGCACCTACCCCTCCTGGAAAAGAATGCCTTATTCCAGGCATGACCAACTTTGACAATTCCAGGATCTGTTTATGAGTTAGCATCTGCGGGGATTTGGAGGGGAGCTGGGGGATCCCTGGAACACAGTGCTGTAGACTTGAGCTAAAGGGGAGAGGGTCTCAGGAGCCCCATCTCTACCTTGTGCTGAGTTGGGTTGCTATGGTGTGAGTAATTGCAGGCTTGTTTTGGCCTTCCTTGAGGCCAAAATAAGGTTCATTCCGGGAAGGTTGACCAAAACAAAGGAGATGAGAGCGGGAGGGGGCAACAAGGGAGGCTGGTTGGCAGTGGGCTGGCCTGGAGCCCAGGTGCAGGCCCCTCTGTCCTCTTAACACTCTCCTGACAGAGCGGGTGGCCTCCATGGGCCAATGGGCCTTACCTCACTGCCCTGGAGTCTAAAGGGCAAAGCATTGGCTACTTCCTGTTTAGACACCAGCCAGGGACCAGGCATCGGCCTTTCCAGTTTAGCAATTTGATTTTGCTTGGTAAATAATGATCTCACCCACACACACACCACCTTTGTCCTTATCCTTATCATGCTCCTGGGCAGAGTGTGCACAAATTGGCCCCTGCCAGATGTTTCCACCTGAGAAGGTGGGAGAAAAGATGGTGAAATCATGCAGCCAGAGGGTCTGAAAAAGCTGAAGAGAAGAACTTGATGTGCAAACCTGGTGGGGGCTCAGCCAGAGATTCAGGGAGAGAGAGAGAGAGATTGAGAGAGATTGAGAGAGAGAGAGAGAGAGAGAGAGGCCTTCCCATATGTGGCAGAGAGACCTGGGCTCTCTCCCCTTACTTGTGAACAGATCAGTTGCTGAGTAGATAAGCAAAATCCACTCATCTTGGCAAAGGTCTCTACCCACTCCTCTTGTAGCCAAATCCAGGAAAGAAAAACAATAGACTTTGTTTTATCAGCAAGACATTTGCTCTGTACCTCAATTTCTTCATCTATAAAATGGGTCTAACCTGGCTGGTAGCACAGTGGATAAGGTGCGGGCCTGAGAACCCAAAGGTTGCAGGTTCGATTCCCAGCCAGGGCAACATAACCAGGTTGCAAACCAGGTCTCCAGTCAGGTCCCCAGCTGGAGGCAGGGGAAAGGCAACCATATATTGATGTCTCTCTCCCTATCTGCCTCTCTCCCTTCCCCTCTTTCTAAAAATAATGAAATAAAACCTTAAAAAAAAAAAAGCTTTTTAAAAATAAAAATAAAAATAAATAAAATGAGTCTAGTGGAACTTCCAGTCATAGGCAGACATGGCTCACCTTCAAACAACCTCATCAAAATTACAACCAAATGATAGAACACCCATCACTCAAAACTGTCAGAAATTGAGTTGAGTGGAAGTCTGAAACTATAGAATTAAAGAAACCACATCTATCCAGACTGAGCCAACAAAGCTGGTACCCTATATGAGATTACATCAATTTGGCTAACAATGTCCGACCTGCCTTGGAGATCCCCAGAGACTCCATCCCACCCAATTTATGGGCCCACTGAAGCTGCTTTTCCATATGGATGAATGGCTTGTCTTGACTCCTGCTTCACAACTTTCTAAACCCTATCAAACAAGCAACAGCTGGCCTCAATGAGCCCCAGGCCCCGCACTAGCAGCAGCCAGCCTAGAGTCACAGCTTGCCTTTGCCTGGGACTCTCCAAGCCCAGCATAAGTAGCAGCATCTCAGATTGCTTTATAGCTCAGGGCGGGTGGCCCCACGAAAAACACAGGTGGGGGCTGACCTTGGCCTGCACCACCCTGGAAACCCCAGGGCCAGCACACCCAGTGGACAGCTACACACCACATTGGCGCACCACTGTCCCTGCCCCTGCAGAGCCGATCCTTCATGGAGGGTGGGGATTGGCAGTCAGTGGTCACAGCCAATCCTTGCAGCTGACTGGCCTGGGTAAATTCTTCCCATTGATCTGCCAACTGTAACCAAGGCTCAACTATAAAAGGAAGGTGCACCAAATCCACATGAAGAGTGAACTTCGAGTACACAGCTTGGGTGATGGGGGCGGCTGTGCCACTATAGGACCCTATAGGACACCTACTATATTAGGCCACACTACCAAGACTTGGAGTCAAAGTAGCTCTACCTAATACATAGAAACAAACACAAGGAGGATGCCAAAATGAGGAGAGAAAGAAACACAGCTCAAATGAAAGAACAGATCAAAAATCCAGTCAGGGCACATGCCTGGATCGTAGGCCAGGTCTCCAGTTGGGGGTGTGTGACAGGCAGCTACAATTGATGGATATTTCTCTAGCACAATGTGTTTCTCTCTCTCTCCCTCCTTTCCCCTCTCTCTAAAAATAAATAATTGAAAAAAAAAAATAAAAAGAATTTACAGGGAAACAATAGTAGAGTGAATGAAGCCAAGAATCAAATCAATGATTTGAAATACAAGGAAGCAAATAACAACCACTCAGGACAACAAGAAGAAAAAAGAATTTAAAAAAATGAGGATAGTATAAGCAGTCTATGGGACAACTTCAAGAGGTCCTGTTACCGAGAAAAGTGGGGCCTGTCCATGTGGTGCCTTCATGTAAGACCCAATAACAAGTGTTGAGAAAAGCAGGTCTTTATCTTTAATATTCCAACCTTGGGGGCACTGGGAGCACTCCAGCTCAGAGCCCTGTTTCCCATGAGACCCAGCACGTCCCTTGCTCGCCAAAAGGCTACAAACCAAAACCACCCAATAATTCCCCATTCCTTATCTGTCAGCTCTCTCCTTCAGGATCTCGGGTGTGTTGTCTTCACCGTTCATACAATAGTCCAGGAAAGCATGTGCCATGTTACAGTGGAGCATGGTGAAATTCAGGAAAGTCACAAGTCCTAAGAGACTGTCCTCTCCACATGTCCTGAGTTCCAAGAGTCCAGGTAGAGTTTGGGTCTGCAAGGCAAAGTCCTTAGTGGCTTTGGAGTCAGCTAGAGTGGGCATAGTCAAACAGCAGCATGCCTGCTTTCTTACTAGCCCAGGCCTTATGGCTGAATCCAGGCTACAAACTGCATGACTGCTTGCTGCTTCCCACCTGGCTGCTACAACACCCTCCTACATCATGTCACCTTCCTCATGCTTCTCCAACATGCTTCTCTTTCTTACTCCAGCTGTTAATCCAAAACCACATGGCCCTTTCTTGCACATACGCCAGACCTCAAGGTGGATGGTGGGACCCTTCTTCATCCTTTTAAGCAGCATGGCTCCTTCTACATCCTTTCAAACCACTTGGCCCTGTTCTTCATGGCTCCCTCTAATTTTAAATGCTGACCTGGAGCATCATATGTCATTGTTATGAAAAGTATCTTAAGCCATATATATTATCATCTGCCCTTCTACTCTGGTGGCAGCACAGCTTCCCTTCAGGAAAGGCTTGGCTATCACCTTGTCATTATTATGAAAAGTATTTAAGCAGTATCATCAGCCCTTTGGGCAGCAGCATAGCTGTTATTGAGCTATCAGCTTGCCAGAGATATGTAAAGTACCTTAAGAGCTGTATTATCTCCTTCCCCCACCCCTAAAACCTTGGGCTGTAGGGAATTTGGGGATTTCCCCCTCCCCACTCTGTTACAGTCCATCGTTCCCATCATAGGGGTGCCAGAGGAGAAGAGAAAGAGTAAAAAATTGGAAATCTATTTGAAAATATAATGAAAGAAAACTTCCATATTTGGTGAAGGGCATAGACATGCAAGTCCAGGAAGCACAGAAAGTCCCCAAACAAGATGGATCCAAAGAGGCCCACACCAAGACACATCATAATTAAAATGCCAAAGGTTAGAGATAAAAAATCTTAAAAGCAGCAAGAGAAAATAAGTTAGTTACCTACAGGGAGTTCCCATAAGACTGTCAGCTGATATTTCAAAAGAAACTTTGCAAGTTAGAAAGGATTGACAAGAAATATTCAGGCCCTGACTGGTGGCACAGTGGATAAGGCACCAGCCTGCGAACCCAAGGGTCGCTGGTTTGATTCCCAGCCAGGGCACATAACCAGGCTGCAAGCTAGGTCTCCAGCCAGGTCCATAGCTGGAGGCAGGTGAAAGGCAACCATGCATTGATGTCTCTCTCCCTCTCTCCCTTCTCCTCTCTCTAAAAATAATAAATAAATTCTTTTAAAAAATATTCAAAGTCATGAAAAGCAGGGACCTACAGCCAAGATTGCTGAACCCAGCAAAACTATTAGTTAGAATCAGCTGGCTGGTGGCTCAGTGGATAGGCGCCAGCCTGTGAACCCAAAGGTAGCTTGTTCGATTCCTAGCCAGGGCACATAACCAGGTTGCAAGCCAGGTCTCCAGCCAGCTCCATAGCTAGAGCTGAAAGACAAGCCATACATTGATGTTTCTCTCCCTCTCTGGCTCTCTCACTTCTCCTCTCTCTGAAAATAATGAGTAAAATCTTTATAAAAAGAATCAAAGGACAAATAAACAGCTTCCCAGACAAGAAAAAATTAAGAGTTCATCATCTAAACCATTATAACATGAAATGTTAAAGGGGCTTATTTAATAAAAAGATCAAAACTATGAACTATAAAATTGCCAAATATACAAATCTATCAACAACCGAATCTTTAAAAACTAAGCAAACATAAACAGAGGCAGAATCATGGGTACAGAGAGCATTTTCATGGTTGCCAGATGGGAGGCGGGTGTGTGGGGAAATGGGTGAGAGGATTAAGAATTACAAATAACAGTGGATAAAGTGCTGGCCTTCAAACCCAAAGGTCACTGGCTCAATTCCCGGTCAGGGCACATAACCAGGTTGCAAGTCAGGTCTCCAATCAGGTCCCCAGCTGGAGGCAGGTGAAAGGCAACTGTACACTAATGTTTCTCTCCGTTTATTCCTCCTCCCTGCCCTTCTCTCTAAGAATAATGAATAACATCTTTTGAAAAATAAGGAATAAAGAAAACAAGAATTGCAAATAGGTAGTTACAGAATAGCCACAAAGATATAAAGTACAGTATAGCAAATGGAGCAGCCAAAGAACTTACTATGCGTGAACTATGGACATGAACAACGGCGGGGGAATTGCCTGAGAGTGTGGGGCTGCTGGGTGGAGGGGGATAAAGGGGAAGAAATCAGGACAACTGTAATAGCATAATCAATAGATTTTATTTATTTATTTATTTTAAGCAAGTTTATTTATTATTTTTAGAGAGAGAGGAAGGAAGGGAGGGAGGCAGAGAGGGAGAGACATCAATGTATGGTTGCCTCTCACCTGCCTCCAGCCACAGACCTGGCTGGAGACCTGGCTTGCAACCTGGTTATGTGCCCTGGCTGGGAATTGAACAAGCAACCAACCTTTGGGTTCGCAGGTCGGCGCCTTATCCACTGTGCTACCAGTCAGGGATTTAAAATATATTTTTAAATGGGGCTAGTGAAAGTGCCTGCTTTCTGACCTAGGCTTGCAGGAGGGTTAACTAAGTGAATACAAGCCACACACAATACCTGGCTGCTAGCAGTCAGCATCACAACAAATCTCTTCTTAGAAAAGGATCTGCCATCTGGTCTATTGCTAAACAGAAGGCCCTGGAGGCCAGGTGCTCCCAGAATCTTCTGAGGGTGCTTCTCAGGCTGGCTAGGTCCACAGAAAGGACTTTGCATGAAGTCTCCATGATTACGAAACCGGAAAAGTTGGTGTTCATACTGGCTGTCATCTACCAGACCCAATAAGCAGAGACAGGGAGTGAGTCTCTCTCTCTCCCTCTTTTTTTTTTTTTCTTTTTAATGGGAGCTTTTTTCAGATGGTCCTCAATCTGAGAAGATAGTGTGTTTCCTCCCTAACAGACTGTCTTACATTCCATTATAAAGGAGCCCTTTTATAAGGAGAAGAAAGGCGTAGGTAAGGGGTTTGGAAATCAGGAAAGAAGTTAATGAGATCAAAGCTGCTTTCTTTGTGTTCTGGGTGGAGGTCTCCTATCCTAGGCGGATGTCTTTGGGTCCTGGGAGGAGGTCCTCTCACTCTGGATTAGAATGGCTCAGATACCAGCTTGATTGCTTGCAGTCTTCCTGAGGCACAAAGGTGGAATGCTTATGGTCTCCTGGAGTCAGACTGGGTCAACCCTCCAAGTTCCTGAAAGAGCTTTTTACATAGATTGATGACAAAACTTGTTAGCTGTTACCTGGAACTAAGATTTTCCAACATTTGAGTCCCTTATCAAGTATAGCAGCTCACTCCCCAACATGTCTGCCCAGGGCCCCATGGAGGAGCAAAGCATTTCCAAGACTCTAACTTGGCTCCCCGCAGTCCCTCAATGATGGGGGACTCAAATATTGGAAAATTTTAGCTTCAGGTAACCGTTAATAAGCTTAGCAATTAATGTATATAAAAGCTTTTGTTTTCCAGGTTGCAAGCCAGATCTCCAGCCAGGATCTGCCTCTGTAGCTGGAGGCAGGTGAAAGGCAACCATACATTGATGTCTTTCTCCCCTCCCCTCTGTCTGGAAATAATAAATAAAATCTTAAAAAAATAAAAAAGATTCAATCCCAATCTCTGCTTATTGGGGTCTGGTACATGACAGGCAACAGGAACACTTGCTTTTCCAGTTTCATTAGGACTAACCCTGTGCTCTTGTCAGACCCTTGGGAGAACTTCCTGAACTTGGAAAACCTAAGGAAACTGAGGCCCAGACCAAGGAAGGAACTCAGGGGGGCATGACCCCAGGATAACTAGGATAGTGTTGGCAGACATAGCTGTGCCTTGCATTTACCTGGGACACTTGGCTCCCTGAGCTGAGCCTCCAGGCCCCGGTATTTCTCAGTGTGGAGGCTTCCTGTTGGGGCCAAGAAGGGGGAAAGAAGCTAGCCAGCGAAGGCCAATGAGGAGGGCAAGGTCTGCATCTACCTAACCATTTCCCAATCAGTTGTACAAACAACATCTAGAACACAAAAGACACTGTGTCAGTGGCTTGCTTGTCAATTCCCTGGTTCTCCCCTTCCTAACTCCCCAAACAGGCCAGGCCTCCGTGATGCTCCCCAAAGCTGCACCTCCAGGAAAGTGTTAACAGGAAGCGCCTGGTGTCCTGCAGCCACAAAAGTCCATTGTTCTCCAGCAGTCCCTTCCCCCTCATCCAGGAAGACCCTCCGGGAGTCCCTTCAAAAGGTCCAGGCGGGTGTCTCCGGGCTGCAGGCCAGCCCTGGGGAGGGCAGAGAATGAGAGCACAGGAAAAGGAAACTCTCCCTGTGAGAGGGCTGGGGCACAGCTGTCACCGCCAAGTCTCAGGGGGTTTCCGAGGAAGGGGTTCTGGGCTGTGTGGTCCCTAGAGGGGCAGCCCTCCCCCACAGTGCCCATCTGGAATCCAGAGGGCTTTGATCTTGAGCCTTTAGTAATAACTTAAGCTCCTGCCTCCTCCCCACTTTGGACCCTCCAGCAGTGTCTCTGGATCAGAAAGTTTCATACTCCACTCCTCTCCATCTGATTTCAGATCTTCCCATACCGTCAGTTTCTTATTAGCAGACTCGGGTGAATGGGGCCTGAATGCTTTGGCGGGGCAGCCTGTATCTGAGGGGCAGAGGAAGGAGGAGGGCTATTAGCAATTCCCTGGGAGACTCGGGCCAGGCAGGGTGAAGGCGAGCAGCTGGCAGTCAGATGTGGGTGGAGAGGCTGAGGAGGAAATTAATTGGTGCCAGTCAGGTGGCAGGCAGAGAAGGCAGGAACCTAGAAGGCCCAAGAGCTTGCCTAGGGGTGGGAGGGAGCATGTGGGGAAATAGTGAATGCTGAGATGAATTCTTAATTCACAGTTGACAATGTGTTCGGTGGGGTAGTTTAATCTGGGGAGGATGGGCCAGGAGGATCAAAGGCTGTGAGATTTCTGCTAGGGTTCCATCCAAATACGCCAGGCCTCAGGCTGGGAGCCTGGGCTGGGGAGGCCTCAGGCCTGAATGTGCAGGCAGAGGGTCTTAGCCCTTGGGCTAAGCTTTCCTGAACTCAAATTTGCAGATCCTAAACTCCTTTTAACTCAGGGTGGATGAAGAACTCCTTTGGCTGAGCTTTAGAAAACATATATAAAGTCCCCTCTTAAAATCAACCCTCGGCTCAGCCTAGGTGAGGACGGTCTGGGACTCTTTGATCACAGGGTGGGGCCTTGGGGTTTCACCGAAGCTGGTGGGGGGTTATGGGCTCCCCTGAACACATGTAGGGGGGCTTCAGCATCCTCCACTCCTAGGACTACTAGTTTGAGCCTCAAACCGAAGCAATCCCCGTTTTTTTCCTTCCTCTATTTCCTGATTCTTAGCCCATCTTCAGCCCAAGATGACCCCAGCGTGGTCTCCGCCTCCTGGCTGGGCCCCTAAGTCCCGCCCATGCATTCGTGGAGTTGAGGTGCTGCCAAGCTCTGATGGTCGGGGTAGAATCCGGAAGGGACCGGTTTGGTGGGCGACAGATGTGACCTGGCCCACCCACTACACTAGGAGTTCTTGCCAATTGCTCCGCGCAGCGCACGGGATAGCAGGGCCGGGTGGGGTAAAGAGCGCGGCGAGTAAATTTGCTTGTCCCGCCCCATCTGTAACTGACTTCCGGATCACCCCACCTCCCCACGCTGACCAGTGACTAACCTGGAGCTCCCTGCCTGACACTAACATTTCCAGGCGGAGATCAAGTTCCCGTCCCGCCCAGCTGGCAGCTATACCAAGGCCGGCTACTCCCCCCATCTCGGGCGGGCGGACGGGCACTCGCCCAGACGCTTGCAACCGGGTAAACCGGTCTGGGTGCTGCTTCTGGGGTGGTCCAACCTGTGGCCCAGCCCTTTCGCAGCTCAGCCAAAGCTGAGCCGGGATGCATGTTTCTCCCCAACCCCCACGCACAGCGAAGGTGGAAGAGGGTATCTTAGGATGCGGAACACAAGACTAGAGCTGTCTCCTACTGGCTCTCCTGCCTGGCGATCGTCTCTGAGCCTAAGTTTCCAAATCTGTAAAAAAAAAGAACAAAGGACGTCAAAAGAAAGTTGCAAAAGGTCGCTGGTCTGATTAATTCCCCAGCCAGGGCACATAACCAGATTGCAAGCCGGGTCTCCAGCCAGGTCTGTGGCTGGAGGCAGGTGAAAGGCAACCATA
The DNA here is from genome assembly GCA_004026585.1 of Noctilio leporinus. Classification (NCBI taxonomy): domain Eukaryota; kingdom Metazoa; phylum Chordata; class Mammalia; order Chiroptera; family Noctilionidae; genus Noctilio; species Noctilio leporinus. The sequence goes on along the minus strand of PVIW01001324.1, from coordinate 166,320 downwards.
CATTGATGTCTCTCTCCCTCTCTGCCTCTTCCCTTCCCCTCTCTCTAAAAATAATAAGTAACATCTTTAAAAAAAGGAAAGAAAGTTGCAAAGGTGTCATTCATTCACAAAAACTAAGCCTCTGCTAGGCTTGTCTCTGCTCTCTTGGAGGCCACGAGCTATAAGACAAACCCAGAAACAAATGCAAAATTGTAGTGATAAATATACAACAACAACAACCAAAAAAAAGTAGCTTTTGATCTGAGTGTTAATAAATATAAGGATCTTGGATCAAAATGGGAGACAGACAAGATACACTTTCCTGATGGTTTACCTTTAAGCTGAGATGACTTAACAAGGTGAATAGGGAAGGCAAAAGCACTGTAGGAGAGAGCATATTTCCAGCCCTGTGGCTGGAAAGACTATGAAAGTGTGAGGAACAAAAAGCAGGTCAGTATGGCTGGAGGGTGATGCAAGATTTGGCCAGAGATGGATTGGGTCCAGATTCAGCAGGACAGTGGTAAAGGTAGTTGTCCCTCTTTCAGAAAGCAGAATTTTCCTAACTCTGGGCAGTGGGCAAAGGGATTCAATGTTATTTAAATAACAGGAAATAGATCTCTCAGCCACTCTTTAACTTTCAGTCCCGCTAGTTCTCTGACTTAAGGAGAGTCCTCCTCTATTGGCAACAATGTGTCTTTAACCTTGCTAATCTTTGTAAATAAGAAAGCTGCCTGGACCTCACACTGGCTATTTCAGCAGGATCTTATGAGTGTTTCCTTTTCATTGTAACTCTTATTAGTTGTTACCTTCTAAGTATGGTAGATAATTAACTCACAGGTAAATTTTTTTAATTAGATAAATAATAGTACAGTCCTGATAAAAATCCTGACCCTCAACTGTCTGAAGTTTGGGAAATTCTATTCTAAGCGCCATGGGAAGCCATTATTAAATGAGATAATGAATATTCAGCACTTAGCACCTGCTTACCCCAGACAACTTCATTCACTCATGTTGGCCCAGGTTGGGTAATGTCAGGACATTGACATTTGAATGGAGGAGAGGGTGTTAAAGAAAACATAAATATATCTTTTCAAATGGTGAGCAGTACTCTAAGCAAGACTGAGAAGAGTAGCAGAGTGGAGTGCTTACTTTAGATAAGGTAGCCAAAGAAGGCCTCCCCAAGAAGGTGACATTTCAGCAGAAACCTAAAGAAAGTGAGGATATCTGGCTGGTGGCACAGTGGATAAGGAGCCAGCCTGCGAACCCAAAGGTCACTGGTTCAATTCCCAGCCAGGGCACATAACCAGGTGGCAAGCCAGGTTTCCAGCCAGGTTCCCAGTTGGAGGCAGGTAAAAGGCAACCATACATTGATGTTTCTCTCCCTCTCTGCCTCTCTCCCTTCCCCTCTCTCTAAAAATAATAAATAAACTCTTAAAAAGAAAGAAGGAAAGTGAGAATGGTCATTTGGGTATCTGGGAGAAGGGCATTGCAGGCAGAAGGAAGAGCAAGTGAAAAGGCCCTGGGGCTAGAACACACTTGGCTTGTTCTGCAAGCAGAAAGGCCAGTGTGGAAGAAACAGAGGAGAGCTGGGAGAGGGGAATGATCTAGTTTGTGTTTTATAAGACCAGTGCAGCTACTGTGTAGAAGAGATTGCAGGGGTCAAGGGAAGGAAGCAAGCCACTGCCCTAATCTAGGTGAGAAGTGAGGGAGCCATCAGGATTGGGAAAATGTTTGAAGTGTGATCATAGGTCAAGTTGGCAGCCCCTGGGACTGAATGGAGTATGAGGAAGGAGAAAACAGGATTTGGGGAGGATTCCTTAATTGGAAGGTTGGCAAGAAATAGCAAGAATTCTCTTTGGCTGTCCTTCTGTTTGGAATACCTTAGACCCCCAGGAGGAGATTGGGCTGGGAGACAGCACAGACCATTTAGAGCTCTAAGATTGAATGAGGCTGCCTGCCAAGGGTGACTGTAGGAATGCAGAGAAGAGAGATCAAGGGCCTGATGCAGAGATCACCGGTAAAGTAGAAGGAAACCATGAGTGTGGGCCCTCGGTGAGGGGGAAAAAAAAAAAAAAAAAACCCTGTCAAATCATTAGAATATGGTCAAACTCTGGAGCTGAAATGGTAGGCAGACCCGAGTTCACATTGAGCTCCTGGAGAAGGGGGAGCTATTATTTAAATTCTCTGGGCTTAGCATGGCATCTGCACACTTTTCCAAATACAGTGGTACCTTGGTACTTGTCATTAATTCATTTTGATGAGTGGTGAGCAAGAAATGATTGAAGCATTTTTTCTTGAGGGGTGGTGTTGTGACTCATACAAGTTCTAGCAAGTGTGACAAGTGGCCAGCAAACACCCAGTGCTGAAACATTTTTTTTCTCATCAAAATGCAACAAATACAAGGTTTGATGAGTTTTGAAGCTGAGGAGTACAGAGGTACCAGTGTATATATACTTGTAATGCTGTATATGATTTATTTTGTATTTATTTTTTATTTTTTTAAAGATTTTTTAGAAATTTCATTATTTCTAGAAAGAGGGGAAGGGAGAGAGGCAGAGAAGGAGAGAGACATCAATGTATGGTTGCCTTTTGCCTGACTCCAGCCACAGATCTGACTGGAGACCTGGTTTGCAACCTCATTATGTGCCCTGGCTGGGGAATCGAACCTGTGACTTTTGGGTTCGCAGGCCGGCGCCTTACCCTTACTGTGCTACCAGCCAGGGCTTGTATTTTTTTTTTTTTTTAAGATTTTATTTATTATTTTTAGAGAGAGGGGAAGGAATCGAGACAGAGAGGGAGAGAGACATCAATGTGTGGTTGCCTTTCATCTGCCTCCAGCTACAAACCTGGCTGGAGACCTGGCTGGCTTGCAACCTCATTATGTGCCCTGGCTGGGGAATCAAACCAGTGACCTTTGGGTTCGCAGGCCGGCACTAATATTATATTTATTGTTTTTAGAGAGGGGGGAAAGGAGAGAGGCAGAGAGGGAGAGAAACATCCATGTATGGTTGCCTTTCGCCTGCCTCCAGCTACGGACCTGGCTGGAGACCTGACTGGCAACCTGGTTATGTGCCCTGGCTGGGAATCGAACTAGCGACCTTTGGGTTCGCAGGCTGGTGCCTTATCCACTGAGCCACCAGCCAGGGCCTCAGGGCTTGTTTTTTATTTTATGATCTCATTTATTTACTTTTTAGAGAGAAGGGGAATGAGGGAGAGAGGAAGAGGAACATCAGTGTGCAAGAGATACATCAATCAATTGCCTCTTGCACACCCGCAACCCAGGCATGTGCCCTGACTGGAATCGAACTGGTCACCCTTTGCTTCACAGGCCAGCACTCAATTCACTAAGCCACACCAGCCAGGACTGTATGTGTTTTTATTTATTTATTTTTACTTAATTTATATTTAGAAAGAGGGGAAGGGGGGAAGGCAGAGGGAAAGAAACATCAATGTGTAGTTCCCTCTCACACACCCCCAGCTGGGGACCTGGCCCACAACCCAGGCATGTTCCCTGATTTGGAACTGAACCAGTGAATCTTTGGTTCAAAGGTTGGTGCTCAATCCACTGAGCCACACCAGCCAGGGCTGTATGTGTTTTTGAATGGCTAGCACAGTTGTCATCCTGGCCTCTAACAATAAAAAGAAATAATTCTGTGTGCCAGGCACTTTAAGGTACTATCTTGCTTAATCTTTCCAATGAACCTCAGAGGTAGGGACTATCATTTTCCAAAATTTACAGTCAGGAAAACAGGCCCAGAGAGGTGAAGTAACTCGTTGAAAATTGCACAGGAAGCAAGTAGAACTGGCTGTCTGGCTCAGAAATCTATGTTTCTTACCCAACAACTTCTGCAGCAGACATCATCTGCAGCATCATGGTTCTGGGTTATCTCTTGTTACCAGTGTGTGTAGATCTGTCAGGCTCAGACCATTTGCTTTTGGGGTGGGGAGCCATGGATAGTTCACATTCTATTAGACCAGTCCAGTTGGATGGGCTGTAGTTTGTTTCAAACTTGCTAATTTGGGGCAACACAGTGAACATCCTTCTGGAATCTCCTGCTGGTTCCCTCATGAATCAGCTGGTCACAGGATGTGTGACATTCTGTAGTTTTCACATAGACATTGTCCAAGCAATTACTCTATAAAGGGCCTGCCCCAATAACCAAGTGCCATGCAATGGATTTAAAACTCCAGGACCCATCAATATGTTATTGTGACAAGTTATTGTGATGTTGCCCATGCTGACAGGTATAATGAGGTCTCCGGGATAAATATAGCTTAAGGGAATGTGCTGGTCTGTCTCTCATCTACCACCTCCCAGCCCCGCTCCCGGGTGGCGGCACCGGAAACTCCCCGGCCGCAGGGCGGAGACCGCCCAGCCGCTTCCCGCGGAAGGAAGGGCCTCAGCGGCTCCTACCGCGACAGGATGCACCGTGGGGCCTCTTCCCCAGCAGCCGGGGACTTCCTGGGGCCGGGCCAGGTTCTCAGGGGAGTTGCTCCCACGGGGACACAAGAGCTCCCACATTGGGGATGTGGGGCTCCGGTCCTCCTAGGTCCCACCGGGAAGTTCTGGGTCAGGCCTTCTGGTGGGTAGCACCAAGTCTCCCACCTTTCTCGGGAAGGAGTCAGGCTGCCTTGCAAGCTAGCTGGGCTAATTTCCTGGGGGTGGGGTGGGGGAGTCTGAGGGAGGCAGGAAGGGACCCTGGGGTGGTGGAAGAGGCGGGCAGCGAGCAAGCCTGGGGACATCCTGGGGAGGGTCTGTTCCTCCCCTGCACTCTCCTGCCTCAGGCCCAAATCGCCAGGGAGGGGCCCAGGGATGGCCGCAGCGGGTGCGGCGAGTGCTTTCCCGCGCCTCCCTCCTCCCCCGCTCCTCACACCTGCGGCTCCTTTGTCCTCCCCACAATCACCTCTGGGCCAGTACTGGGTGAATTATGAGGACTTTCTCCCCTGGGGTAGCTAATCTGGAACTGGGGTGCGGCCAAAGCAAATAGCAAAGGTCCCCTAAGCGTTTCTAACCCTACAGACTTTTCGTGGGGAAGCTGTTTAAAGGCAGACTCTACAGATGAGGGAAACTGAGGCTCGGAGCTTACCTCTTGGTCTGGGCCGCGCCATTTCACAGCCAGATGGGAACACGGCATGAAGAGCCCTTCAAAGCTCACCGGCTCGGTGTCCCAAGCCGCCCCCCAACCCTGGCTCGTGGGATCCCCGCCAGAGCTGATTCAGTTGGTCAAGTACCACCGGGAAGTGCGGGGGTGGCGTCAGGGAGGGAATCAAGTCTCGAAAGGAGGCGTGGTTCCCCAACTACACATGGGGGACTGTCCCCAGTGGTATACTCCAGACGTCTGAAATCTGAAAGCCCTCTTACCCCCACACTTGTAGGCGCATTTCCAAGAAACCCTAATTGTGCGGCCTTAAGGGTCGGAGCTCCAGCAAGGAAGTGTTCCGGCTTTGTCAAGGGTTCTATCCCCCTCCCACCTACGTGGGAGCCTGTCAGACCCTTTTCGGGGATACCAGCAAATAGCCCCCACCTCCAGACCTCTCAACCCTGCCCCTTCCCCACACCAAGAAAGAAAACTGGACAGCTGACTTTTTAACTCAAACGGTCTTTATTTTCCTACCCGGCGTCTCTAGCAAAAAGCCAGATATACAGAATTAAACAGAACCAGAGTAAACAGACCCTCAAAACGCCCTGGCTAGTCTTCCCCATCCCCAAACTCGTCCTAACCCATCGTTACAGGGCTCTGAACACGTCCTTCCCCTATTTTTGTTATTCAGACCAAGATCTTCTGGGTTGACTGTGTCTGTGTCTGAAGAAGGGAGGGTCACGCTTGAGTCTGTGAACATACCCCACCTCGAATGCACTAAATGAGAAAAAAAATTACCCTGAAATTAATTATTTAGCTTCCCCCTCACCCAAAGCCACAGGGCCGTAGGGTGAAGCATGCTGGGGCTAAGTGACTCAGGCAGCCATCCTCCCAGGCCCCTCACCCACGCAAGGCAACAGGAAGCTCCCCACCTCTGCCCCATGACGCAACGGTGACCGCTTACACAAGTATGTCACTGCAGGGGAAGAATGAGCCTGGAATGCTCCGGAGTTGGGAATGCAAACACCAACTACTGAAAAACCTTGTAAGGGCACCACAGCCCTCAGTGCGAAATCAAGTCCGACCCCGAGGAATTTCAGTAACCAAGCCTCCCTCTCCCAGTCCCAGAAGAGACGGAAAGGCCACGTCCCCGTTGGTTAAGATAGACCTGTGGGCGCGGCAGGTCTCGGAGGAAGGCGCCCGTGCCCTCGGCTCTGCCTCCTCGGCGTCGCAGCTGCACCGGGGTGACGACGGCCCCCCGCCCGGGGGCATAGTCCATCTCCGGGCCTCTCAGAAGACCCGGCTGCAGCTCCTCTCCACCGTTTCTCCGGGCGCTCCCGCGGGTCTAGCCTGACCTCGGGTCTGTGCACTCGGGCCTACGGTTTGGCTTGTGCTCTGGGCTCCCGCAGCGCCGCTCCGGGTCCCTCAGAAAGCTACTACGGCCCGGACGAGTACATTTAGCATGCTGTCCGCGGGGCGGCAGACCGGCTTTGCCTCGCGTGCTGGCGGCGGTGGCACCGTCGGGGGGACAGCGGGACTGCAGTTCAGGAGACCAGAGAAGCGCCTTTGTAGGACACGCGCTAGATTGGGGAAGGCGCCCTCCGCTTGTGCGGGAAGGGGCTGAAGACGATTGGGGAGCCCCGAACACTCCCCTTCCTCCGCGTCCTCCCCTTCTAGTCGGGCTTTCTTGCTCGGGACCAGTCCAGCGTCCCCGTTGTCACTCAGGCTGCTGCTTCGCCTCTTTCGGCTGACTTTGTCGGGGCACGGGGCACAGCCCGCAGGGGTCTCCTTGGCTCTCCGCACCTCCTGCGTGTCCATGGGTTCCGGGCAGGGCTGCTCACTGTCGGGGAACGCTGTCTCCACGGTGGCTTGAGTTTCCCGGGGTGGGTGTAGGCGAGGATCGAGGGAACAGGCGGGAGGCGAGGGCCCCTCGTGGGCTTCTACCTTGGCGGAGAGGTAGACCTCCCGGGCGCTACGCATGATCAGCGACAGCTGCAGACTTCGGTGCAGCCGCAGCCCTCCGCGCTGCATGCGCGAATGATACATCTTCCACACGGACAGGGTCATGATGCGTTGCGCCTCCTTCTGCACTTCCATAGCGGCTCGACGGCGGAAGCTCCCCTGGTTAGCAGGTGCACTCCAGACAAGGCACTCGCTCACGCTTTCCGTCCCCTACAAAACACAAAACGCCTTAACGCACCTAGGACGCTCTGCCCCGGCGCCTGCCACCGGGGCTCATTTGTACCCGGAGCAACGTCACGATCACGCCCCGCCCAATCAGAGCGCTGCGTCGGGTTTTCCAGCGGGTCGGGGACCGACACGCCTTAAAGTGACAGGGATGAATTTACTGGATGGACAAAAGGGCCGTGAGCCCGGACGAGGAGGCGCGTTCCTCAATCCACGCTGAGCTCTTGCGGTGGTCTCCTTTCTCAGCCCCTACAACCCGGCTGCCAATGCTCGCTCACTCAGGCCCAGGGGACTAGGGCCAAGGGTAACGCTCAGGGCTCATCCACATGCTAGAGTTCACTGGCCCCAGCAGGTTGTAGGTGGCTAGTTTCCTTTCGTTCCTGCACTTACTAAGCGGTTCTACGTGCCAAAGGACGTTAAAGGTTTTCCTTTCACAAACACTTCATTGATGCTTCACTTCCACTCCGCGGAGGGTACTGTTATAACTGAGTTCTTCACGTGGGGTAATCGAGGCAAACAAACTAGTCCAATATTTGCCGAACGAATAAGTGGGCCAATGCGATGAAAGACCACTGGGGATTCCAACTCTACGGTATTTAGCGTACGTCTGTCCTCCTTACTCCCCTTGTCTATAGGCGGTAAGGGGGCAGGCAAGCTGGCTGGTTCCAGGGCAAAGTTGCCCGCAGCACACAGGTGGTGGAAGTCTGCAGACATGAACGCAGCCAGACCTGCCATCTCTGTGCGCCGAACTGAGCATCTCCGTTTTCCTTGGCCCAAGCTCCATGAATGCGCTTGGCGTTAGCAAGGTAGAGACCTTGGCCGCACGACAGCCGGTGAACTCGTGGCGTCCGCCACGTAAACTAAGTGGCCGTGCTCCGCCTCGGCACCCCGGGAGGGGCGGTTGGGATAGGAGTTGAAAACTGAGCAACAGAGAGAGCAGATATAAAACATCGACCGTCATCCGCCTGGTGCTATCTCTCCCAGAAAACCTATTTTCAGTTCCTCCCCCGCCAAAAGACACAAAATTGTTTGAACAGTTCCATTCATTCGTGGCGCGGGCCCTTTAAGAAGAGGCCCCACCCACTAGACTGGAACACAGTGCCTTCCCGCCACCGGGTCGGCCCCACGCGAAGGACTAATTTGGGAGGTACTGACGTAGGTAGGTGCCGGATCCGCTTCCGGATGCCCATGTAAGGACAGAGGCTGGGCTCTCCATACTGGGAAAAAGCCTGCTTCTTCCGGACGTAGGTGCGTGGGTAGGGCCTTGGCCTGAAAACATTCCCCTTCCCTCTTTCCCCGCAACTAAGGCGGGCTCGAGCCCCGGGTTTCCGCTGAGGGATCTAGCGAGGAAGGTTTCCCTTCCCTCTCGGGAAGCTGGGAAAGAGTGACGCCCTCCCCACCCCGGCCCGGGGAATACCCAAGTGGGCAGATAGGAGTGACCCTAGGGTTCCTACTAATGCCATTTCCCAGAGACTCTACACAAATACTTTTCCAGCACTAGGGGCTACTCGGTAGGACTCTCATTCCTCTCTATCTAGTTTTTTCTCTCTTCAAATATTACTTTCAGGTATTACTGTTCTTCCCCTCGAAATTCTTTCAGGCACCCTTCAAGGATGCTCATCAGATCCTGCCTCCCGCACATGGGGACTCAACAATTATTCCCCCAAAATACCCCATTCAAAAACTGTCCCCAGTGCTCGCTTCGGCCGCACATATACTAAAATTGGAACGATACAGAGAAGATTAGCATGGCCCCTGCGCAAGGATGAAAAAAAAAAAAACTGTCCCCAAAATACCCCATTCAAAAACTGTCCCCAGTCAGCGATATCTTTCCTGCCACATACTGCAGCGACCAGCTGAGTATGTCCCCCCCACCCCACCCGCGCACCACGGAGACACTCCACAAAGACATCTGCAGCCCAGGTACTATCTCTAAGACCCCACACATACACACAAGGGAGACGCTCCTCCAAGGACGACTTCAGAGATCCCACCACCCTCCAAAGGGAGATCAGAACCTCACTCAGGCGATGGCTTCCTTGCACCCACTCCCCAATGAAGTGCTTTCCCGAAGACCCCATAAATAACGTCCTTGTGTGAGAGATCCTTAGAGTCCCTCCCCAAGACATTCCTGGCCCATCCCCAGACGGAGTCCCAACACCCAGAGGACTCCAGGAGACAATCCTCAGAGCCACTACCACACACACCACTGCCTCCAGCGACCCTCAGGCTCTTACCCAATAAGACCCCATCCCCCAGAAGCATCTTCGGGGCGCCCGCTAACTATCATCCCGCCCTAGAGTGACCTCGATGTGCACCTCCTCCGTAGGAAAAAGGGGGGGTGTTCAGAACTACCCACGGAATGTCCGCGGCTCACCCCGCCCGCGGGGAGGTGGGAACGATCACCTCTTCCCCTAGACCTTCCCAAACCTATCACTCCCGACACTGAGCTGGCACCATCTCCCAGGGCAGGATCCGGGTGCAGGCCCAGGGAGTCCGTTAACGGGATCTATGAATAGGACGAGCCCCTCCCCCAGCCATAATCTCGTCTAATTCGGGGAAGCTATTATTTACTTTGCCCACAAAGGAACTGAGCTTGCGCCGCAACAATTCGATGGGCTGAGTCTCGAACTCCTAGACAGAACTGGGGCAAGGTTGCGGCTGGGGAATAAGCGGACGCAAAAAGGGGCACATGCACACGGAAGAGGTCTCTGCCCACAACTAAGATGGCTGCGGAGGGGGCTGGAGTTCCGCACTTCCGGCCTCCGAGGGCTCTCTCTCTCCTAGCGGTCCGGCTCTCGATGGTGGCATGGGTCACGTGGCCGGGGCGGGGGCGGGAGAGGAGGCCGTTTCTCTACTGCTGAGAGGAAACCTGCTAGGAAAGCCGAGAGGGGAGGGGGCTTAGCCTCCCGACCGGGGGGTGTTGACATGTCTCTCGAAGACCCGTTTTTGATAGTCCGAGGGTGAGTGACAGTGATGGGGGGGGGGCAGAGGGTGCTCGGGGCCCTGCCAGCCAGTGCCCGGATGCGAGCCGCAGCGTGCCAAGCGGCCCGGGGGTGCGCGGGTCGGGATCGCCCGGTGGCTGAGTGAGAGAGGTACGCAGGGGGATGTGGAGGCCCTTTGAACCCTCTCCCCCATTCATTTGGGGGCGCAGCAAAGGGCAGGAGGCCTGCATGCTCCCAGCCGCGCCTGCTGTGCCCCTGCCTGCAGCGAGGTGCAGAAGGCGGTGAACACAGCCCGCGGGCTGTATCAGCGCTGGTGCGAGCTTCTGCAGGAGGGCGCCGGGGTCGGACGCGAGGAGCTGGACTGGACGACCAATGAGCTGCGGAATGGCCTGCGCAGCGTCGAGTGGGACCTCGAGGATCTGGAGGAGACCATCGATATCCTGGGGGCAGGGGGACGCTCTGGGAGAGCCCATTTGCTGTGGCAGGGGAGCTGGGGAGGCTGGGGGAGGGGTAGAGGTATTTGAGGCAAAGGAGTGGATTGTACTTGGCTATGTCCTTGACTCTTGACTCGAGGCCTACGCATAGTGGAAGCCAACCCAGGCAAATTCAAGCTCCCAGCTGGGGACCTGCAGGAAAGAAAGGTGTTCGTGGAGCGGATGTGGGAGGCGGTCCAGGTGAGACGAGGTTCCCGTAGGGTGAGAATGGGAAGGTGGGGGTGTCTTTACTCTCTGATGCTGTCGTCATCCCCCTCCAGGAAATGAAGGACCATATGGTCAGTCCAGCAGCCGTAGCTTTCATGGAGAGACATAATAGAGAGGTAAGGCATCCTGACCCAACATCTGTACTGGATCTTTCGGGGTGGTGCTCTCCTCTGTGTGTGTTGCCTGTTCCCCGGAAAAGTGTATGTCTATCCCTGTGTATAGTGGTCATCTTTATGTGTGCAGCTCTCTTCTCTGCCTGCTTTCTGTGTGTTTATACCTGAGCCTTCACTGATTGTATACTCCCTTTCTGCCATCTCCTGGAGTTCTCTATTGGTTTCTCTGGTTGGGTGGGCGGTGTCTGTGTAACTGTCCCATTTCTTTGTTCTGTGTTACTGTTTCCAGCATATATGCCTGCTTTTTTTCACTGTGTATGCAGTTGACCCATCTGAGTGCATGAACTTGGCTTCTGAGTGTCTGCCCTTTGCATGCACACCCTTTCCCTCCCTCTGTGGGTGTGCTTGCCTTGTGTGTGCATGCTCCCTACTGCCTGTCTGTACACCTTTCCCCTTTGTGTTGTGTGCCCATTCTTTGCATGTTGTGAAACCAACAGCCTCTCCCCATCCCATTATAAGCCCTCATGGAGTTTGGGAGAGTAGGGAAACTGAGACGCACACCAGCTTGGAGTCCTGTAGCAGTGCCCACATGTGTTCCCAGTGTGCTGCCTTGGGGATTAATATCCAGATTCTCACCAACATCTGTTTATGTGATAATAAGTGTTCTCTGTGGATTAATTCATTTCCTCATTCCATCATAAGGAAACAGGGATTCTGGTTCTCATTTTACAGATAGGAACCTGATGCACAGGGAAGTCAAGTAGTATGGTCTTGGGGGTCAGTCATCTTGCTAGTAAGTGGGTTTGGGGAACCCAGGTCACCCCACTTCAGAGACTGCCTTAGTAACTAAATTTACTGTCTAAATTTGCCTGTGTCTGGCAAGTGGGCATCTGTTTAATCTGTGCCCCTTCAGATTCTAACAGGCAAGCCAGCAACCCAGAGGTCATCCAGTGACCTGCTAGATGCCAGCATGGTCTCAGCCACCACTCGCTACATTGAGGAGCAGCAGGCGACGCAGCAGGTTTGTGTGGATAATGGAGCCGTGGGCTGAAGACCCTATGGATAGACCACTCAGGGCTTCCTGATGACATCATTTCTCAACCTGCAGTTGATCATGGACCACCAAGACCACCAGCTGGAAATGGTGTCTGGGAGCATCCAGGTTCTGAAACACATGTCTAGCCGTGTTGGAGAGGAGCTGGATGAGCAGGGCATGTGAGGCCAGGATCTCCAGAGTGGGCAGGAAATCTGAGGCTGGCTGCATTGGGGGACCCTTCAAAGGCTAAAACCATCTTGGTCTTGGCAGCATGCTCAGCGCCTTTGCTCATGAAATGGACCACACCCAGTCACGGATGGATGGGGTCCTCAGAAAGATGGCCAAAGTGTCCCACATGACAAGTGGTGAGTCCCTTGGGGAGGCAGTTTGGGGGGTGGGGGGCACGGGGTGGTACTGCCACCACCATGACTTTGACCCTTTCACCCCCAGATCGCCGACAGTGGTGTGCAATTATGGTGCTGTTGGGAGTGCTGCTTCTGGTTCTTATCCTGCTCTTCTCTCTCTGACCCTGGCCCTCCCCAGGGGACTGATCCCTCAGGCTTGGGGAGCTGGTAGGACCCTGCCCCCTAGGAGAAGGGGGTCATGCCTAGGGAGCTGTCCCAAGGCTCTCACCCAGAGCCAGGGTGACCCTCAGGGCCCTGGGTCAGAGCTTCTACCACTGGACCTCTTTCAAGTGCACTTAGAGGGTGGGTGGAGGTAGGAGGACCTCAGGACACCTCACCCAGTTTCTATTTTCAGTGCCCCAAAGCCATTTATTTGACCCTGTGCCTTCTACATGTGCCAACTTGGAAATAAAAATCCCAGCCTTTTTTATACATATTTATATTACATGGTATGTTGATGCAAAACTTGTGGCTGCCTCCTGAATGGGAACTCTTAAACCCGTTTGCACAAACTATGGCCCAGGTGTGTGTGTGCGTGTTAGGGATTTCAATGGTCATTATTGGGTGCAGAAAAGACTTCTGGTTTATTTGACAGGTATCTGGTTTTCATGATGGATAGTTTGATTACCATTGAAAATTTCAAACCATGAATCTTTCTTGAGCTTTTGGAGTTCAACCTGAACATCTTTTGCCTGTTTTGTGCCCAAGGAAGGTAAATGCCTTAACTATGGAGCTGAGCAGTCAACTATGAGGTGCCTCTGAGTAATGCTGGGCTCCACTGCACACCTGGTTTCTTGTTCCCTGTGTCACGGTGCATCACTCTAACAAGGCAGCCTTAGTCAGTCTAAGGGCTTTGCCATAGAGCCTTCCTGAGTACAAAATGGTTCCTAGAAGCCAGGTAAACTTTTAAGTACTGTGACCCTTAGATTATCATTAGAAGTTTCCATAGCCCACGTTAGGTAATCAGGCATAGGAACCATGCATCTTGCTCATTCACATACGTGTCAAAACATGCTGTGTATGTTATTCCATCAAGCTTATTTGTCAAAATCTTTTTCAAAAGAACCAGATATATACAGAATCATTTTTTATGCTATGGTTTGGGTTCTCTTGATATATTCTGTACTTAGTTCTAAGTTTTTCTGGGGTTAAAAGTTGTGCTCTGGGAGTCAGGACAGAGCCAACTCTGGATTTTTGTTGGCATTGCTGTTGGCCCTCAAAACCCCTTTTTGGCAGCTGAAGCTGGACTTCAGGACTCCAAAGGATCTGGTCTTACTGAAATATATCCATGTTACCCTTTGAAATACAGTACAGTTGACCTTTGAACACCATAGGTTTGAACTGTGCAGGTCCATTTACACACAGATTTTTAAAATAAGTACTATTGGCCCTGGCTGGTGTGGCTCAGTGGATTGGCACCGGCTTGTGAACCCAAAGATCACTGGTTCAATTCCCCAGTCAGGGCACATAACCAGGTTGCAAGCCAGGTCTCCAGCCACGTCCTTAGCTGGGGGCAGGTGAAAGGCAACCATATGTTGATGCTTCTCTCCCTTTCTTCCTCCCTCCCTACCCTTCTGTGAAAACAAGAAAATCTTTAAATATATGAATACTGTTAAAACAAAGTACTGTCAATGTATATTCTTTATGATTTTCTTAATCTGTCCTGTAGCTATTAAGAATACAGTATATGATACCTATGTAAAGTATGTGTTCATTCACTATATTAGGCTTGTCAACAGTTGACTATTTTGGAGGAGTTAAGTTATACACAATTTTTAGGCCTTGGCTGGTGTGGCTCAGTGGATTTAGTGCTGGTCTGCAAACCAGGGTTACTGGTTCGATTCTGTCAGAGCACTTGCCTGGGTTGTGAGCTGGGTACCCAGTTTGGGGCCCATAAGAGAGGCAGCCGCACATTGATGTTTCTTTCCCTCTTTTTGCCTCTCTTCCCCTCTAAAAATAAAATCTTAAAAATACACAGAATTTTTGACTGCATAGGTAACCAATGTTGTCAAGGTCAACCTCAACAGTATTAGTCATTTTCATGAATACATGGAGCTCCCGTGTCATGGGTCAGCAGGCCTGAACACAGATGTAGCTTCATTGTCCACCTTCCAGCCAAGACCTTTTGTTGACTTGATGGGATCCCTCAGGTAAATAAGCTTCCCAGATGCTTGGAGCAGCTATGAAGACCTCCATGTCTTCATCTTGCTCCATAGAGCCATTCATTTGTCTTATGTCCTTCGGACCTTTAGCTAGACTTGCCATGTCAACGTTTGGCCCTTTATTTTTTAAGAAAGTTTTCACTATTTTCAGAGAAGGGCAAGGAGGGAGGAGGAGAGAGAAACATCAACTTATGATCTGCCTCTAGCTAAGGATCAGGCTTATAACCTGGTTATGTGCCCTGGCTGGGAATTGAACCAGCAACCTTTGGGTTTGCAGGCTGGCACCAATCCACCAAGTCACCAGCCAGGGCACTCAACCTTTGGCCCTTTAGAAGTTGTGTGTTGACTTAAGATGGCATGAAGATATGTTCCTGGGGTGGGGGTAGCAGGGCAGCCAGTGAGTGGGTCATGGAGCCCATTCAGTGGATGGAGCTGCTGCCCTTTCTAGCTTTGGAGAAGCTCCCATGGGGTACCCATGCAGACTTTAGGGATCAAGTCTGCAAGAAAGCCTGGGGGTGGTATTGTGAATCTATATACTAGGGTAGCCTGAAGATTAGAAGGGGAATGTATTAGCAACCTGGGTACACTTGCTATGGAAACCCGCCCAGTGTACAGCAAGCCATGACCTTGCATTTATCAATCTGAAGCCCCAAGCAGTGGGTGTTGTTCTGCAGAACAATGGAAATGAGCATCCCTTTGCAGTGAGCAGCATGCAGCAGGGCTGTTACAAAGGTGTTTAGTTTATTCTCCTCATCAGTGTCACTGACGTTCTCATGTTCACATTTCCCAGTGCGCTCCTCTCCTTACAGTAGTTAATGTGCAATCTCACTTACAGGCCGGGCGGGGGGGGGGGGGGGGGGGGGGGACTCAGCCCAGAGCTGGGCAGGCGTTGGCACTCCACGTGGACAGAGCAAGTGGCCCGTCCTACGGGGAAGAGGGGCAGCCAGGGGGGCGGAGGGGGGCCTCCAGTCTTTTTTGCGTTGGTGATTCTCCATCCCTGCTCCTTCCTGGCTGCTGGGGCAGGGGTGGGTGATGGGGGACATGCAGCTCAGAGTAGGGCAGGGCAGGGGAAAGAAGGAAAAGCAGCAGGCTGCCCGGGAGGGCAGGGTGGATGGGCACAGGGGTGGCTCCTGGGGTAAGGCACGACCCTGTCTTTGGCTCTCCTGGTGAGGAAGTTCCTCCCCTGCACCCCTGCCCAAACCCTCCCACACACACACATGCACACACACCAGCACACAAGTCCCTGGAGCCAGGGGCACCTCCTGGGGTCCCTGAAACAAGGGTGCTCTGCCACCCAACCCAGTGCTGCAAGGGTGTGGAGGAAGGATAGGGATAAGCCCTGCCTGAGGACAAGGCAGGCAAGGGGCTGGGCAGGAGGCTGCCCAGAAAAAAAGGGTGGGGAGAACACCAGTCCCAGGAGCTGGCCCCCAGCTAAGGCCTGGAAGGGGGAGAAACTGGAGACTCCTGCTTCCTTTGGGGGGGCTGGCTGGAGCCCCAGCCCACCCTTCTGTGGCCCTGGGGGCCTACCAAGTGACTAGGATATTGTGCTTTGGGATGACGCTGGGGTAGGGTGTCGAGGCCAGAATGAAGGGCAGGGGAGGTGCGACTAAGGTGCTTGTGCTTTAGCTGGGGGTGTCGGCTCCCTCCCCCATACATGTTCCCCCCCACAAACACATACTTGGACCAGAAAGAGGAGTGCCAGGATCCCAGCCAGACTGGACACCCCTCCACCACCACAACAAGCAAATGATGGAGGGATCCCTTTTCCATAGGCTGGTGGAGAATGCTGGGTTGGGGGTAAGGGGGGTCCAAGCCAGATTCCAAAGGTCCACTAGGGTGGCTCCCACCCACCTCCGGCAACCCCATACCTCTGGAAGCAACAGGCTGTCAGACTTTGGGAAGAGATGAGAGGTGAGGCCGTGAGAAAAAATTACTGGAGACAAAAATTGTCAACATCCAGCATGGGTGGATGGGAAGTAAAAATAAACAAGAACCCTCTGGTTCACATGTAAAACTCAAAAAATCAAAACCACTCGCACTGGGTGAGACTAGAAAAAGGAATGGTTAGAAAGAAAATTCAGCAAACAACTGCTAACAATGGAGTGGGTCCTGCCCTGTCCCCAGAATTGGGCTCTGCCAACAGGCTAAGACCAGGGATACCCTTCAAATGTAACCCGGTCGGGAAGTTGGCCAGACCCAATAGAGCCCAAGGGGAGGCTGGGCCTGGGGTCCCACCTCAGAAACATGCACCCACACTCCACACACATACAACACATTCAGCCTGCCCCCACTCCCCACCCCATCCTGCCTTCCACGGCCCCCTGGGACCAAAGGGGACATCTGACAGTCCCATTGGTTTGAAAAATAAAAGGAATCTTATACTTCAGTATTTCATTAGCTAAAAAAATGTCTTAAAAAGTATGTACAGGGGATAGGGGCTGGGAGCCCTGCCGTGGGACGGGGTGGGGAAGGAGGGAAGGGCAGCAGCCTGCCAGCCTGCTCCCCTGGTTCCAACCCTGGTCCCACTACCTCTCATATCTTCATTTGTTTAAAAGCAAAACTTCTACACATACACACACACACACGCACACGCACCTATGAGCCCCAGAAACCTCTCGTCCTATCATCAGAGACCCTCTGTACCCCTCACTTGGGATTTGCCCCTCTCAGGCCCTAGGGGACTGATAGAGGTAAGAGAGGCTGAGCACAGGGTGCAGGAGAGAGAAGGGTGCTGAATCCACCACCACTTGTCACCTTAGGTCAGTCCTGGGTTTTCTCTGAGCCTCAGTTTCCCTCAGCTGTCATAAGGGCAGTCCCCACAGCCTCGCCTAACTCAGCCCCAGGCACAGGGACAGATGAGGGAGACAGGAAGGCGCTTTCGGAAACATGGAAGCACTGGGAGGTGGTGTCAGGGGGGGTCCTGAGCACCCCCGGGCCCCTCTGCAAGTCCCAAGGGGCTGCAGTGAGGGGTGGAGCAGAGGACTGCTCCAAGACCGGCCCTCCCCTGCCTGACCTGGTTAAGTGGAATGGGGAAACAATTGCTAGGGGTTAGGAGAGGGGGAGCAAATGCTTCCCACCTGTGCATGAGTGCGTGAGAGAGAGAGAGAGAGAGAGAGAGAGAGAGAGAGAGAGAGAGAGAGAGAGAGAGAGAGAGAGAGA
>PVIW01001324.1:46868-148453 GCA_004026585.1 Noctilio leporinus | reverse complement strand
CGCGGGTCCTGGGGAGGGACAAACAGTAGCTCGTGACCAAGATGGCAGGTGGGGGTAACAGGAGGGGGAGTGTGATGGCCTCGTGGAGGGCCTGGTGGGGGTTACTGGAGGGCCTCGGCTGAGGGGCCAGCCTCGCCATCGTGGCTGGCCGTTTCAAAGCTGTGCTCCACACCCATCATGTCCGGCTCCAGCTTGCCCGTGTCACTGATGAAGGTGGTATAGGTGTCACCCTCAGGCGGCTTCCCCTTGGGAATCCAGCTCTTCCGCACAACTCGGCGGGCATTGGTGCACATGTCAGCTGCGATGGCATTCATCTCACTCTCCTTGAAGTTGGGGGCAAAGTTCTGGCAGTAGTCTGTGCAGGGAGAGGGGACAGCTCAGACCTAGTGTGGCCCCGCTTCCTATCCCACCAGTAGCCACTCAGCCACACCTTTCCTGACTCTCTTGACCCCTACCCACAGGACACCCTTGGAACTTCTGTTGGAGGTGAGAGAACAGAGGTTTCACAGATACAGGCTAAACTACATTAGCTGGCCCTGTACCTGACTGAGATCTGCTATGGGTCAGGTTTATGTGGGCTTGACAGGGTGGCCTAGTGCTCTTGAAAAATTCGGATCACTTGACAGAATTTAGGAACTAGGAGAGATTCTATGTGCGAACTTCAAGACCTTTCTCCTGACAACTGGCTGGGGCCTGGCTGCTTCATAACTTCCATGGACTTTGAGTTTGAAGATCCCCCTTCCCCTATCCCCACATCTGACACAAGCTTCCCTTCAGTGTTCTACCCTACCCCCAACCTGCCTCCAAAAGGCTGGACACTCACACTTGACAGCGTGGAGGACGCGACTATCCAACGGTTTGCGTCTGGGGTCATTGGTGGAAGAGCGGATGCCGGTGCCACAGCTGTTGGCCAGTGTGTTCCTGGAGAGGAGGTCATGGGGGAGGGGAGTCAGGCCCCCTATGGTGGTGGTGGGTTATGGGGCAGCTCCCCTACTCCCTGGGCTCTGGCAAGGGCCTCACCGGTCAAAGAAGGAGGCCAGGAGGCGCCGGAGCAGGACCTTGTGCCGTGTGCCTGCACTGACATGGCAGTTCATGAGCTGTGCCCTTGTGATGTACACGTTGGTGCCTAGAGGGAAAAGACAAAGTCGGGCCAGGCCCACTTCTTGGAGCCCCTGAGACCCTCCCCAAAAACTTGCCCCAGGGCAGCCTCATCAGCACTCAGGCAAGGACAGAAATGGTGGAGCCACTGTCCATGGGGCACCGATACTGTAACCTAGCACATGTGTAGCTTTTGCCAGCACAACCAGCTAGGAGTTCAAATAGGCACCAGAGACTTAGGTACCCTGACACTAAGGGTCAATTTTTTTACAAAAATCCTCACCTGAGGACATGCTTATTAATAGAGGGAAGGGAGGGAGGGAGAAAAACATAGATGTGTTGATTGGTTGCCTTTCGTGTTCTGATCTGGAACCAAAATCACAACCCAGGCATGTGCCCTAACTTTTGATTTACGGGACAACACTCCAACCAATTGAACCACATGGACCAGGACCAAGGGCCAAATTCTTAACTATTACATAGTTAACCCTAACAAACCCAAGAAACCACTCATTTACTCCCTGTGGCACCCCTCCTCCCCCAATGATTATGTCTGCCTCCAGTACAAAAACCTAGAGGCCTGTCTTTGATGTTTCAACACACAGGGATGTCAGCTGCCTAAGGACAAATCCAGGAGCTGTGCTGTAGGCCAGCAGCAGCCCAGGGGGAACAGAGGCCTAGGTGGAGGGAGAGGGGGATGTGAGGAGCAAGTGAGGCCAGTCTACCTGTCACCAGCTCTAGCTTCTCAGAAGGGTCACCCTCATCATAGAGCTTGGGGTGGCAGCGGTTACCAATCTGGTTAATGAGTTCAGCCGGGAGAGATGCCAAGTCTTGCCGCACCCGGATGCGATTCCGGGACTCAGGGGTAACCTGCTCAGGGAGGGCCTCCACTTTCTCTGCTGTGGGGGGAAAGAGCAATCATGTGTTGGGGATGGGTGGCGTAGGGATGGGAATGGGGGTGGGGATGAAGGAGTGGGAAAGGTGCCTCACCGCTCTGGCCAACATTCATCATGCTATACATAGTGTACATGTTGCAGATCTGCCGATACTGCTCATCTGTGCCCTCCTCGCCTGCGTCCTCCTCCTCATCCTCTTCATTGTGATAGGAGCCAGGGCTGTCACTGGTATAGGCGCTTGAGGTGCCTGGGCTGGTCCGCTCAGACATACTGGGCCCACTCACCACACCGCCTGTTGCTGCTGCTGCTGCCGCTGCTGCCAGGGCCTGCTGGGGTGGCCGGTTGGTGGCCAGGTCCAATGTGGAGAACCTGGCCATCTTGCGGCTGCCATTGCCACCACTGCTGCCACCAACCCCAGCCTCCTTCTGGCTGCTGTCCCACAGCCGTTTGGCCACAGGTGTGCACTGCACAGAGTCCGACTCCTGCTGCTCTGTCTTGACTCGTGACACAAGGGGCAAGGGGGTACTGCAGGCCGTCCAGCTCGATGTCTGAGCCACAGGGCTCTGGGGCTCGGAAGATGGAGCCTCCTCAGCATGTAGGCCTTGGGAGTCACAGCTGGGGGAGCTCACCTTGAGGAAGAACTCAGTGCCCTTTTCCATGATCTCCTGGATCTGCAGAAAGCCAGCTGTGTACATGAGCAGGAACTGGTCCCCCATATTCATGCTCAGCCGGCCTGTGTAGCAGAAGCTGAGGATCTGCTGGAAAGACTGGGGCTGCACGGCCGCCGGCAGCTCTACCACCGCACTCCGGCTGCTGTTGAACAGGTCCCGGAAGTAGGAGCTGCTGGCAGCCAGTACAGCCCGGTGGGCCTTGAAGGCATGGCCCTTGACCACCACAGACACATCACAGTATAGGCCCTGAAGCCGCTGCTCATTCAGGCACTCAAGAATGCTGTTGCCGAAGTTTGGAATCTCCATCTGCAGGGTCTGGGCCATGGTGGCAACTGTGCAAGCGACAGGGGAAGAAAAACAGACGGATGGGGTCACTGGCATGCTCAGCCCTGTTCTCAGACACAAGGTGGGTTGGCTGGGGCATCAAGAATCTCAGGGGCCACCTACTCCTTCCATTCTATTATGACCGACTGTCAAATCAGCTACATCACCTACAGGCCAGGATGGCTGCATATTGCCCCTTACAGACAAGGGGGGAAGGTAAATTTACACTTAAGTGTTTATGAGTAACAGTGAACATCTTGTGAGCAGAATGCATCATTAGCACTCCATGGTATAGGGTGACTCTAAACGACACTAGTAGCATGGGAATTCCCAGAAGGCAAGGTCATCCATTTTTCCCAGTGTCCACAGTGCTGAGCACATGACACCTAACCACTGTTTGTTGAATGACGAAAAGACAACCCAAGAAATTCTGAAATTACACTAGACCACCACTCATCACCAAGGAAATACAAATCTAAACCGCAAGAAGACACTGTTTCATATCCATAGGCTGGCTAGGAGGAAAAAAAATACAGACTACAAGTGCTGGCAAGGATGAGAAATTGGAACCCGCTTATATTGCTGGTGGGGATGCAAAATGGTGCAGCTGCTGTGGAAAACCATCTGGTGGTCCTCAAATGGGTTAAGCATGAAGTTGCCATATGGCTGGGCAACTCCATTCTTCACAATTAAACTGAAGAGAAATGAAAACATATATCCATAGAGAAACCTGTATGTGAACATTCAAAGCACCACTATCCACAATCGCCAAAAGATGGAAATAACCCAAATGTCCATCAAGTGATGAATGGATAGACAAAATGTGATCTCTCCATACAGTGGAATATTATTCGGCCATAAAAAGGAAGAACCAGCCCTGGCTGGTAGCACAGTGGTTATGGCACCAGCCTGCGAACCCAAAGGTCACAGGTTCGATTCCCCAGCCAGGGCATGCAACAAGGTTGCAAACTAGGTCTCCAGTCAGGTCTGTGGCTGGAGGCAGGTGAAAAGCAACCATATGTTGATGTCTCTCTCCCTCTCTGCCTCTCTCCCTTCCCCTCCTTCTAAAAATAATGAAATAAAATCTTTAGGAAAAAAAAAAGAACCAGCACATGCCACCTCTTATATAAACCTTGATGACATTATGCTAAATGCAAGCAGCTAGACTAAAGGACCACATATTATATGATCCCACTATAATCCCATTTATACAAAACGTCCACAATAGGCAAATCCACGGAGAACAGGTAAGTAATTTCCAGAGGTTATGGGATGAGAGATTTGGGGAAGGTGTGAGCAAAGGTAGATAGGGTGTCACACTGTGATGTGTAAGAAATAGGTATTTGGTCATTAAAATGACCAAAATATGTATCTCATACATTCATTGGGTCTTTGTTCCTAATTCCTGGCTCACAGATCTAGGAACCCCTGGAATTTCCTAAATGCTGAGAGTGAAAGTCATTTGTTATGTTAAGGTAACCCTTCAGACTACCTAAGAATGGGAGCTAAAGGACCCAACCATGTGATTACAGGAGCCCCCTACCCAACACTGCCTCTGGGGAGGGGGGAGGGGGCAAGGGGAGGGGAGAGGGGGTGGCAAAGGAACCGATTTCCAACAGTGAGTGATTTAATCTGTCAGTCTGTATAAAGAAGCCTCCATAACAACCCTAGAGGATGGCATTCTGAGAGCTTCCAGGATAAACACATGGAGGCGTATCGGAGTGGCTTTGCCAGGAGAGGGCATGGAAGCTTGGGGCATCTTCTTCCCACTTACCTGGCCTGACCCTAGGCAGCTCTTCCATCTGGCTGTTCCTGAGTTACATCCTTTTACAACAAATCAGTGATCTAGTTATGTGACGTGTTTCTCTGAGTTTTGTGAGATCTAGCAAATTAATTGAATCCAAAGAGAAGTCTGTGGAAACCTCTGATTTATGGCTGATCAGGGAAGTACAGGTGACAACCTGGCCCTGCATTCTGAGTTGGAGGGAGTCACTGGAACCTCCAACCTATGGCCAGTTAGTAAAAGTGCAGGTTACCTGGATCTGGTGTCTGAAGTGTGTTGGAGGGGCAGTCTTGTAGGACTGAGCCCTTAACCTGTGGACTTTGATACAATCTCTAGGTAGTATCAGAATTAAGTTGAATTCTTGGACCCTTTTTGGGGGTCAGAATTGTTTGTTGGTGTGGGGGCACCCAACTCCTCTATCCCAAGTGGAATTGAGCCCAGGAACCAAACTTACAGGGTTTTTTCCAGCATAATAAAAAAATATTCTAAAATTGTGGTGATGGATGCCTAACTCGGTGACTATACTGAAAACCACTGGACTTGTACACTTTAAAGTGGGTCAGGTACATGATATGTACATATGTCAATAAAGGTGAAACCAAGACCCTGGCTGGTGTGGCTCAGTGGATTGAACATCGGCCTGTGAACTCAAGGATCGCTGGATCACTGGTTTGATTTCCAATCAGAGCACATACCTAGCTTGCAAAAGTCAGGTCCCCAGTTGGAGATAGGTGAAAGACAACCATAATGTTTCTCTCCTTTTCTTCCTCCCTCCCTTCTCCTCTCTAAAAATAATAAATAAAATCTTTAAAAATAAATGTTTTTTAAAAAGTGGGCAAAAAGAGCTGAAACCAGTTCTTCTGGGCAGAACTGGGGATACTTGCCAGGTACATTCTATAGGCTTTTTGAATTTTGAACCTGATGAATGTATTACCTATTTGCAAATAATAATAATATTTTAAAATAAAATGTCTTAAAATCATACCATACACTTAATTTATGCAAAGTAACCCTAAAGTATTGATGATGGGTGGGAAAGAAATGCAAATTTCAGGAACTGCCTGTGTTCCTGCTCACAGAGGCCAACCCCTATCCTGACCTGAGGGGAGCCCACTATGGGGGGGAGGGGGCAGGAAACTCTTAAATGTGTGTATTTTGCATCACAGCCTATGCCATCAGCATACATTCCAGCCCAGGAGAACTGGTTGGTGGGCTGGGAATGTCCCATACTGTGGAGGCAATCATAAGAGACCCTTGAAGGATGATGTGGCTTTACAAGTACACCCAGGGATAAGAGTGTCCCCTGAAACTCTATAGGGTGGTAAAGGTAGTGGCCTTGAATAAGCAGAGTTAGGGGTGAGAAGAGAGGCCTGAGCAAACAGTTAGGCTGGTGAGAAGGATGAGGAGAAATGACAGAAAAGGTGTGTGCCAAGGTCCTGGGGCAGGAACTAACTAGAGAATCCAGCTAGTGTTCCTTCATTCCAGTTAGTTTTCATTAGCCAGTCCATTCTGACCTGCCTCCATGGACTGAGCATTGGGACCCAGTAGACTCAGAATGAACACTGGGTTCATTCTGAAAGGGCTGCCTGGGGGAACAGAAGCAGCCATATATCTATGGGCTCAGAGGTACACTGTGGGGCCAGGGCGAGTACTGGCTCCAGAATTGACTTGTTCCTAGGATCAGAAGCTCCAAACCTCTACTTCTCCATTTGGAAATAGCTGATAAGACCAACCTGGTTCTATAAACTCATTCTGGACTCACTGAGCTGCTCTATCTGGCAGAGCCAAAGGTAAATGTGCTACTCCGTGCACACAGGCTCCTGGAGGAACCGCCACAGCATGAGCTCCTAGAATCTTCTTAGTAAACCTCCAGGGCAATTTCATACTCCTAATACTCAGTTGGGAAAACTGAGGCCATGTGAAGTTAAGGACTGCCCCAAAGTTATCAGTGAGTAAGCAGTAGTGTCAGAACTCAAACCAGGGTCTGTCTGCCTGGGCACTGAAACCCATGATTTGCATCAGGTGCATCCTCTTCCTTGTTGTCATCATCAAAGTTACTTAGGGCTGGAGTGGATCGAGTGCCTGCCTGCAAAATGAAAGGTTGCCAGTTTGATTCCCAGTCAGGGTACATGCCTGGCATGGGGCCAGGTCTTCAGTTGGGGGCATGCAAGAGGTAAATGATCCATGTATCTCTTGCACATTGTTGTAACTCTACCTCTCTTTCTCCCTCCCTCCTCCTCTCTCTACAAATACAAAAAATATTTTATTACAAAAAAAAAAAAAATCACTTAGGGCAATCCGAGGAAGACAAGAGATAAGAAATCCCACTAGAAGGAAGCACACACATTCCAGGTGCTCAAACTCAGACCTCAAGGGGCCAGCAGCTGTCCCTCTGTGTGAAGAAGTAGGGAAAACTGAGGCACCCAGTGGAAGCAAAGAACACAGCCTGGAGAGCCCCCCAATTCAGGAGCCTAGCAGCCCTGACCTACCTCGTCAAACTGCCAATGGAAACTGCTCTGGGTACTGGGGCCCAAGTAACCAGGGCCAAGGTGGTCAAGGGAGAGGGTGGCCCCTAACCCCTGGAAAGGTGCTTCGGAGAAGGCTTACAACCAAAGAGGGAGAACCAAGGCAGAGCAGGCATGCTGTGGAGCCAGATGCCCCAGACCTGGGTTCTGATGTCAACCATGCCATGTTCTAGCTGTGTGACCTCAGGCGAGCCCTACGCCTGTGTGCCTCAATTTGTTCATCAGTTAAATGGGAATGCATGCATCCAACCCATCCCAATGGACTGCAAGGTGCTGGGCAGATAGCTCTGAGCAAGGTTCTTGCAAAACTGTCTAGAGACACAGGGAAAAATTACAGTTGGAATAAATGTCATCTAGTGGCCAACCTTGGGGGCAAGGAGACGGAGTGGAGGGATGACATACGACATACAAAGCCACCAACAATCTTGGGCAGGAAATAGACCAGTATGACTGGAGCGCAGCACAGAGGCAGAGGGCTGGTAGGGTGTGGGACAGGTGGGGCCTTGCCCTGGTGAGGATGACATTTTTTTCTTTTTCACAGAGGAGAGCGCCAACACAGTCCCCCACTACCACAATTATGCAGTTGAGTTTCCCACATTTGGGGAACTCCCAGGGCAAGGCTTATCATTACACGTACAGAGTGCAATGGGTAAGCCTTGCCCTGGGAAAACCACCTTTGTGATCATGGTATCTTCCCTGCCAGGTAAGTATAGAATTAATATTTTTGAGAGTGATTAAATGGGAAGCTCAGAGCAAGGGAGACTCGGGCCTAGACCAGCTCTGGAGAATTCCCAGCAGCAGTATGGATGCCAGAACACAGGACAAAATACTGAGGTGGTGGCAGTATGGAGGGAAGAGAGGAAGGAAGGGAGGTCAAGATGAGATCTGGCTTCTCTGTTAGCCCCCAGTCCCCTGTCAACCCTGCTGAGAAGGAGGGGCAGTCCCTGGAATATGGAGACAGTGTAAAACCAATTTCTTTGTAGGGTGGGGGACAAAGGAGTTCTCTCATTCCATGCTGTAGCAGTCACTGACCGTTGACAGGAAACCACCCGATGCTCTCAAATTGGGGGGACAGCGTTTTAAGAGCTCTATGTACAGCTTCTTCTAGAAGGAGACTACTCATCCATGAGGGCAGGCATTTTGGCCATATTTGTTCATGATCAACAATTCAGAATAGAGGCAGAGGCTCAATAAATATTTGTAAATGTTTTAAATAGTGAAGAGGGAAGTGGACACACAGCACCCAGGCAGGAATAGATGAATTCAGTGTGGGATGGGGCAGCTGGCAGGCATCACGCATGGGGGAGAGGGTAGAGGGGCTGTGGATGTGTGTACTTCTGGGGCAGCAGGGGGCATTCCAAGGGATCCCCATAACTGTACTCGGTATGCCAGGCACCACTGCAAGGAGTCTCCAAGGGCTACCTTCTTAGGTGAGCACTAGGATCACCCCCTCTATGGGTGGAGACTACAGCTTAGCACTGCCCAGACCCCTCCCTGGGAACTGACAGATGCAGTAAGGGAGCTTCTAACATTCTGAACCTGACCCCCAGCCTCAGAGTGTTGCACCCAGAACTTTGAAGCTTTATATTAGCAATTGGGGGAAGGAACACAAGGTAACAATTAGTGCAAATGGTTCAACTAATCAGTACCCAGGGCTTGGCAGTAGGGTGACAGGTCTCACAGAAGCTGCCCCTACAAAGGACAAGTTGGTGTGTGTGTTGGGAGGGTAGTGGCCTTAAAGGGCTTTGAGACAACAGTAAGGGGCCACAAGGGACCCCAGTCTGGTGGACTCAGAAGGAACTACCACCTGTGTGTGTGTGTGTCCCTGCGTAAAGCCTTCACCCATACTAGCCCTCTGAAGGAAGGTCCACAGGGCCCTGATGGGCTCCCAGGAAGAACAGGTCTAAAGTGGCTAGCTGGTGCCTGACCCAGGTCACCTGCTTGATGCAAAGTGGTGGGATGGAGCCAGGGTCATGGTCTCCACACCAACAATTTTGTCCCGACCAAGCTGAGCCCCTTACCCCCACTTATCTCAGGCCTTGAGACTACTGTGTAGTTCTCCCCATGGGCCAAGCCATGCAAATTTCCTGGGGTATCCTTCTCCTCCCACTGCCCACACATTCCTTCTCCACCTCAGCTATGCCCCTGCTCTGAGAGTCCTGGAGAGGACACCCTCTTCTGTACTTCCCACCCCTAAGCTACTATGCTCACCTAAGAGCACAAAATCCCACTAGGCTATAAACGCCCCAAGGGTAGAAATCTGTATTTGAATCCTCTCTTCTCACAACTTGGCATGCATTAAATGGCAGAGGAGGTGGACACACAGCACCAAGGACATTTCTCTCCCCAAGAACACATGGAGGAAAGGTCATATGTGCACACCAGAACCCAACCAGAACCTAACTGTGTGGACACCTTCAACTTCTAGGCCCCAGAACTGTGAGAAAATAAGTGTCTGTTGTTTAAGCCTCCACATCTATTGTCTTTTGTTATGGCAGCCTGAGCTGACTGAGACAGGCGCAAAGTCCCTTCTACTCACCCACAACTCTGCCAGGGAACCCCTGGCCTGGACCTCTCCGTGGGTGCCAATTTGCATACAGCTCACATGCCAATTCAATTCAATGTGCCTGCTACACCGTAGTTATCCCCACCACCCTCCAAGCCTGCTCTCCTGTAGCTCTCAGGATCCCCTAGACAGGAAAGGTAGCCCCCAGACTTACACAGAACCGAGAACCCTCCCCAGCACTGCTAGTCCCCAGTCAGCACCTGACCAGGTCTCCCAGTGAGATGTGAGGCCACAGCATGTGGTTTCCATGACCTACCAACAGTCACTCAACAAATATTTGCCAAGCGCCTGCCTGGACCAGGAAGTGTCCAGAAGCCTGGTGTGGCAAGGGGTGTGGTAATTTAGAATCACAAAGTCAGTGTGCTGCATTGCAAGGCACTCTCATCTTGCCCAGAAGAGCTGAGATATGGGGGTCAAGGAGTGGTCATCTAAAGAGGCAGTGCTGGGCTGGGGTTTTATCCTCAAGGCACAAGGAAGGCATGCAGAGCCTTAGGGGAGAAGTAGGTGTGGTCTTTCCAGAAAATGAAGGTTGGCACTGGGATCAGTCCCCTGCTATGGGTGGAACCGGTGTCCCCTCAACCCACCCTAACCTCCAACATGCCTGTATTTGGAACAGGTTCTGTAGGAGAAAATTAAGGTTAAATGAGGCCATAGAAATTAGGCCTTAATCCAATAGGACTGGTGTCCATATAAGAAGAGAAAGGTATTTTTCTCTCCAAGCACCCACAGAGAAAAGGCCATGTGAGCACACCAGAACCCAATCAAAACCTAACTGTGCAAGCATCTTGGACTTCCAAGCCCCAGAACTGTGAGAAAATAAGTGTCTGTTGTTTAAGCCTCCCCATCTATGGCCTTTTGTTATGGTGGCCTGAGCTGACTGAGACAGGCTCAAAATACCTTCTACTCACCCACAACTCTGCCATGTAGCCCCTGGCTTGGACCTCTGTGGGTGCCAGATTCTCATACGCCTCAGATGCCAATTCAATGTGCCTACAACTGAGCTCCCAACTCTCCAAGCCTGCTCTGATCGTAGCTCTCATCAGGAAGTTTCCCACTCAGGCCAAACCAAATTCACCTTGACTCCTTCAAAACCAGTGTTCACCATGTAAGCTCCAAGTACCATTACTAGGGCCCCTACAATGCATACTGGGGCCCTGCCTGCTCTTTAGCCTTCTAGAAGACTGTCCCCAAAAGACCACAGTTCTCTCATATCCCTAATCACCAATCTTGTATTTCCAAAGACAGGTTTTCCCAACCCTGACTCGCTTGGTTTTTCCTCCTTGGCACTTCCCACCATCTAACAAATGAGATGTGTCCTTGGCTTTGTGTCAGCTCCACTGGGGCAGGGCACTGGCCTGTTTCACACTGCTGTGTTCCCTGCTCAAAGGATTATTTTCATTATTTCCAACCTAACTCCCCTTCTTGTTCTACATTAATGAGACTAAAGCAGGAGTGGAACTCAAAAGGGGTCTCTGAGGCTGGGTGGGGGTGCCTGATGCACCTCAGTGGGAGCTGCTGGAGCCAGTGTGGTGGGTGCTGTGCAGACATGCACCCTCTTCTGCGGGCTGCACCAGGTGGGTGGCCAGCAGTCAGAGCCCCATTTGAGGCCCAACGTAACTGAAGTGGACAAGTGTTCACTCTGTAGGCAAATAAGACTGTGATTTGACAGGCTTGAAAACTTGTGTAGCCAGCAGTTCCTAGGAGTGGAAACTAACTTCTAGCTCTTTGGGAAGGGACCTCTGAATTCTCCAGCCACCAGAGGCTGGAGGTACTGATTTGTGCCTTACCAGGGACTGTCAAAGGCCCAGATATTCTGGCTAACTTTCCAGGGAAGCTGTGATCACCACTGACATGTGAACAAGTTAAGAGAAACCAACACCCAAGTGTTGGATGTAAGGCCCCTGGAAAGCCCCACAATCCATTACTGAGCTCAGCAGGAGGTGGCCAGATCCTGCCACAGCCAGGGGGGAACCCAGAGCCATTGGGACCCTCTGTAGGGGCTAAATTAGCTCAGGCAAATGTTTGCGAGTAAAGCACAAAGTGTTATCTAGCTCTAGAGATACTATTGTTGGCATCTGTATTTTTATAGCATGTGCACATTTAATTCACTTTTTTTCTCCCTATAAAGCAGCCACTAAATCCAAGGTGGGGGACAGGACTCACAATAGTAGCTGACATTCACACTGTCCCTACTGTGCACCAGTGTCCAGCGAGGGCTCAGAGGCAGGGGTGCTTCAATTTTGGGGAGGAAATGAGTCTTTACACTGTGTAAAGATGAGACTGAGAGCCAGAATCACACACAAGCCATCCATCTCCTCCTGTCCAAGAATTAGGAGGCTTCCTGACTATGGCTGACCACGCGGAGCTTGCACACAGTATGGTCCTGTTGTTCTTCACAGCAGGCAGCTGCTGTGACTGGACTGATTTTTTAGGAAAACTGGGGCTCAGAGAAGCCAGAATGGGGGAAGGGATGACAGAACAGGCCAGGGCCAGAGCCAGGGCTTTTCATCCTTGCTGGACATGTCCTCTGCAGAGACAGGGTATGCTGTACACCTAGGGTGCCCTCTGAGGGTTAGGCAGGGCGCTGTTTTCTCTGTTCCCCCACAGGAGGCCACCACCTACCTTTGTCCAGTCTCCCCCTGCTCTTCTCCACTCTTCCTTCCTTCACTGCTACCTCCAGGGATGAGCAGTCCAGCCTGCTGCCTCTCCAACCTCTCACTCTTTCCTAGCAGCCCTGGGTAATCTAGCCTTCACCTGTTGCAGCTCCTAAGAACCCAGCAGTAGCCCAGCCCACTTTCCATTCTGACCATAAGCCCTCCTTTCTGAGATACATTCTCCTCCCTATGTGTAGTCACACACAGAAAACACGTGGACAGGAGCTGTGCAAAAACACTGAGGTATCATTATGACGACTCACACGAAGGAGGCTGGAGGGATAAGGATGGGTGGTTGCTGGGATGGGGCTTGCTGAAATGCACTTAGACATTACACAAGGCTTGGAAGGGCCTAAGAATTGGAGTCTTATTATTTTACTAAGCTCAAATGTCCCTTAAAAAGCGTCCTGCTTAGAATTACACTTCTCTTCCTCTTAGCTCCAAGGAATATTTATCTAACATAGGCTCACCCTACCATCAGTCTTCCCAACTATTGCAGCAGCAACGAGACAAGGCTGTTTCAAAGAGTAAGCCACCAAGTTACCCACCATGCAGTCAGTGCCCAGTAATGTCAGCTGTTAATATTAGTTGTGTCCCCTTCTGTCCACCCATCTAGCCCTCACCAGACTGCAAACTCCCTACCAGCACCGGAGACATCTTATGCACCATCTCCCAAGCCTTGTGTAATTTCATGGTAACAGGTAGTACTTACAGGGGGCTCCCTCAGTGACTTCACGGTGTCACCTGATCACACTCAAACACTTAACTTCTCATGTAACCCTCATCAGTAGCTGCTGTCCCGCTGCTACCCTTAGGGACATTTGTTCTCCGAGGTGGGGGCTGCCCTGTATATTATGTGAGTTGAGCAGCACCCTCTGCACCCACTAGAGGCCAGTAGCACTGCCAGACCAGCTGTGACATTCCCAAGCATCCCTGAGGGGAAAGAATCACCGCTGGTGGAGAACCACGGACCACTGACATACAGGTATGCCTGCTTGTCTTTACTTATCAGATGAGGAAATAGAGACACCAGACCTTTGCCCAAGGGTCTCATGGCCAAGCAGTATGACACAGGATGGTGCTAACGGGGGAAGTGGACTTTCTCCACTAGCATGTTAGCTCATCCTAGTCTAGCCAGCACTTAAGTCATAAAACAGAATCATGGTCCTCGCAGATGACCTGAGAGTCTCTAAAGACACTGAGACCTTCACCAAGGAGGCAGGAGAGAAATATGACAGTAACTACAACTAGACACTGAACCCAAGACAGCCACCTGCCCAGTACCATCTCATGGCCTCTGTGCTTCAAAGGGATCTCCAAGAGGGAGGTGGAGATGACATTCTCAGGTGAGGGGACCCAGGATCAGAGGCAGGGAGGTAGGCCCACACGCTCATATAAGCATGGGCTTAAATGAGTTCAAAATGTGCAAAAGTGCTCAGAGAAGCCAGGCACCCAGGAAAGTCATCAAAGGCAATGAGAGTGAGGGAGGGCCTAACTGGAGCAGTGGCTGGTATAAACACCACCTCTGTGTCTTCAAGTCCAGACAGTTCATCACTGCCTCAAAAGCAGTAATCCCCACCTAAGCTTTTCCAGTGACACTGATGAACTCCCAGTTAGACCTCATCGTTGACCCCAACAAATCTTGCAAGGCCAACCAAAGCTCTCAGCTCCTCACAGTTCTGCTCAAGAATCTATTGGGGCTCCCCAATGCCCAGCCAAGGCACTAGATTGTAAAAGGTCTGGGATGCAGGCCAATGGGTCCAGGCCTGCATCTGGGGTGTTGGGGAGACCCTGAGACTGGGTGCTTCCTTTCTGTGAACAGCACTAAGGATCTGTCTGCACATTAGGGTCATTCCTTGTTTCTTTCCTCATGAAGACAAGATATTTAGAGCACTTGGCAGGAGCCTGGCACATGCTCAATAAAGGCTCTCAATGGGCTGTCCTGTCTGCCTAGAACATTTGCCCCCCTCCCCTAACTTTTTATTATTCCAGGCTCAGATCTCCTGAAAGCCTTCCCTGACCATTCCCTCTGAAGTTCTCATTCCCCACCAGCACTCATTATCATTGTCCCTTGTCTCACCAAGTTAGCGAACATAGAGCAGAAATGATATTCATCACTTGTTTCTCTGAGGTTGGTCACCTTTACTAGAATACCAGTTGCTGAGAGTGGCTCTTGGAACTGTTATTCAGGGCTGTTTCCCCAGTCCCTAGCTGGGAGTCAGCACCCTAGTGAACGAAAACTGTCCCAAAGGTCCCTTTACTTGTTGTATTCCACCCTCAAACCCTGCAGATTATGGGCTCCTCTGGCACCCTAGGTCTGTGCACTGTAAGTCCTCACAGAAAAGCAGTTACTAAATGTGCATTCCACAGCTCCAGGTGCAGGCTCAAATCTACGGCCTTCTTCTTTACCATCCATACACCACAGCCAAGCTCCACCAGTATCTGCCCCTATTCCAGCTGTGTAAGCAGTGAACGGCCCCTGTCTTCAGTACACAGCCCAGAGCCCTGTTAGGGCCCAGGAGGCCCCAGCCTCAGCCCAATCAGGCAGGGGAAAGGCCTCTTTACATGGGGCTGCTGGCCCAGTTCCCACCCTTCCCAGAACCAGAAGGCCAGGGAGGAGAGGAGGGCCCAAGCAGAGGGCAGTTCTAGGAATTATGGGGAGACTGGTGGAAGGGAGGGAATGAGGGTGACTACCTATCATTAAACCCAGATCTGGCTGATACCACTCAACTCAGCAGTCTGTGCATCTTGCCTCAGGTTCTAGGCTCCCAAGTCAATGTTTCCAGGACACACTGGTAACAGCCTTGCAATTAAGAGAAAAGGAACAAAAGCTGGGGTGGTCTGACTGGGGACCAAATTGGGGAAAAGACAAACCAGGCAAGTGAAGAAAAATTCAGCTCCGGGGCCCAGCCCCATTCTCATGACTGCCTCCCCACTCCAGTCTACAGCTCCATCACCTTTGATCTCTTGGTTTGCAGAAAGGGAATGGGGAATAAGGTATGACCAGGCATCTGAGAAAGAAGCTCACTTTTCCAACCCCCTGGGACACGAGGAAGTCTGTCCAAAAGTGTCCTGACCCATCTCTTGGGATGGCAAGAGGAAAGAGAATTCCTACAAAGGAATCTGGAAGATTAGAGAGCTCTTCCAATCATGACCTTGAACAAGAGCCAGCTCAGGTGGGTTTGGGCTGAGGGTCAATCAATCCCAGTCTGGTAGTGTCTAGTCCTGTGACCTGGGACAAGCTACCCCAAACCTCATCTTCTGTACCAAAAAGAAGGCCTAAACTGACCTAGTGGTAGTAAGCAATCAATGAGCCACCAGCAAACTCAGCACAGGCCTGGCCCAGGACAGCACCCTGGAGACAGAGCCTCAGGGCCAGTAGCTCCAAGGGCCTGGGTTAGGGTGTAGGTGCCTGATTTGATCCCCTTCTTGGTGACCTGCCCATTACCCTATCATAAGCCTCTAAAACACAATGAACAAAACGATATACTCATCTCCCAGTTCACCTCCTGGGAACTAGTGCCTGGGAAGCCATGATATAAGATGGTGGCTGTGAGGACCCATCCCCTAGATTTAAACCTCAGGCTCTAGTCAAAATAAGTGGGGAAAGATTCTAGGACCCTTAGGTACTCAGGTAAAGACAGCTGGGCTGCTTCTCTGAGGATACATGGGGTAGGGGTGTGCAAGGGCCGCCCCCATAGTAAACAAGATGCCCGAGCTAGGTGTTCCCAAACTGCCCACATAAACACCCACCTGGCAGGCCAGAGCCTTGGAACAGCCAGCAGAGGCTTGCCCAAAAGGGTAGGTCAGGGACCTACAGCCTGACGGGAATTTGCGTGGGAAAGAGGAAATCCCTCAGGTTTGGCTCAAAGCTAACAGCTGACTGGAAAGGGTGGGGGGGTCCATCTTAGAATGTGACTTTCGATTGACACTAGTTTCTCCGGACCTGCCTTCACATCCCCATTAGCCTAGCCCAAACGCTCCTACAGTAGTTCCTCAACTTACCTAATCACCCCAGTATCTGGCCTTTCCTCATCAACATCTCTCCAACCCTAACCTCCGGTGACCCCTGCAAACATCTCCGGGACCTTCTATCCACCCACTCCCACAACGCCCACCCCTCCACTCCAAACTAACTCCGCCCACACCACCCTGCCCTACTTCCAGGTCTTCTCCTCAGCCGCCCCCAACCCTGTAACCTGACCCACCCACCTCCACCAAAGACTGTACCTGCAAGGCCGACCCCGCCCCGACCCCCACCGGGCCAATTCCCTCGGGCAGTGCAGCCCTCCCCTCCTTCCCGCAATCTGCCGGCTCAAAGACCGACTCCTCCTCCCCCTCCCCCTTTGGGCTCCCCGGGGGCCTCCTCACTTTATCCCTTGGGCTCTCCAACTTTCCGGGCCTCTCGGCACCAGCCCCGTCCCGGTTTCGCCCCGCCCCCGCCCCGCTGGGAATGAAGGGAGGTCTGGGCCGGATCCCGCCGTTTCACAAGCCCCGCGGCCCGGCCGGGGGCTGGACACTTAAGGCCGCTGACGGGGGCCAAGCCTCTTCTCACTCGTCGGCCCAGCCACAGTGCAGGCTGTAGACCTGGTTCCTCCTTCCTCTGAGGAAGCCCCCACAAGCCCTCCCCCTTCAGTCCTTAGCCGGACCTCCGATGCCCTCGGGCGGCCCCGGCGAGAGGAGGCCGGAACCCAGCCTGGGGCGGGCCGCCTCACCTGCGCCGTAGCCGCGTTCCGGGGGCTTCTGGCGTGCTCCGCAGCGGCGGCTGGGGCCGCGCCTGGGCCCGGGGCGCGCCCCCCTGCGCCGGGGCCTCGGCCTCCGCCTCCGCGGCCTCCGCGGCCTCCGCCTCAGCAGCAGCGGCAGCCGCGGCGGCCATTCATTGTGGGCCAGGCCGCCCCAGCCGAGCGCCGAGCCTGCGAAAGCCGCGCCGCCGCCGTAGCCGGGCTGGGGAGGAACGGCAGTGGTCCCGCCCTCACATCGCCCTCAGTCCCGCCCCCTAGGCGAGACCAGTCAAGCACCGAACGTGCCCCTTCCGGTCTCCGCCTCCTATCTCAACCCCTCAAACTCTTCCACTACATGTTTACTTGAGTGTTCGAATCCCGACCCCGCCACTTTCTAGTCCCAGACCTCAGGCAAATCGCTCTGCCTTTCGGAACTTCAGTTTCCTGTAAGATGCACACAATATTGTATGCTGTTATTCTGTCAGGCACTGTTTTACACTCTGTGAATGATCTCTTTTAAACATCACAGTAACATTTTTACACACACACACACACACACACACACACAAGAAAATAAGGGAGACACAGAGAGTTAAATAAACCTGCTAAAGATAACACAGTAAGGAAGTAGTGGCAGTTGCCAGGATTCAAACCCAGGGTCAAGAAGCCACAATAAAAGTTAACATGCGCGCCCTGGCTGGTGTGGCTCAGTGGATTGAGGGCCAGCTTGCAAACGAAAGGGTCACCAGTTTGATTCTCAGCCAGGGCACATGCCTGGGTTGTAGGCCAGGTTTCTAGTTGAGAGCTCAGAGAGGCAACCATGCACTGCTGTTTTTCTCCCTCTTTCTCTCTCCCTTTCCCTCTACCTAAAAACAAATATATACATTTTTAAAAGTTAAAGCCCTGGCTGGTGTGGCTCAGTGGATTGAGGGCCGGGCCTGTGAACCCAAGTGTCACTGGTTCGATTCCCAGTCAGTGCACATACCTGCGTTGCAAGCCAGGTCTCTAGCCAGGTCCCCAGCTGGAGGCACCATGAAAGGCAACCATACATTAATGTTTCTCTCCCTTTCTTCCTCCTTCCTATCCCCTCTGTCTAAAAATAATGAATAAAATCTTTAAAAAAAAAGAGTTAACACTATGTTAACTTTTTTAAAAAGTTAAAGCTATGCCAGATTACATTATAAGCATTTTACCTTTACTAACTCGTTTAATTTTCATCACAATCCAATAACGAACCTTAAAATGGACTAGAACTGGTACAGTCCAGACCACTACTCTGTTCTTTCCTACACAGGTTAGAACCTACTGAAGGTTATACAAAATGGGCTGTTTTGCCCTTTTCAGGTATTCTGTCCTTTAATCTTTGCTCTATCTTGGAAGCGAGGATTGTTATTTAACAGGTAAGGAAAGTAAGGTCTAGAGAGTTTTAAGTAACTTTACAAGAGCTTGTGGTAGGTCTGGGAATTCAAACTAAGTAAATCTGATTTCAGAGCCTGCAGGATGTCCTGAAATAATGTGTTTATGGCATCCAGCACTCAGGATTTCTTCGCTTACAACCCTTTTTCTGAGCCTCAACTTCCTCATCCATGAAATGGGCTGGTGACGTGTAGCCTTAGTTACAGGGAGCCTTGAAAGGCCACGGTCACAACAGTTATGCACTTTCCATGATGCATTTTGATTCCGGCCTCCCACTGTAGGCAGCATCACTGATTGGCTAAATTCTGTCACATGACTCTCCAATCCTCTGTGCCAATATGGCGGCACCCAGGTCCTAATCCAGAAATGTGCACCAAGACTTTACTTGGTTCTCAGTTTCGGAATAGAAAGTGAGGAGACCTTGGGCGGGGAGGGGAGGGATCCAGAGCAGGGACGAGTCCACTCGAGAAGTTACGGTTTCACAGGGACTCATCCTCAAAAGACCGGGGATGGTGCCATCTTACCGAGGCCACAGGGTTTCCTTAACCTATATTTTATAGACGTGTAGGCCGCCCGGCCCGGGAACGCAGTTCTGTGATCCTCTCTGTACCTTCCTGATCCAGGCTTGGCGGGCAAAGGCTACAGCGGATGTCCCGCGCGAGGGTCGTTTTGTGGGTTAGCCTGAGTCTCCGTTCCGCTCGCGGTCTCGGTAGAGTCCAATCTATGGAGGGGCAGTCCCAAGGGTTGGTGAATCCGACGGCATTAGTGAACAGCAAGGGGTCTTGCGGAGAAAAGCTCCCACCAGAAGCCCAGGAGACGATGGTCACCGAAGGGGCTGCCAAGATCGCCTTCCCCAGCGCCAATGAAGTGTTCTACAACCCAGTGCAGGAGTTCAACCGGGACTTGACGTGAGCAGGGGCCTGGGGTCAGCTTGGCAGAGGGCAGTGGGTCTGTGAAGTAAGGGGATGTGAGCCAAGACTCCGCCTTCTGCAGATGTGCTGTGATCACTGAGTTTGCTCGCATTCATCTTGGAGCCAAAGGAATACAGAGTGAGTGGAGGTCCAATCTTTGGGGGGGGGGGGTCACCGAACTCTCTCCCTGTCCAGCCTCCTCTCCCCTGAAGTCCGTAAAGGCTCCAGCCGCATGTCAGGCTCTGCTCCTTCAGCCTTTTCATAGGCACTTTGAGGAAGATTTTCTTGCATGAGCCATCTGTATTCTGAAGAGTAGAGGAAGTTTCCCAGAGAGAGCCTTGATAGCCCCTGACTTGTGTTTTGGGGTGGCTGCAGTCAAGGTGCCAGGTGAAAAGGAGGTGCAAAAGGTGGTGGTGGACTTATCCGAGGGAGAGGAGGACAAGACTGAACTGAAAGAGGGTGCAGACTTGGCCCCAGGAAACCAACTTCGAACAGCCACTGTCGGGGAGATCTGTGAGGTGAGGCTTGGGCATAAATAGGTGGCAGCCCCAGAGTTCAGTGAGTGATGGAGGAAGTAAGGTTCTGAAGCGGGAGAGTTTTAGGAGGAAGGTGATGGGGGCTCCAGCAGAGAATGGAGATATTAATGTGAGTGGGGATCCCTGTTTACTCCAACAGGAAGGCCTTCAGGTTCTGGAGGGCCTGGCAGCCTCAGGTCTTCGTTCTATTCGCTTTGCCCGAGAGGTGCCTGGGCTCCGATCTGTGGTTGCCAATGATGCCTCTGCTCGAGCTGTGGATCTGATACGCCATAATGTGCAGCTCAACGAAGTGGCCCACCTGGTACAGCCCAGCCAGGCAGATGCCCGGTAGGTTCTGGGCAGCAGAGCCTGGCTGCTAGAAGATGCATTCTGCAGCAAGGCTGCCTGAGGTCAAATCCTGGTGTTGTCTTATTCTTGCTCTGTGACCTTAGGAGAGTGTCTTAGCCCCTCTGAGTCCCAGTTTCTTTGTCTATAAAATGGCAGTTTTACAGGGGTTGCTATAATGATTAAATGAGAGGTAAGACTTGAGTAGCATGTGCTTGATGCCAGAAATAAATACCACTATAGTTTCCATTTTATTTATTTATTTTTAAAAAGATTTTATTTTTAGAGAGGAAGAAAGAGTGGGAAAAATATCAATGTGTGGTCGCCTCTCATACAGCCCAATTGGAGACATGGCCTGCAACCCAGGCATGTGCCCTGACTGGGAATTGAACCTGCGACCCTTTGGTTCTCAGGCTAGTGCTCAATCCACTGAGCCACACCAGCCAGGGCTGTGGTCTCCATTTTAAACTTCTTGTATTTTATGCATTCAAATGAACCAGCTTATATCCACTGTTTACTATGTGCCAGGCACCATTCTCGGTACAGGGAATGCATCAGTAAACAATACAGACAGACAAAAACCCTGACCTTGTGGAGTTAACATTCAAATGCAGGAGTCAGCAAACTATAGTCTGTGAGACCCAAAGCTTGGGTTTTTTTTTGTTTTTTTTTTTTAGTTTTTTTTTTTTTTTTAAAGACTTTATTTATTATTTCCAGAGAGAGAAGAGAGAGAGGCAGAGAGGGAGAGAAACATCAATGTTTGGTTGCCTTTCACCTGCCTCCAGCCATGGACCTGGCTAGAGACCTGGCTTGCAACTTAGTTATGTGCCCTGGCTGGGGAATCGAACCAGCGACCTTTGGGTTCGCAGGCCAGCACCTTATCCACTGTGCTACCAGCCAGGGCAGGGTTTTTGTGGCCTGCCATCTAAAGATGTTTTTTACATTTTTAAAGGTTTTTAAAAAGAAGAATAAGTAATGGGGACCGTTTATGGCCTACAATGCCTAAATGTTTACTGTCTGACAGTTTATAGAAAATATGTAAAAAATATTTGCTTTACTGGCCATATTTAAAAACCTAATTGAAGCCCTGGCTGGTAGCACAGTGGATAAGGCGCTGGCCTGTGAACCCAAAGGTTGCAGGTTCGATTCCCCAGCCAGGGCACATAAGCAGGTTGCAAACCAGGTATCTAGTCAGGTCTGTGGCTGGAGGCAGGTGAAAGGCAACCATACATTGATATCTCTCTCCCTTCCCCTCTTTCTAGAAATAATGAAATAAAAACCTAATTGAAAACACAGATAACATAATTATGATAAGCAAGTAAATTACATAGTAAATTAGAGGTGAGAAGTGCTCTGGAGGAAAATAGAGAGTAGAGGGGATGGAAGAAGGTGGTGGTGGTGGGGTATTGCAATTTTGAAGAACGTGGTCAGGGTGGGCTATGTTAAGAAGGAGCATTTGCTTTTCCTAACCTGCAAAGGGAACCTTATAGTTCCAACTTCATGGAGTTGTTCTGGAAGGTACCTTCCACATCCATTGGAAGATTATGTGGTTAAATTAGTTAATGTGTCTGTACATTGCTTAAAACAGTATCAGGCAATATGTGCTGCATTAGTACAACAGGTTTGGAAATAATGGCATCACCTTGAGAAGAAATGCCCTGGCCATGGCCACTGTCTATATGGATTTGGCAGGTTCTCCCCATGTCTGCTTGGGTTTTCTATGGAAACTGGGTTTTCCTCCCTCAACCTAAAATGTTCACGTGAGGTGAATTGGCATGTCTACATTGTCCCAGTCTGAGTGAATGTGGGTGGATGTGTCAGCTTTCGATGGAGGGCATCCTGTCCAGGGTGGATCCCACCTAGCATGCACCCTGAACTGCCTGAATAGATTCCAGCCACCATCACCCTGAACTGGACGAAGTGAGGTGGAAAATAACGATAACTTGTTTTTATTAATTTTTCTTAAATGTAAAGCTCACATTTATTTCAGTGTTTAAAGTTAGAAGTGTTTTGAGTATTCAGAAGTTGAGTGATGGTTCTATGAGACTGGAAATGTGCTGTAGGAGCTTCACTTTTTAAAAAATTATTTCTTAACTCTATGTTTCGTTTTGTTTTTAAATTGATTCGAGAGAGAGAGAAGGGGGCAGGGAGAGAGACACACACGGACAGACATCGACTTGTTGTTCCTCTCACTCATACATTCAGTGGTTGATTCTTGTACATACTCTGACCAGGTGTCAAACCTGTGCATATTGGGTTGACATTCTATAATCAACTGAGCTCTCCAGCCAGGGCTAGAACCTAACTCCTGTTTAGATCAATTAATCTATGTAAAATTGGTTTTGTTGCATTTCATTTTGCTTAAAGTCACAGTTTTTAAGAATCTATAGTAACGTCAAGTGAGGACTTAACTGTATTGGCTATTGTTATTGCCATTGTTAAGAGATGGGTAGAATTATGTCCAAGGGAAAAAGGCCATGAAATTAGCAAATGACCGAACCAGGATCTAAGCCTGCACAGCTGGCCCCAAGTCCAGGCCCCACTGATCATGCTGCAAGATTGAACATGTGTAGAGAATAGAGCAGGTCCCTGGTGCAGGGGGCTGAGAACCTGACCCTCCCACCCCCAGGATGCTGATGTACCAGCACCAGCGAGTGTCGGATCGATTTGAAGTCATTGACCTGGACCCCTATGGTAGCCCTGCTCCTTTCCTGGATGCAGCTGTGCAGGCTGTGAGTGAAGGAGGTAAGGTCAGGCTGGCCCAGGGGTACAGAGCAGGGATTGGGGTGTTTGATGGATCTTCAGTGTTCAATGCTTCCCTGTAGGCCTGCTGTGTGTGACCTGCACAGATATGGCGGTGCTGGCAGGGAACAGCGGGGAGACATGCTACAGCAAGTATGGGGCCATGGCCCTCAAGAGCCGGGCCTGCCACGAGATGGTGAGGGGCCCTCCACACCCCTTCCCACCTTCTAGACCTGCTCAGCTTCCCCTAGGCAGCCAGGGCCAGATCCATGCCAGCATGTTAACAACAAGCACATCTTTAACCAGCATAGTCCTTAAGAGCATGGGCTTCTAGGCATGGTCATTTGAGGGGCAATGGCTTCAACCACTCTTTCTAGTAACCTCTATTTTAACAACTTCCCAAAATTTTCTGCTTAAGGCAATTTTTCCAGGTCTGGGTTCAGTTCTTTGTTCAATCCTAATGTTGCTGGAAGCTTTGAGCAAGTGACTTCCCCTTTCTGGGCCTCAGTTTTGGTGTCTGTCAAATGGGCATGCTGATGACGGCCTGGACACCATTGGGTTGCTATGGGAATTCAAGAAGTCAAGGGCATGCTACCTCAATAGGCTGTCCTTGTTCCTTAAGGGCCCTGTCGTCAGTCTGGGAAACAGTAACTCCTTTTTGGTGTTAGCATGTCACAGCACCTCCCTAGTATAGAGAGTTAGTTCTGCAGCACCCAGTGTCCCCACTTCCTGCTGACCAACCCCATGGTGTTGGGACCATAGGTCCTTGGGCCAGATTACACAGCATGGTTCACACTGATGGTGCCAATTGGAATAGGTTCCGTTTACTGGGCCTGTATGTTCCCAAATCACTTGGTGCCCCCCAGCAGGGCCATAGAGACAGAAACTGTTGTGATTTTACAGAGGGGGCACTAAACACTCACTTGCTAAGGGTCACACAGCCAGGATGCTCAGGGCTGGGCTTGGAACTCATGGAGCCTGTCCTGACCCTGAGCTGTGGGCACCTTGTTCAGAGGCAATGCTGACAGTTGATGTCTATCCCCTACCCTTATCCCCAGGCCCTGAGGATCGTCCTACATAGCCTGGACCTTCATGCCAACTGCTACCAGCGCTTTGTGGTGCCACTGCTCAGCATCAGTGCTGATTTCTATGTGCGTGTTTTCGTTCGTGTCTTCACTGGCCAGGCCAAGGTCAAAGCCTCAGCGAGGTTAGCGGGGTGTGGGGCCAGTTCTGGGTGGTGGATTGAGAGAGGCAACAGAGCCTTTTCCTGGGGAAATGGGGTCCTAAAGGGGACCAAGTCAGCCTGAGGGAGGAGTTGGGGTGTGGTGGCCACCCCCGTTTCCCCCACAGCAAGCAGGCGCTGGTGTTCCAGTGTGTGGGCTGTGGAACCTTCCACCTTCAGCGCCTCGGCAAAGCGTCGGGGGCCTCTGGTGGACGGTGAGTGAGGGTGAACCAGGAGGGAGGTAAAGGGGCCTTCAAAGGGTTGTTGTCCCCTAAACACCTCTCTCTGTGCAGGGTCAAGTTCTCTGCAGCCTGTGGTCCCCCTGTAGCTCCTGAGTGTGAGCACTGTGGGCAGCGGCACCAGGTAGGGACAGGCTGGGGTTAGGCGAGGGGGCCACAAGGGTCCCAGTGCTTCTCCTTGCCCATCTGGTCCTGTGTGCCTGCAGCTCGGTGGCCCCCTGTGGGTGGAGCCAATCCATGACCTGGATTTTGTGAGCCGTGTCCTGGAGGCCGTGAGCACCAACCCCAGCCGCTTCCACACTTCA
The DNA here is from genome assembly GCA_004026585.1 of Noctilio leporinus. Lineage (NCBI taxonomy): Eukaryota > Metazoa > Chordata > Mammalia > Chiroptera > Noctilionidae > Noctilio > Noctilio leporinus. Next base: position 123,520 of record PVIW01001324.1, on the reverse strand, counting down.
GAGCGGATCCGAGGAGTCCTGAGCGTTGTCACTGAGGTGGGGGCTGGGTCAAACATGATGGGGGTTCACCTGTACCCAGCTTTCTCCATCTGGCCCATGCACATCTCATTGTCCCCTGTGGCAGGAGCTGCCAGACGTGCCTCTATACTACACGCTGGACCAGTTGAGCAGCACCATCCATTGTAACACACCCAGCCTCCTGCAGCTACGGTGAGACCCTGGCCAGGGAGAAGCAGAGCCTGAGTGCTGGGTGCCCTGGACAACTTGGGCCCTTTTTGGGGATGTGAGTGATGGAGAGCCAAAATCACTCACATCTAGGGTATCTCATATACAAGTGCTTAGAACAGAGCTCAGAGGCCAGGACCTCTGGCCTGGGGGATAGGCTAACTAATACAATTATTGGCATTATACTAGCCACATTGTCACCGTGAGACATGCAGCCAGCCTCACAGGTCCACTCAACATGACTCACCCATACATGCCAGCACTGACTTTGAGGACTAACCTCCTCCTCATGGCCCCTCTTGGTCCCTAGGTCGGCCCTTCTCCATGCTGGCTTCCGGGTCTCACTTTCCCACGCCTGTAAGAACGCCATAAAAACGGACGCCCCTGCCTCAGCCCTCTGGGACATCATGCGCTGCTGGGTGAGGGCCAGCCTGACCCGATGGGGTGAGAGGGCAGGAGATGGACAGGCTTGGCATCCCCTGGCCTCTGACCTTTGCCTTCTAGGAGAAGGAGTACCCGGTGAAACGAGAGCGGCTGTCCAAGACCAGCCCAGCCTTCCACATTCTCAGTGTAGAGCCCAGGTAAGGACAGGATGCTTCTGCCGGAGGCACAGATTCTCTCATGTGTGATGACAGATACTTCCCAACACTGACACATGTTTATTCTTCAAGTGAGATCCAGAATCCACCTTCTCCCACCGATTCTCCCCCTCCTCTCCTGCCCCACCCTGGTCTGACACATCACTGCTTACCTACACCAATGCAGTCACCTCTGCCCTGGTTCCCCAGCTCCTACCCTCACCCCCATAGACTGTTCACCTCACAGTAACCAGAGGGTACCTACATCTGAGTCAGATCATGTCCCCCCCTCTTCTCAGAACCCTCCATAGCTCAGTAGGAACAAATTTCCACCTGCAGCCCTGCCCAATCTCTGTCACTTTTCTGTTCTCATTTATTCTCCCACCACCCCTCCCCAGCTCACTCCACATTGGCCTCTACACTCAGACTAATTAGTCACAGTTGTACCTCAGGGACTTTGCATGGGCTATTCCCTCTACCTGGAGTGTCCAGCCCAGCATCCTCCTATTAGCTTTTCCCTCACCTTCTTCCCAGTCTCCCCAAAATGTCAACCCTCCTGTGTCCTTCCCAAAACCCTTACCTCATGCCCTAACAACATAATTTGCTGATTTCTGACTTATCCCATTGTTTGCCTATCTTGTGCACTAGAATGTAAGCTTTACCAGCAGCAGATTTCAGGCACACAGTAGGCACTCAATAAATGTTTATTAAATGAATGAGAGGATCCTGACACAGGCAGATGTAGTCTTTCCCACCACTGAGGTGGGCAGGCCACATGAGTGGTTTGTTGTGCATGTCCAAATGCTGGCGGGCCCTCAGCCCTTCTCCACCTGCCCCAGGCTGAATGCCAACTTCACCATCCGGGATGATGCCAACCCCAGCTCCCGCCAGCGAGGACTCAAGCGCTTCCAGGCCAACCCTGAGGCCAACTGGGGCCCCCGGCCCCGTGCCCGGCCAGGGTGAGTTAAGAGTGGTGGTAGTGGTGGGACAGGGACAGGGGTGCAGAAGCCAGATGGGGTCCCAGCTGCTCCTCTTCCTGCACAGGAGTAAGGCAGAGGGCAAAGCTATGGAGGACAGACGCAGGCTGCTCCAGAATAAGCGAAAGGATCTGGCTGAGGACCCAGCCCAGCAGGCTGTCTATCTTAAGACATTCCCTTGCAAGAGGTTTAAGGAGGTGAGACACTCCCTATGCCCCACTGTAGCACACCTGGGTCCCCCTGACAATAGGGGCAGGCAGGGCTGGGAGAACTGGGGATGGGCAAGGGACTGGGAGTGAGGTCCCCATCCAGGAAAGGAACCCAGCAGAGGCTGCCAAACTCTGGGCTGGGCTTTACACCTACCATCTTCCCACCAGGGTACCTGTCAACGAGGGGACCAGTGCTGTTACTCACACGGACCCTTGACATCTGAGGCCAGTGCTGAAGTTGCCCCCTCTGACTGTCCACAAACCCCAAACCAGAACTCCCCAGGGCCTGGGGCCACCAATAGTCCAGGTGTAGACTGAGCCAATAAAGAGATTTCTCCTTGCCCTGACTCAGTTGTCTTGAGTGCAGAAGCAGCCTGTGGTTTGTCCATTCCTGCAGCATGTCTGGGGCCTGTCCCTCTGTCTATATGAATTAACTCCCTTAGGGAGCTCTGTGCATCTAGAGTTTGGTTTGTCTTGCCTGACTGAGGTGTTCTGTCTTTGTCTGGGGTGGTTCGTCCCTCTGCAGCAAGCCACACTTAGACACTTGGTTGCTGGTGCCTGCGGTTCCCCAGACAGCCACGGGGTGGCAGCCATGCGTGCCCACAGCGCCTTCAGCAACTCCTTCGTGGGCGTGCTCCTGAACACTGGCGCAAGCCAGCGGGTGCCACCGAGCGCCCACGTGGCCTTTCGCTGCCACTTCTTTGCTGCCTGCTTTCTCTGGCCCAGCTCCCCGCGGGGCCTCGGTTGCGGAAGCCAGACCGGAACCAGGGGCCTTGTGCATCCGCTCCAGGCCAGGTGCTTCCTGCCCTGCGGCCCCTCCCGTGGGGGTGCTCATGGAGGCACCATGCAGGCTGCTGCCCACAAGAGCAAGTTCTTAGCAGTGTTAACAGAGGCCTGGGGCAGAGTTCCCACCCTGCCACACCATAGCTGTGGGACCCCACAGGCACCCATCACCTTGCATCATCCCCAAGAGTAAAATGAACCTGATCCTAGAACTGGCTTTGTGAGCCCATAAAAGTTCACTCAGTGCCTAGAACTGAACCCTTTCTTCCCTGGCAAAGTGGGATGGTTGGTTCTGGAGTCCTAGTATCATCTGGTTCCTGGGAGGGTGGTGGTATCGTTGGTGCTGTGTGAAGCTGAGGTCCTGCCTGGGGGCTCTTGGCAGTCACCCAGATGGAAACAGAACAACACTACTGACCCAGGTGAGAGGGTCCTGGGGGTCAGGAACAGTCTTGTCATTGCTACATAGCTGTAGCCAGGGCCTCTCCCTTCTTAAGGCTCCATCTGGGTCTTGAGATTCATTACCACCCAGGGCATTTCATCCAACACCTCTATCACCATTCACCCTGAAGTTACCTGGCTGTGGGATGAGGGCCAGGGACCACCAGGTTGGGGCTAAGTGGACCTATGACCCACAGCACCAGGATTGTGAGGGTGTGCTGGGGACACCTATTGGAAGGTTCTAGCAGCTCTGGCAACATAGGAAATCTCCCCCCAGCTGTAGTCCTTCCTGTCACCCTCCTGGGCCTAGAAAGGTGGTGTGGATGGCACAGTGGGGACCAGGACAACTGCCGGGGCTGGACACCAAGATTGGCCTGTCAGACTGCCCTATGCCAGTGTCCCACTCCGGGGTGGGGGTGGCTGTAAGCTGGGAGGGGCTTTGAAAAAAAGAGGAACCAGGCAGGGGGAGGAGAAAAGGAGAGGGGCCCCTAGTCACGAGCCCCAGCAAGGCCGGAAAGGGCTCTCCGCCCCCATCAGCACAGACACAACTGGGGGTGTTCACAGCCATAGGCCAGACCCAAGTAACGTGCAGGAGGCCACTACTTTCCTGCCTCAGTTTCCTCACTTGTGTGTACCTGGGTACCTCACACCCAGCTGTGCACTGGGACTGAGTTCTTGGAGAGCCGGGATTTCTCCAGGGACTGGGTGGACTGAAGGTGAAGTGCCAGAGGGGTGACAGCCAGTCCTGCCTGCTGGCCTGGGGCGGGGCCAGAGGCCAATCTCAGATCCCCGCCTGCTGATTTCCTCCGGGGTCAGCTTGGCTCCTTATCAGTCTCAGCCAGGCAGCCAGGCCCTTATCTGTGTTGGCCCAGCATCCTCCAGCCACTGCGCCAGGGGTAAGAGGGAGGAAACCGGCCACCGGGGGCGGGGAGAGGGTGGGCCGGCCCTCGGAGCCACTCATTTTTCCTCTAGGGACCCACGCTGCTGCCATCACCAAGGGCCCAAGGCCCTTGGGAGCCCAGGAAGGTGAAGCCCAAACAGGCTGGACGACTGACTGCTTGAGGCACAGAGTGAAGAGGCTGGAAGGAGCAGGGCCCTGAAGCCTGGCCCGAAGCAGGAACTATATCCTTGTCCTGACCGACAGAGCCAGGCCACACACCAGGCAGAGGGACCAGCGCCAGGGTAAGAGGGGAGCAGTCTGAAGGTGAGGGAATCCCTGACCCACTTGTATTCATTCATTTGTTCCTACCTTCATTCATTCATCTGCAGGAACCAACTAAGCCAGAGGCCAGGCCAGCTTCCCCGAGACCCAGCTAGGGAAAACAGGGCAGAGGGTCCAGGTGTCCCCAAAATTGCTGGGATACTCCAGGTCATGGAGCCAAAAGTGAACAGGACATCTAAACAGGGTGCAAAAGGGGGGATGCTAATTGATGGGGAGGGTTGGGGGGCCAGGAGGAGGATTAAGGCATGACTATATATTCTGGGCAATGCCAGCATTTGGGGTGATCGGATTAGTGAGGGGGATATTTTCAGTGGGAGGGGGGTGATCATTAGAGTGATTATGGAGGACTTTCAGGTCTGACAGAGAGGCCATGAGAAGAGCCTCAGGGTCCTAGATAAGGACAGTGGGGGCTGGGAGGGAGCAGAGAGGTCAGTGAAGGGTCCATCATGCAGGGATTCCAAGGACAGTGTCAATGAAGGGTGTCAGGATCAGATCTAAGGGTCCCAGGGTCCATCATGTGTCCCTTGCCCTGCCCCTCCCTCCAGACTCCATGTGAGAGGTGATTCTGGTAGAAGGGGATTTGCTCAGGGGTTGGACAGATGAGGTCCTTATAGATCACAAACAAATCAGAGACGGTACTGCTGGGCTCATCAACTGCACAGCATCTCAGTGGGCACCTCCTGTCCTTGAATCAGACCCTCTTCCCACATTCTGGCAGTTTCTGGGCCTACTCCCTTGCCTGCCTTTGCCTGCTGAACTGCTCCCCACCCCCTACTAATCCCTTCCATTGGAGGGCTCCGTTGGGGTAAAGGGGGTGTGTGGCATCTGATCCCTCCTCCCCACTGGCTTCCTTCCCTTCTACAGGTGAGCACCCCCTTGGGGTCCATGTGCCCGCCCCAGGCCCCTGCAGAGGTGGGCCCCACCATGACCGAGAAGGCTGAGATGGTGTGTGTCCCCAGCCCAGCACCTGTCCTGCTCCCCAAGCCAGCCTCCCCTGGGCCTTCAAAGGTGGAAGAGGTGGGCCAGGGAGGCGCCTCATCCCCCAGGCTTCCCCCTGGTGTCCCGGTGATCAGCCTGGGCCACACTAGGCCCGCAGGGGCAGCCATGACCTCTACAGAGCTGAGTGCCCTGCGGCCTCCGCTGTTGCAATTCTCCGCCCTGGGAAGTGCCCCAACCCCTCTGGCCCTGCATTACCATCCTCACCCCTTCCTCAACAGGTCAGTGGGGGGCTGGGCCTGGGGGCAATTTGGGGCCAGGGTCATTGCCCACAAGGCATTAGTGACCCATGAACCCTTTCAGCCTCTACATTGGGCCGGCAGGACCTTTTAGCATCTTCCCTAGCAGTCGGCTGAAACGGAGACCGAGCCACTGTGAGCTGGAACTGGCTGAGGGTGAGTATAGGTTTGTGTCTGCATGGGGTCCACATCTGTCCCATCTCTTTCCACAGGGAGAGGTGCTACCAGTGCACACAGACACACACAAACAAGACAGCCCACATGGGATTCAGTACTTATGTTACAACCACGTGCAAAACCACAGTCCCACAGCCAGTCCCACACCACCAGTCACTGAGCAAGCCACAGAATTCTGGCAAATACAGCATGGCACAGGGGCCACAAAATGACAGTGCCACTCGAATGCACAGTCACCCAGGAAGCAGCCACATGACAATCACCATGTAAGAGACAGACATGGAACCACAACCACATAGGAGACAGCCACACAACCACAGCCAGTCAGGACCATGGCCACACAAGAGTCAGCCACACAACCGCAGCCATGCATGACACAGCCACATGGCAACAATCATACAACCACAGCCATTTAGACAGACCACAAGTCACACAGCCACCTGAGACAAGGACAGGGCCACAATCACAATAAGAGTACCTCTCAGACCCACCAGCGTCTCTGACCACACACAGGGGCACACTCAGAATGAGGACGATAGGGACAGCTCACCAGACAGGCAGCACAAGGAAACATTTCCTAGGGAATACCAGCCACTAACATAGAGATGCAGACAGTCAGAGGCACAGAGGCCCCAGTTATCTGCAGCCTGGCTTGTCCTCATCTAGATTCTAGATGGCTGAGTGTGGGGGATGGGCAGGGTTGCTAACTAGCAGGGAAGCCACACGTGGATCCCTTTGGTGGAGAAAGCCTCAGCTCACCGCCTGTATGGAAGTCCCCACCTGGGTGCTGGGTGCCTGAAGGGAAAGCAAGAGGAGGGGTCCCCTCGGTGCCAACCCTCCCCGCCTGTCTGCAGGGCAACAGCCCCAGAAGGTGGCCCGACGCGTGTTCACCAACAGCCGAGAGCGCTGGCGGCAGCAGAACGTGAACGGCGCCTTTGCTGAGCTGCGAAAGCTGCTGCCCACGCACCCGCCCGACCGGAAGCTGAGCAAGAATGAGGTGCTCCGTCTGGCCATGAAGTACATTGGTTTTCTAGTGCGGCTGCTGCGAGACCAGGCTGCTGCTCTGGCAGCAGGGCCCGCCCCGCCTGGGCCTCGCAAACGGCCGGCACACCGAGGCCTGGACGACGGTGTCCGCCGTGGGCCTTGTCGCCCGGACGAGGCGGTGGCGCACCGGCAGCCCGCACCCCTCCTCTGCTCCAACGACAGCCCCGATGGGGCGGCCCGCCCCATCAAGACTGAACTAGCGGCTGTGAGCCCAGAGGTGCGGTGACCTCCGAGGCATAGCCTCTGAGCCAGAGGGCACTGGGAACTCAGCTGTGGGCCGTCGAGGAAGGGGTGGCCCACGCACTGCGCTTACTCTGGAGCGAAGGTCCCCGCAGAGGGACGTGTGAGGACTACCATACAGGGGAAAGGGTCGGGCGTCTGGAAGGACGACCATGGCCCCCAGGGGCTCTGCAGACTCTTTTTATCACCCACTGGGCGCTGGAAGTGGCCTTGCCCGTATCCTCCTCCTGGTGGTTAGGTCCAGGAACCAACATGGCAGAGCGGTCATCGGACCCAAGTGGTGCCTCTTTTTTGCGGACTGGGGGTTCACTGAGAGGGAGGAGGAGGAAAGAGAGCCTCCCTCTTTTTCCTGGTGCCCCCTTCCGGAAATTCAGGGATACAAGCGCCTCGACAGCGTCCGCAGCGAGCCACACGGGGCCCCACCCAACCGAGCCTGATGGGTCGAATTAGCAAAGGCTCAGTCGCTCTTGCTTTTGTTTTTCTTTATTTCTTTATTTCACATACACATTAGCCATTCAATGGAGAAGCCGGAGAGAGTCAGGCAAAGATGGTATAACAGAAGCGCAGTGACGGGGGCGGGGCGGGGCGGGGCGGGGTGGGGCGGAGAGGGGACAGACGGGCTGGCTGCCTACTTGCATTCCGCTAGGACACTGAAAACCCAGAAAACAAAACAGACAGTAAACTACCCTTGTTTCTTATGTATCTCAGTGCAGAGACGGGGATGGAGGGCGGAGAGAGGGGGAAACCAGGCTGAAGGAGGAGGAGGGGAGGACAGGGGACGCTAAAGGGAAGCACACCAATCCATTAGTACTATATATAGAGATACTCGTATATACTGCGTTTCTTAGCCTAAGAAGAAACTTGTTTGACGGGACGGGCGGCCTTTGCGGTCCGCGATGCTGGTGCTGGTCGGGCGCACGGATCTCCCGGGAGGGCCTGAAGCGGGGCTGGCCCAGGCTGGCTTGCGGGTGGGGAAAGGGGGGCGCCCCCAGGGTAGGTGGGTGGGGGGAGCAGAGGTGGGGCTGGGGTGCCCCTCGGGCTCTCGATTGGGGGACGTTCTCGTGACTTTATTGCTCCTTAATTTTCTCTCTCGTGTGTGTGTGTGTGTGTGTGTGTGTGGGTGGGTGGGGGGTGTCCGTTCAGCACGGTCGAGGTGGGGAAGTCGTGGGTCGTCTGAGCCACCCGGCCCCTCTGGGACCCAAAGCGCGGCGTCCGCTCCGCCAGCACGGGGGTGAGAACAAGGCACTAGGTCGGCCGGCCAGCGCGGGGGGCGGGTGTGTAAGGCAGTCGTCGGGGCTGGTTGAGGGGTAGGATAGGCTGTGTGCGGAGCCGTGTGCGTACGTGCGCAGGCTTGGGCGAATCGACCTGTCAGCTTAGCTGGTCCGGTCCTGGAGCGTTAAGCCTTTCCCGTGCTCCCCGGAGGGTGTCCGGGGTAGGTGTGGGGTGGGAGGAATGATGTTGAGTTGGGGGCGCCGGGGCAGGGTGGGGAGGAAACTACCAACTTGCTGAGCGCGCTCCTGATAATGCTGGTGAGGGTCAAGTTGGCGTCTGGCTCAAAGAAGGGCGCTCAGGGCAGAGAGGGAGGGAGGGAGGGAACATTTGTTCGTTGGCATTGACCTCTGCGGGGTAGGGGCTGGGGGCCCCCGCCGCACCCCAGTGCCAGGATGGGGATGGGGCGTGGAGGGGGCGCCGACCCCGGGGAGGGGACGCCCGGGGAGACCGCGGCCAGAGCAGCTCCGCCGCTGGGCGCACGCCGCTGTCCCGTTCCATTAAACTCAACAAGGAAGGGATATGCGTGTTCCTAACAAGTGCAGGATATTTAATTGATCATAAACTTATGTATAATAGTTTGTGGGTTTTTAAAAACGTACTTTATAATGTAAGAAGCACCAGGGTTTTTATGTTGAATTATCCTAAAAATAATTTTCTCTCGTCCTTTTCCTTTTAGATCTTGTGTTATTTTTAAATGTTCAGGTTTTTTTTTTTTTAACTCTAAAATGTGAATGTTTCCTTCAGCCCTCCCACCGAAACCGAGAACGAACGACGAAACAAATAAAAACCCCAGATCATCCTTGTCAACGCAGGAAAACGACTTAAAAAAAAAAAAAAAAACCAAAAAAAAAAAAAAAAAAGCACTCAGCTTTCGTTATCCCCGCGAAGGGCGGGGCAGGCCCGGTTCTTTTAGCGTCCCCAGAGCCGCGAGGACATTACAACAAAAATAGAATTTTTCTTAACAATCTCTTTAACATACAAAGATAGGAAAACTCTCTGATGCATTGCACTTGGTTCAATGAAAAAAAAAAAAAAGTTCTTTCCCCCATATATATTTTTTTGTTTTTTCTCTTCTAACACGTCCCCACATCTCCTGTGGCCCTCGCCGCCTCTTGCCTGACCCTCACAGCCACACTTAGGAACGGAGCGGCCCCCAACCCCTGCCTGCCCCGGCGCCCCGCCGGGCGCGCTCTGTCCCGGCCCAGCTGGCCTGCAGCTTCCGACCTCGCCCGGGCGGGCGCCCCGCAGACCACCGCTCCTGCCGCGCCCGCGGCCCCGATTGTCTTCGAGGGAAGGGGCACGTGCGGCTGGGCAGGGGGCCCTTCCGCTCCCCTCTAAGCTCTGACCCTGTTTAGCCAACCAAACTGAAAAATCATTGCACTTTGACCGCGCGTCATGCCCGGCCCACCCGGCCCCCCACCCCGCCCGCCCTACTCCCCATATTCCCCCCAGGCTCCCGCGGGATCCCCTGTCCCCAACTTCTCAGTCCCCGTCCTTCCCTGGGTTGCAAGCGGATGGGGGAGGGCCTTCATTCAACTTCCTACAAAAGCTACCCCAAGGCCAGCTACCTTGTGGCTTCCAGCTGGGGAGGAGGCACCACCCATTAACCGCAACTGCCCCAGGTGAGGGCCCTATTCCCCTCCCCAGCCAGCTCCTTCCCCCACTTCCTTTCCTTGGCCTGCTCCGCAGCAGCCTCACACACTAGATTCACAATAAATAAAACCCATAACCCACCCCTGCGGTGCAATGTTGGGTTGACTGACTTTCAGAGGATCCTGACCTGTGCTTTGTGTTTTCATAATAGTTAAGAAAGAGAGAAAGAGAGAGAGAGGCACAAGGACTTAGAAGGGGTCCAAGGAGGGTAGATGCAGGGAGGAGGGAGTAAGGCACAGAAAGACAAGCCAGAGGGGCCAAGTCGCACCCTGGATCTGGGCTGGGCGTGCTCCTGCTCCCCTCCCTCCCAGGGGGGCTTCTGAAGACCCTCTGGACAGGCCTCCAACCTTCCCTTGGGGGAGGAGGGGGCTTTAGTTGGGGGGAGGGAGCTACTTCCTGTGGTGTGTTACCAAATTGTTCCCAAATTGCTCAACTGGAGGAGTTCCCAATTGCAACAGCAGAAGACCCGAACAATTAATGCCCCCACCCCAAATAAAGAGCAAAGACATTACAGCTGAAATCCAGAGAGAAGTGGCCACAGGGGTGGTGCGGTGGGGAAAAAAGGTGGTGGGGGGGGACAGAGAAAGCTCCAAAACACGTTTGAAAAAGGACGACACCCAACACCCTCCAAAGGAACTGAAAGTGGGCCAGTAGGACGCCTACCTAGCACAGGTGGCGACTCTAGCCGAGGGCAGCGGTGGCTGCCCTTCCTCCTCGCTCAGCTGCAGGTCCCCTTTCTCCTCCACTCTCCGGCCCGACCACAGCAGGGCTGTCTGCGTGAGGGGCAGGGGCAGGGGCAGGGACCGATGGGGTGGCACAAGGGCACCTGCATGCGGGCTGGGGTGTGGGGGCGACCTGGGGCCCATCTCCCCTCACTTGGGCCATGGCAGGAAGGCGACCTTCCTGGCCTGCCTGTGGAGAGAGGGGAGAGAGGCCTGTCCCATGCTGGGACCAGACCTTTGAGAGCATTCTGACTTTTTCCTATGGACTGTACAGAGGGGTCTGGGAACCCAGGGAACAACCCCTGCGGCTCAGGGTGGGATGGCAAAACACCTCCATTCTAGGATCAGGACACTAGCTCCGGAGGCTGCCTCCTGCCCACAGGGGTTGGGGCTTCTAGCCCAAGGGTGGGGCAGAGGGAATCAGGGGCCTCCCTGCCTCACTGGGTCCAGGGCAGGTGGTAGAAGACAGAGGCAAGGCAGTAAGGGAGGGCAGGGGGGTCCTGGAGGGGAGTGCCCTCTGGATATGCACCCCTCATCTTGACAAGCTAGTCCTCTGATCTCTAGTGAAGCTCTGGCCCCAGCCGAGGGTGGGGTTCTCCCAGGAAGGGCAAGGGTGGGGGACAGGCCCCTTCAGAACGGTGCTGTTTGCTTTGTTTGGGGATTTCATTCCTTTCCCCAGAAGGCCAGGACAGGATGGGGGAGGAAGTTCTGCTGCATCCTTTCTTTCTTTCTGTCCTCTGCTTCGCAGAGTTCGTTTTGCATGTTTCTTTCTGCTTGGCTGCTGGTGCACAGCTCCACCAAGACCTCTTCCGAGGGCTCTCAGAGAACTGGGCTGCTTCGGGGGGCCTGCAGGGGTCCCTGGGCTGGAGGAGAGAAGGGCTGAGTGGCTGACGACGTCTAATTTTTGCTTTTCGGTGGGGCTGGGCTGGGGGATTTATTTTCCACGTCTCAAAATTTCTTCTCCCCCCATTTGAGGAACCTCTTCTTTTCATTTTGTCATTTCTTTTGTCGATCTTATCAGAGGAACCAGGACTGAAGTGGGACAAAAAAGAGGCGATATTGAAAACAGCAGCGGAAGGTCCCTCCTCACTCCCACCTGGCCCTGTGACTGCAGGTGGTTCCCAAGGCCCCTGGAGGGTCCAGCTCCAGCAGAGCCAAGGACACCAACACTCCACCCAGAGGTACATCCCCACGCTGTCAGTCCCTCCTATGGGAATCCTGTCCCCTAAGAGACCCTGCCTCCCAGCACTAGTGTCCAGCTGGCCTTCCCCTGGGCACCATGCCCAGCGGGTAGGACCCCTGTGGCTGGTGCTGGCACAAGCATAGTCCTGGGATCTGGCCATGTTTCCAATTGTTTAGGTTTTTGTGTGGGTCCTAGAGGGTGAGGAGGATGCCAGGCTGGAGCTTTTGTCCCCAGAGGGGTTTGGGGAGTAGGGTGGGGGTGGCCCAGCTTCTTGCTGAGTTTTCTTTTTGTCTCTTTGGACCAAAAGCAAAAATTCCCATCTGAAAACCTCAGCCAAGGTCCCACAGGCTGAAAGGCTGGTGAGAGGGGGACACTACATGGCTTCAGTCCCTACCAGTGCTCGTCCTGGGGAAGAAGCCCAGTAGACACACGCTGGCCTCTCATACTCTACACTTAAAGCACTGATTTTCAACCAGTATGCTGCAAGAATTTTTAAAACATGCAATATCTGACTAGTTAGGGGCAATAACCTATCTATTTTCCCTTAGGTTATCAAATTTAAAAAAAAGAAAGAAAACAGTCAAAACAACAATAACCATCCAGTGTGAATAATCAAAATTATACTATTTTTGTCAGATTACCAATTGCCAAAAAATAATATATTTTTTGGTGTGCCGTAGAATTTTAGTAATTTATGTGTGCCACAAGATGAAAAGGGTTGAAAATCTCTGCTGTAAGGCAATAGGGCTGGGGAAGGACCCCAGGCTCCCTAGGGCAGGTGTCGCTTCCGTCAGGATGACAGCAGGGGGCGCCACGTTCCCACAAACGCGCCTTGATAACCGGGGAGCATAAACCACCGGGGGTGGACACCCCTCCCCCACTCCCCATAAAGGGCTGCCTGGCAATGCCCTTTGCCTATGGCTCTGGCCCCACCTTGTGGCCAAGGGGTGGAGTGTAGGGTGTTCTCTATAATCTACCTTGACTAGGTATGTCTGTTGTACCTTTGGGGCAAAATAGGGGGTCCCTGAAAATGCAGAGGGCCTCTCCCAGGCTCTGGGTCAGACTCAGATCTTCAGAAGCCAAGCAGAAATAGCCACAAAGCACATACCAGGACCTGACTCATTCCACCCTCGCTCCTACCCTGCACAGGTAAAGAGAGGGCAGCTGACCTTCCCAAGGCCACAAAGCCCATGGCTGTGCCAAGACTCAAACGCACGGGTTAGTTCATAGTTGATGCTCCCAGCTGCTACGTGTGATGTGCTCATCCTGCCTAGGGCCACAACTAATGCATCACAGCAAGGGCCTGGGGTGGCTACACCAGCCAACTTCTCAAAAGAGGCCAAAATCCAGACAGAATTTTATGTGAAAATTTCTAACACTACTTAAAACATTTGTTTTAGTCACCCAGATTATGCTACAGGCCAGACCTGCCCCTCAGGCTCTGGTTTGGGACTGCAGGCTGTCACCCACTGTGAGATGGAGATACCAAGTGTTACAGTTAGAAAAGGCCTCAGAGATCATCTAGAACTTTCCATGATAATAGAAACCTTCTCTATTTGTGCTATCCACCCCAGCAGCTGCTAGTCACACGAGGCTTCTAAGCACTTGAAATGTGGCTAATGTAAGGACTAAATTTTTCTCTAGTTATTTAATTTAAATTTAAACGGTCACACATGGCCAGTGGCTATCTTACTGGATGCAGCTGGAGGGCATTTGACAATGTGGGGGTTGGGGTTGTCACAGTGACTGGGGTGCTACTGGCCTTTATTGGGTGGGGAGAGATGCTAAACTTCCTAACACATGCTGGACAAGATGCCCAGAGGAGACCTGCCCAGAGTCTGACCCCATCAACTGACTAAAGGCCAAATGGAGGCTCATGGGAGGGCAAGGAGCTGGCAAGGCATGGGGGAAATCCAGGCCTGAGGCATACACACGCAGGCGCAGGAAGGGGGTGAGGCAGCAGCCAGCTCTTGGGATCCTGTCCTGGCCCTTCGAGGTCAAGAACTGGGTGAGCTGTTCCCCCATAGCCACATCAGTGCTCTCTGGGACCCCTTTTCCAAGGGGAGGCTACACTGGCCCTATACTACTGTCCTAGCTGCGGCCTACCCCTCCTCTCCCTGTGAGGGGAAAAGGGGTTCTGGGGACCAGGACATGGAAGTCCCCCTTGGTCCCTCTGCGCTTGGCAGACCAAGCCAAAGCCCTAGGCTGGTCTTTTTAAGGTCTCCGGAGCTGCACAGCAGTGGGACAACCACTAGTGCTCAGACTTGGGGAACTCCCTCAGAGGATGACGACTCTAGTTCCAGGCCTGGAGTTAGGGACAAAGGCAGCTCCAACAGGGTCCCCAGCACCTCCCCACTGGTCCCAGGAACAGCGATCTGCTGCCAAGAGTGGTTTTTCTGCTCACCCCTCCCTGCTTCCTGAGCCAGGTCCAAAATTGATTAAAACTAAGTAAAAAGCGCTGCCCAGGGAATGACAAAATTGCGAAAATTCTCTTTTCTTCCCTCATTCTATTGTTCTCTCTCCATCTGGTGCTCCAGAGATCAGCTAAAGTCACTGGTTACTGTGGAAACCAACCCCCACTGTACCCCTGGCGCCCACCCGCCACAGCCTGCCTGCCCCCAGGCCCAAGGGCTCCTGGCTAGGCTTGTCCAGCTCTGGTCCCCTACCTCCCGATCACCTCCCACCACTGTACACACCTGTCTCCTCCCGGCCAAGGCCCAGACCCCTTTCAGGAACAACGGAAAGGGAAACCGTTTCCCAAACTTGCCTCAAACTCTGACTTGGCCCCCGCGTCCAAGCAAAGTAAGTGGAGAAAGTCCAGAAGGGACCGCACATAGGGACAGAAATGGGGAGGGCTCATGGCTATGGACCCCTAGAGCAAGAGAGCACGAAAGCAGCACGCAGGGAAACAGTCAGAGCTACAGGAGGGAGGGCAGGAGCGGGAAGGAGCAGGAGGGAGCGATGGAGCCCTGCAGCCTGGTGCCAGCCCAGGGCTGGGAGGGGAGGCCCGCCCGAGGTCCCTTCCCCTGGCACCCTCTCCCACCCTCTGCCAGCAGGGCTCTCCCGGGCTCCCTGGCACAGAGAGGAGGGGGCTGGCTCCAGCCCCTGCTCAGAGCCATTGTTTTTCTTCTCAACACCCCCAAGTTCAAGTTCATCTGGGTGTTACATCATGTCTGGTTGCTCTTGGAAACCAGACGGGTCAGACGTGACTCTGGGGAAAGGGGGTGGGAAGCTGGAGGGGGCTGAAGTTCCCCTCCCCTCCCCTCCTCGCTACCAGGGAGCTCTGAAGTTTGCAGTTTGACAAAGTTTTTGGCTTTTTTTTTTTTTTTTTTTTTTTTTTTTAAGGGAGGGAAAGGAAAAGGGAAAAAACAAAACCTCAAACCACACATACAAAACTTCTATCCACCAACTTTCTCTGGACTCAGACCCCAGAGCAGAGAGAGTGCAGGAGCTTAAAGAGGTGCCCAGAGCTCTGGCCGATGTGGATTTCCCCAGGGCTGAAGCCACCAAAGCCCTGGGCTCGCAGGGCAGTGTTTTTGTAAAAAGTTTCACACTGGAAAAGCTGCCTCTGCCCTGCTCCAGAGGAGGCTGCTCCCTGCGTTCCAAGGGCCCTAGGCTCTGGAGGCTATTCCCAGTCTCTTGGGGACAGGCATGGGAAAAGGGGGACACGTGCATGTGTACAGATGCTGGTGCAAAGCAGTGCCCAGAAGGAGGACTGTGGTTGGTTGGGTGTTTCTTTGTAAGAACTAGGGGCTCCAGAAGCACTGGGAGTTGGGAGAGGAGTCTTGGGTGGGGGGGCCCTGGGACCTGCCCTGCCCTGTCCTGCCCTTGGTGTCAGATGCTGTCCTCCTCCTGTCTGGGCTTCCGGGCTTCCACCTCTGCTGCTATCAGGCCTGGCCTAGAACACCTTCTAGCCTTGAGTCCTTGGCCACCTTCCCCAGGGCTAAGGCTGTCAAGACTAATTATCCAATTAGCTGATTAGCCAGGAGGGCCTGGAGGCTGCCTGGGGAGGCAGGTTCAGCAGCAAACTCATGGGTCCTCCAGCCCTGTCTCAGTTCCTTCTCCCAGATTAACCCCAAAGATCCTGGCCTCTTCCCTGACACCAAGTTGCCTGTTGCCCCTGTGCTTGCCATCACACTCCTACCTGAGACTGCTGTGGGATGTTCAGAAAGTTGCCGTCCCGGGGTCCGATGCTGACAAACCGGTTGGCAGAGGAGGCGCCTGTCGTTGAGAATGCTGTGGGGAGCAGGAGAGAGAGGAAAAACCCCCATGAGGCCTTGGGCCTACCTGGGCACTGCCCTTCGGGGCTGCTGAGAGAGGGAGATGCTGGGTTAGACCATGCTGCCCAGCTTTGGGCTGGCAGTGGAAAGGACAGTCCAGAGGGGCCCCTTCACCTCCTCACTCATCAGAAGCATGTCTGTCTACCACCCCCAGCAGTCTGCTTCAGCCAGGTGTCCTCTTTCCTGGCCAGGGGTGAGGAAGGGGCAGGCCTGGCAGGGTTGGTGGCTTTAGCTGAGGTCCCACAGACCCAGTATTTCCCCCTAACTAGGCCCTGGACAGGGATAGTCCTCCTCCTGAAGTACCCCAAGGTGGTACCCTTGCTTTCCCATGGCCCTGTCAGGTCTGGAAAGAAGGGAGACCAGGAGGGTGAGAGCTCTGGTAGACTGGCCCCACTGTATTTGTGGAATGCTGCCTCAGTTGGGCCATCTGTCCAACCAGCTAGTTGGGTGCTGCACGTTTACCACCCTGGACAGTGCCAAGGACTATGCCAGCAGTTCCGGGAACTTGAAGCGGCCCAAGGGAGGGCAGGGCCAGATGGGATGGGATCAGAGAGGGGTGTAGGAGTTGGCTGGGGGCTAGGGCCCAGGGGTGACAAATCTCAGGCCCAGCAGACATTCTCTTCTTCTGATGAATGAGTCAAGTCCTATAGTCCTGTGGTGCTCAGGGCCTGAGATAGGCCAAGGTACAAAAGGAGAAGGAGGCTGGAGGGCCTGGAAGAGCCCCAGAGCTTGAGTGCCCAGGGGCAACTGAGGAGGCAAATGGCCAACCACCCCAAGCTCTTCTCAGGAGAAGCTTGGGAAGCTTCTAGGGGAGAGAATGGGCCCTGTATCTCCAGAAAGGATCACACCACCAGAGGGGAACAAGGAGGGTCACAGGCTGTCTGGGAGCCCCACCCTCTGCCCTGTACCAAATACACCCTAGGACCCCATGCTCACCAGCTTCTGTCCAGACGTGCCACCCTGTAGCCTGGTTCCCAACTCCCTCCCTGCCCACCTCCAATGACCATGACCATGACTTGATGTCTTAAGGTGGATGTAGATGGGAAGATGGCATGAAAAGGATGGAGAGGGGAAAAGAACTCAAACCATAAGAGGTAAGGTGAGACAGAGAGCGCAAGAAGGAGAAAAGTGGTGAGATGGGCCACCCCTCCCACGGCTGCCCCGGAGTCCTGGCCTGTGGCCTACCAGCCCCCAGAGCACCGGAAGCGCTGCCCATGCCCTGCCCGAAGACGGCACACCGCCCACCCTCCGCCTCTCCTGTCCCTCACGTCGGGTCTACCTTGGGCCTCCCAACTCAGATTTTTCTCTTCCCTTGGACAAAAGTTGTCATCGGTTTAAAAAAAAAAAAAAAAAGAGAGAGAGAGAGAAAGAGATGAAGTAAGCCAAGGTCCAGAGCCTTCCCTTGTCCTTGGAACATCCAACCTGGGGAAGGAATTGAGGAAGGGGAGAGGGATGGGAGGAAAAAAAAAAAAAAAAAGAGGAACAACGAGAAACCAAATGTGAGACTGAAGGGGAGGGGTCAGAGGCTGGCCTGCTGCACCTTTAGAGGCCTGAATGAAGGGGAGAGGGCAAGGCAAAAAGGGGATGGTGGTGGCGTCGCCTTGTGGTCACATTTAATTTTCTTGGTGTGGGGGGCACGACAAAACAACAACAACAAAAAATCAAAAAACAAAAAAAAAAAACTGAAAAACAAAAAAATACAGCAATCAGGCATGAAGATGACATGGCTGTGCCTCCCTGTCCCTTCCCACCCTGGCCAGCATCCTGCCCTGCGCCCCACTGCGCTCCCCCTCCTGCCCCCCCAGGGGCCTGGGCCAGGGGCCCGGGCTGGGAGCAGCGGGAGGGCAGGGGGGCTAGTGGTGTGCTGGCTGGTGCGACTGAGGCCCAGGTGGCTGTGTTTGGGGAGTTCAGCTTTGCTCTCATCAGGGCAGAAGACTTCGTGGTGCTCTGGGTTGGGGAGGATTTGGTGATGGGCAGGGCATGGGGGGGATTCTTTTTGTAGTGGAGACTATTTGGATGAGCTGGGACACTGGGCGTTGTGGTTTCAGTTTCATCGTCCACTTACAAGGTGATGGAGGAGTCAAGGCGGCGCCGTCTGGGGCAGTGCTGGTGGATTTGGAATCAGGCATAGGAAGGGGCACAGGTCTGGCCACTGGAGGCGGCGGCGGTAGCAAAAATGACCCCGGGACTTTGCCCTGGCCGCTACCGTTGGGCTGCGAACAACATAAATAGAGTGACGCATGAAGGCACATCACACACAGACACACGCTCCCCTGCGCGGCCACGACAGCCTGCTCCTGAGAGCGGGCGTTCCCAGTGGAAGGTGCAGAATAGGGTCCTCTCTTCCGGGGTACAGGGTGGGTGAGGGTGGGAGGCCTCAATTTGGTCTCTCAGGTGTTTCTCTCTCTTTTTTTTTTTTTTTTTTTTTTTTGGTGGTCCTCCTTTGAACTTGTGGGAGGAGAAAGGGGAAAGTCCGACGGGTGGTTTATTATTTCTTAGGGAATGTGCTTTATGTACCAAAACATGCCACTTAGCCACAGAGCAGCTGCACCTAGAACTCTCACACTCCTGAAGGCCCTCTCCTATGGCAGAAAGGATGCATCTACTTGCCTTTTCCTCTGTGTCCTCCCAAAACACACTAGTGCCTCCCTCTGTAGGCCCCTAGGGTGGGGCCAGCTGACCCAACTGAGGACTGCCATCCTCCACCTCACATGATGGTCTGGGGGGGACGCTGGGTGCAGGGGGACTCGCCCTCAGCTCCAGTGGCCTGAGGATGGTGGGGTGCTGGTCTATTCACTACAGAAGTGCCTAGGAGGAAAATCCATTTACTGCCACTGCAGTTTCTATGAGGTTCTTCAAGCAGGCTTCTTTGTACAATGCCCTCAGAAGCCCAGATGCTAGCTAGATCACCAGTTCCACTCCTTGTCCTTTGTTCCCTCTTTTTGTGCCTCAAATTCCTGTGCGTGGCCTTGCGCATCAGCCTTTGGGCTCCAGGAGATGTAGGCTCCACAGGAGAGGCAAAGGTCCTGGCCTCTTGCAGGCACAATTTCCCTGGAAAGCCCTCCTCAGAGTTCTGGACATGTATGTACCCCTCCTTGCTCTGGGCAGTGTCTCCCAGGGCCACCAGCAGCCTACGCGGCGTGGCTGGGCCAGAGCTCTTTGTCCTACACTGGTCCCTCTCTCATGGGGCAAAGCTCTCCCCTCCCAGCCAGCCAGCTTCTTGAAGTTGGAAGGATCTTGTGCTCCTCCTCTTCCTGGTAGGTAACCCTTGTGGAGCCTGCCCCACCAATGTCTCCAGATAGTCCAGGTTTCTGTCATCACTTGGTTCTGCCTAGACTATGACAATGAGACTTGCAAGGGGTCTCCCTTATGCTGACAGTGTGTTCCTCAGCTCAGCATCCTTGGTACCCAGCTCTGTACCAGGCACTTGACTCATGTCATGTCAACTCTTGACAATGAACGTGTAAGGCACCAATTCTTGCTTGGGGGCCATTCTGCTCCCCAGGGGCACTACCATGTCTGGAAACATTTTGGTTAGCACAATTTCTGCGAGGGTGTTACTGGCAGCTAGTGGGTGGAGGCAGGAGATGCTGCTCAACACCCTCTAATGCCCAGGATAGCCCCCAGGACAAAGGCTCATCTGTCCAAACGTTATCAGTGCCACAGGTGGGAAACCTTGCTGCAAGGGAAGCTCTATTCTCCCCTTTTCACAACTGAGGAATCAGGTTCTGTGCAGCTCAGTGGTTTATCCAGTCACTGGGCTCCATAGCTGGCGAGGCCTGAAGTTAGCAAACAGCAAAGCCTGTCTGACTCCATGGGTCCTACGGATTTTCTCCGGTTGGCTCAACAACCTTCTTCCCCAAATCCAAAGGCACCCAGACTTTTCCCATCCCCTGAAACCTTCCACAGCTCTGTTCACATTGGATATAAAATAGGATCTCCCCTGTTGGGCATCCAAGGTCCCCATGGTAGAGATCAGATGGGGTCTCCAAGCACTCAAGCCCTTATACTCCCTCCCCCCAAGTACTTCCCACTGCAAACCGACTGGGGCTTCCAGGCACAGTCTACATAGCCTAAGCAGCAAGGCTACACACTTGCTCACTGCAGATCCTCTGCCTAGAATGCCTTTTCCTATACCCTTCAAGGTCTGCTCATAAAACAGTCCCCAACATGGGGACCAGCCCACTCCCTGAGCCATGATCCATCTCTCTCTGCCCTGTTCTTCTAGGATGCCCTTGACCTCCACTGCAACCTTTAAAGCAGACTGCCACCCAGGCTCCCCAGCAAGCCATGGAAGGTCACTCCGTGTGGCTCGAGCCTGCAGCACTCAAGTCCCACTGAGTTGAATTAACTAGTCCATCCTGATGCACTTTAAAACCACACAGCCCCAAGGCTGACTCATGCAGACCACGCCTTCTGAATTCTGGTCATTCTGCCCATCAGCCTTCATCTCTAATGACCAGCACAGGTCTGACATTGTCTCTCCAAATGGTTCCCTTGACTTGGTTCTTCCTGCCAATTCAGAGGCCCCTGACAAAAGCAAGTAGGGCCTGCTGGTCCCCATCTGTGTCCTGGGCTGGAGACCCTTTATGCCAAGTGTCATTTCAGAAATACTCCCTTCACTTCCAGGCACAGGCCAGAGAGGTTTCTGGCTCAGCAGGTTGATGCTGAGATATGAGCAGCAACTGCCTTCCCTCCTTTCCATGGCCTATCTGGTTCCTGTCTCATTTTCCCATCAGGGCAGGAAACTCCACAGACCACAGGTCATCCTGAGACTGGGCCCCTGGGGAAGCTGAGACACAGGGGCTTTCCAGGCAGCCCTGGCTCCCAGGGCGGTCTCTACCTTCTTCTAGTCCCCAGAGCCAGTCTGCACCCAGGAGGACCCAAATCACTCATGCCACCCGATAAAGCTAATCCCATCTTGATATGGCTGGACATCAAAACCTGCTGTTTTACAACATTTGGCTTCTAAACACAACTTCCAACCAGGCTAGGATATCTCTGCTCTGGTTGGGTTTTAAGTTGAAGATTTTAAAATCCCAAGGTGTTGTGATTTTGCAGCACCTTAAAACCTCACGAGTTATAAGCGCTAGAAGTGCTCGTGACAAATGAAGATGAGAACCTCGCTGCTCCAGTGTAGGTGGTGGAGGCTGAGCTAGAACCAGGCCTCTTGTCCCTCATTGAGCCCTGTGACCTTTTCACTGCATTTGCTTGGTGGTCTCTTCTTCCTGCCAGAAATACAGCTAATGAGGCATCCTCTTTCTGTTCTTTGCATCTCCTCTGAGCAGTGTTTCCATATAGCCCTGGCCTTTCCTGTTATGGTTCCTCTTATTTAGGACCGTACACTGGGGTCCAAAGATAAGCCATAGTGGACGCCTGGTAATCCTGCAAATCATATGTAAAATTTTTGTATATACATATTTTCAGTAAAGATGATCTATAACTTCAAACTCTGATGGATGTTAGAAATTTACACCTCTAGGGTCTGGATCGGTGGTTCCCAAAGTGATCCCCTGACCAGAAGCCACAGCCGCATCTGGGAAGTTGGGGAGAAATACAGATTCTCAGGCCCACCCCAGGCCTGCTGAATCAGAATCAGGTGAGGCCTAGCCGCCTGTTCGCAAGTCCTCCAGGTGACTCTGCGTGCTAACGAGTGCTCTGAAGGTGGCCACACAGTGCAACTGCCACCTGGTGTGGGCCACCCCCGCCTCCAAGTCAGCTGCTGAGCTGGGGCCTCTGGCTCTCTCCTCCTCCACAGCCTGGTGCTGTATCCCACTCCTCTCTTGGGCAAAAAAGGTCACAAGGAAAAACCCAGAGAGGCTGCTCCCCAGCCAAGCTAGCCTCCCTGTTTAACCAGGGTAGCTGTTTCCCCCTTTATCTACAGTATTTCATCTAGGTCTACTTGGAGCAAGCACCTGTCTGGAGGAGAGAACCTTCTAGGCCATGTGAGACCCTAATCTTAAACAGTCAAGTCAAGGGACAGTATCAGGACCCAGCTATCAGGATGTCCAGGGCACTGACTGACTCCCTGGACTAAACTGGTCCTCGAAGTTGGTCTCACTGATTCCAAACCCCAGCTGCCTCTGTAGGTAAGAAGGCAGGCAAGGCAGGGTTCCAGGCTTCTCTGATCCACACTCCAGATGGCCTGGGACATGGGCTGGCACTTCCCATAGACTCTGCCGGCACCTCTGGAAAAAGTGCAGTAGCTGTTGGGGGTCACATCTACTTTTCCCTAAATGCTCCTCAAAGTGAACAGAGCTTGTCCAGAAAGGTGGGCAAGGCTCTGAGCGTGCTAGGGAGCTGCAGAGTCAGCAAAGAAACCCTTGAAGGGCACAGAGGGAAGGAGCTGGAAAGCAGGAGGGAGAGCAGGAGGAAGGGAAGAGGGAATGAGAAAGCCCCCTACATCAACAAAACACCAGCACTTAGCAAATGCCCGCACTGTTCAGGGCACCCAAAGGCTGCTATTGCTTTTCCTGGGTGTGGTGTGAAATGGGTTTGTGATTTGCTTCCCATATCACGACCCTCTGAGCGACCTCCCTATTTAACTTCTGGATGGGTTGGGGGCCAGGAGCTGGGCCTTCTTGTAATGCAGCATGTTGCTTGTGCTCCAGAACCTTTCCAAAGGTCTAGAGACCACTGTTCCCAGCCTAGTGTGGTATTCCAGGGACTAAATGAGGACCACTCTCCCACTGAAGGGTTGTCTCTGGCCCCCCAATGTCTGGGATAATTCCTTTGCTAAGCCACCCCACATTTCTGTTTGCCAGTGACTCAGACTCTAGGGATCATTGATAAAGAAGAATAGGGTCCCTGTACCCTGGCACCGCTCATCCCCCACAGAGCTCCATGGGAAACCAGTCGCTCCCAGGTTAAGGAGCAGGGCTGCACTACAAAACCTTAAGCAACCCTGGAAACCCCTTGTGTAGGGTCCTGCCAAAAGGAGTCTTTATTATGTGTCTGGGGACCAAGGCCTCTTATGGGGCTTGGGAAGGGGTGGGGTTGAGAATGATGGCCCCAGGATTCACTGAATTCTAGAGATATTCTTGAGCATCAAGACTGGGGAGGGGGTGGTGCTGCTGGCTTCCAGTGAGTGGGGGCCAGGGTGGCTGCTCAGCACCCTACCAGTGCCCCCCAGAACAGTCTCATAGCACAGAAAATGAACAGCTCCCAGTGCCAACAGTGCTATGGTTGGTTGGGAAACCCAGCCTAGAACCTACCAAATCCTTGTAGACCTGAAATTTAATAGGGGTGCTCCTTTAAGAGGAGCAAGGGACCTGGACTGGACTGAACAGCTCTTGGGTGCACTCCTGAGGACATGGAGACTGAAGACAGGGCAAGAAGCCCGAGCAAGGTGGGCCCAGCTGCTGCCCCCAACTCTCTGGACCATGATGAAGAGGCCCCAGTACCATACACAGATCCCCTAGCCCAGACCAGAAAACTAAGGTGTTTGCATCGCTGGCTCTCTGCCACTCCTGTCTCAGGTGCTTTCCCAGCTCTCAGCTCCCTGTCCCTGTGATCCTGACACAGACGGACAGGCACAGAGATGAGCTGTGGTCCTCTAGACTCACCTGTCCGGCGGCCTGGCCTGAGCCATCTGAGCACACAAACTGCACAAACTCCTTCAGCGAGTCCTGCCCATGGTGGTGGTGGTAGCGGATGGTCGGGTGCGTGAAGTATGGGCTCGACTGCTGGATGATGGACGTAGAGGGGAAGTGCAATGCTGATGCCGTGGCCCGAGGGCTCCCTGTGTGCACGTGGGCAGGAAGAAAGGACATCAGTGGACAGGAGATGAGGGAAACTGCTGGTCAAGAGTACTGAGGATTCAGAGGAAAAGTCAGGATGGGCAGGAGCAGGACTAGGACCCAGGCAAGGAGAATGAGGGTCTGGCCTTTGGTGCAAAGGTTGAGATAGTGTAAAAACAAATCTTAGTAATCAAGGTAAATAACATTTTAATGCAATATTTTAAAAAATCCGATTGGTGGGTGGGGAGGGGGACAGAGGGGAGCAAAAAAGGGGATGGATGTAATACAACAACAATAAAATTTTTAAAAAATCCAATTGGTAAACTACCGCCTGCATACCAACCAGCTGCTTGTCCTTATAAATAAAGACAGAGTGGAACCAGGGCCGGGGCTTAAGGTGAGACAAGCTAGGTAGGATCATGCAAGTGCAGCATCAGCATCAGCCTAGTCTTTTGTTTAAAGTATTGATGTTTCTTCATTGTCTATTTTTACAAAAGTTTTAATTTTTAGAAATAATGCATTAAAACATCATTTACCATGACCACTAAGATTTTGGGTGCCCCCTTATATTTTGCACCCAAGGTGAGTCCCAGGGCTTGGATGGGAGCCTAGATAAGGGAGGAGAGGAGGCGGACTCGCCATGCCTGTGCAGGCTGGGCCTGCAGTGTGCATCCGTGAGTCTCACGTCTCCAGCATGTGAGCGGGCGCGCACCTGGTCACTGCTGCGTAGGCCACATTCCCGTGTGCTCAGCCCCATCACATTCACACATGCATTCTTACACAGGCGAGCTCACACAAACTCGCACCCCCGATGCAGGCCCCAGCTCTTCCCCAGCCAGTCCTCTCCCTCCCGTCTGTTTCCAATCAGCTCGCTCTTGCTCTCGGTTTCATTAGGGGGCTGAGGAAACTTGGCTTCTCTCTGGAGTTCATAAAAGCTGAGTGGAACTGGGCCGGCTGCCTCCCGCAGCCAAGGGCCTGGGCTCCCTGCCCCCACCTTGAGGCCACCACGCCCTGCCCCAGCGCAGGCTGCCTCTGGGCTCTCAGCCAGGAGGCCCCAAGCAGTAAGCCTGGAGGGTAAACCTTGCTGTTCTCTGTGTCCTATCGGAGAGCCCAGGAGATGGTGGGTGGACACAAGACTGTGTCCAGAAACAGTTCAAGCCTCTTTCTACCAGAGGGGTGCCAAGGTAGTGGAGAAGCAAGTGAGGGAGCGGAGAGGCTAAGGACTCAGCTCCCACTTCTTGACTCTATCCTGGCGGCAGCACAGAGGCCTTCTCCCTGCCAACCACCTTCTCATGAGACTGAAGCAAGACAGCCCCCAAGTCAGCATCCCCAAGAGAACAGCGCAGGTGCCACCTGTGATCCCTGGGTTCCTACGAATGCTCCTGTCAACCTGTGCCCCATGCCAACCTGGACGGTGCTGGGAAAACAGACCCTGGGTGAGCCAGGAGCTGGGAGAGAGCCGCTGAAAGGAGGGCAGAGGGAGAAGCCTAAGCTTTCCCAATATGGCTGGCAGCGGGAGAGGAGAACCAGAGCACCGGGCAGGCCTGAGGTCTCTGCAGGCAGAGGGCAAGTCAGAGAAGACCTGAGGACAGGCCTGTGTACACATCCACACACACACCCTGCCACACAGGCATGCACCCAGTGCACAAATGCACACGTGCAAGCACACACACAAGCACATTTGTGCACATAGGGAGCAAGAAGCAAGTGGGTGGGCGCTTGAGAACAAGGTGAGGAGGCCCAGCAAGCGGCTGGCTGCTGTGGAGGATGGGCCCATTCCCTTGCCCACCCACTGCTGTACCAGAGCCCCCTCAGAGAGCTTGGGACTGTCACTCTGACAATTCTGGCCCCTTCACCTGGCCAGCTGCCCCTCAGTGTTCCGCAACCTCCCCCATGGTCCCCTCTGGGCCCCCATTTCTCACCTGGTCTGACTCCAGCAAGCACAGGCAGCGGGTGGTGAGTGAAAGCCATGCGCGGGGAGCTGCCCTGAGAGGAGAGGGCACTGCAGAAGTCCAGCTTTCCTGACTTCTTTAGAGAAGCCGGGCCTGGGGGGAGGAATCAGCAACACAGTGCAGGTTTAGCTGGGCCAGGGCGGGAGCAAGGGAAGGCGGGAAGCCAGCAGCTCACTCCTCTCCTCAGGTCCCCTCCCAGCTGCCCCTCCCCCACCAAGCTCCCTCCAGCCTCCTTTGCCCCATCGGGCTGTTTCTCAGGCCCTGTGTGCAGACCAGCCAGCCCTGGGTGCTTCTGAGAGAAGAGGAAAATGAGGCACTTGGGTGTGCTGGGCAGGGGGTGAGTGGGAACCCATCTTGCCCCTGACAAGCAGATAACACCCTCAGGGAGCAGAGATGAAAGGATGGGGGCAGAATCAGGGACCCAAAAGCTGAACTGTGGTAGGACAGGATATTTCAGGGTTTTGTTTTGTTCCCAGTGCCAGAGCTGGGGTGGCATTTTGCATGGACAGGGGCACAAAGAACATCCCTCTAGGACCCTGATGCTGCTAACCAAGGTCATTTCAATGTCCAGTGGGCACCACATCCAAACAACACTATGATAGAGCAGGGCCCCAGGGCCAGGTCCTCTGGAGGAGCTTGTCTCTTCTCTGGGCCGAGCCTCAGGCTGTGCCCAGGCTGGAGGGAGGGGTAAGGTGGAGCCTGCGCAGATCTCCAGAGCTGCCATCTTTGAGGCACAAATCAAGTCAGTTTGGTGGGGAGGGGGAGAAGGCTGAAGAATAGAGAAATAAGAGCCATTTAAACCACAGAGGGAAGAGGTGGGGATGGGCAAACTCCCAGCAGCCAGAAGAGGTGTTATCTGGCAGCAGCTGTGTGCCACCTGATAGCTGGCACGGTGGGGGGTGGGGGGAGTGCCCCCACCAGCTGTGCACAGCTGTCCCCTAGGCCGCTCAGTGCCTCCCCAGCTGTTCCCTGTCCTGCAGCTGGGCTGCTTAATTGGCGATTTGTCTCAGCACAGGGAAGCAACACAGGAAGGGGGTAAGAAGGAAAAGAGAGGAAAGCGAGGAAGCTGGGGTGCCACAGCAGGAGGATGTTGGGAGCCGTGCATGCGTGGCAGGGCGGCCGAAAGGAGCAGAAATGGCAGGCTCCACAGCAGACAGCCAAGAAAGGAGAGAGCAGGAGCCCAGGTCTGGGCAGAGGGGCCTGGGGGCCACCAGTCATGGTGGGTGCATCTTTAAGGCACATGAGGCCTAGTGGAAGCAGTAATTGAGTTGAGGCCCTGGCATGGGTGTCTTCAGGGCCTTCTCAACTGCTTCTCTCTGTGCCTCCTAAGGTTTCCAGGGAAGCATCTGAGCTGTGCTGGCCCATGTTCCCCACTTGCTTCCAGGAAACCCTGGGAGGGACAGGCAAAGTCATGTAGAATGATGTCCCATAGAATTGAGCCTTAATGGTGGTCTAGAGCCTGCTCCCTTAGCCCAAGGCCTGGAGGAGAACCCTCTTCCCCTTCTACTGGGGAGCCAAGAGCAGGAGATTTTCTGTGTCTGGGGCAGCACCTGCCCACCTTTGCCCTTGTTTTTCCCTCAGCCCAGCCCCGGGCCCATCCACCTGGCCCTACCAAGTAGGGCCACATCTGGAAAACACCAGGAAGAGCACCACTAGGTCCAGGACCTCATCTTCCAGCATTGGAAAACAAGCCTTAGTCCCCAGGCCTGAGCACAGCAGAAGTGCCCTGTTCACATTCCACACATGCGGGGCTGCAACCCCCAGCCCCAGACACTCACACCTCAAGGACCTAATACAGGCTGCACTACCAGTGTGCCAGGCAGAAGTAGCCTGCAGCCAGCCTCCTCATACCTGCACACAAGCGCACACACACTCATGCACAGACCTCCTTCTATTCCACCTGGGCTCTCCAGGGTCTGCCCATGTGTCCCAGCAAGATCGAAGTGACAGTGGGTGGGTTCACCCGGAAGCAGGTGGCTCGAGGTGGTTGGGAGGCCTAAAGATAATTCTGCTAACTCTTTGCTAGACTCTGTTCCTTTCTGGGAAGCTGAGCCCTTTAAACCAGCAGTTCTCAGCCTAGTCAGCTTGGGAAGATTCTGTCCTTATGCCATCCAGGGGACATCCAGCAATGTTTGGACTCATTTTTGGCCATCACACCTGATGTGTGTGTGGGGTGCTACTAGCACCCAACAGTGGGAGGCCAAGGATGCTGCTAAACACCCCACAGTGCACAGGACACCCCAGCACAGAGAGTGATCCAGCGCCAAATGTCAGAAGGGCCCTATGTGAGAAACTGCTTTAAACCATGAAGACCACAGAATTGGGGCAACCTTTCTACAGAAATACCAAGCGAAAAAGTCCAAGATGGCTTCAAAGAGGAGGCCATGGCCACCACTGCAAGGCAACCGAGGCCTCTGCTCTCCCCCGACCGTGCCAGTGGGCTCTGCCACCCTCTCAGCAACAGCCCAGCTCCTCGCCTCTGCTCCCTTCTTGGGCCTGGACTACACTCCTCTGGAAGATCAGGAGGCAAGAAGCCAGCTGGTGCCGACAGTGGGGGCACTGGTGGGAGAATTGCCAGGTACACTGAGGGGGAAGAGGAGGTTCTGGGCTGCCCTTGCGCTGGGACAGGCCCCGTGACGCCCATACCTGCATCCACGTCGTTGGGCCACCCGCTGGACTGGCTGCTGCCAGCTGCTGGGGAGCGGCCTGTCCCAGGATAGAAGACATCGTCGACAGGGCTCTCCATCTCACTGTCATCGATGGACTTGGGGCGCTTGGTGGTGCTGGGAAAGGAGGAGAGGGATCAGGTAGGCCAAGGGCAGGCCAAGGAACTGGTTCTCAGGCGGATGGCCCTCCTTGTGGGGAGCAGGTGCCGACTGGCAGCGGCATTTCTGGGCACTCTCTCGTGTCCGCTGCAGACCAGCCCCGTAGCCCCTTGAGCACAGCCTGCCTGTCCCTCCTCAATCACCCTCTTGGTCCTTGATACCAACATCTATTGAGCTGCCCACATCTTTGACCTTCAGCTGCTTACTTGGCCTCACCTTCTATTTCCCATAAGCCTCCAGGGACAGGGTGAGGCAACTGAGGCACTCACCAGGGAAAAGAATGCCAGGGGTTGCCACAAAACTCCAAAAGCAAAATATTATAAATAGGAAAATAATATAACATTTTAATGTAATATTTAAACAAATCAGAATGAACACCAAAAATCTCACACTAAACTAAAACATCCAAGTCTTTATCTAACAGGGACAGGATCCCACCCTATCTTGCACAGCTGGCCCTGACCAGAATCTGCGTCCACCCCCAAGCATCTCTGCACAACACCCTTCCCTCTCATGCCACTCTCCCACCTCCAGGACCCAGGCGCTTGCCCAGTCGGCAGAGGGCCTCTAGCTGGCTGTCGGTTTTGCCCACACACATGGCTGCTAGAGGAGCTTTCGGAGCACATACCCCAGCATCTCCTGCTTAAAACCCTTCAGCGGGTTTTTAGTCTAAACACCTTCCTCTGGCCTCCAAAACTCTCCATGGAGGGTCCTGCCAGCCTATCCAGCCTCAGGTGGAGTGGAGGTTGCTCTCTGCTAGGAGTGCATATTCCATACCCTTCCCAGCACCCTGTAGGTCTGGGATGTAATGCCACGTTCCTGAGAGACCTTCCCAGACACCCACCCACTGGGAGTGCCTTCCAGGCAGAGCCATGCCTTGTTTAGCTTTGTATTCCCCGGGCTGAGTACCCACAACACAAAGCAGGAAGCTCAGGGCATGGGGAGCACAGTGGGCTGGTTGCCCTACAGCCAGGGTCCTCAACGAAGGGGTGATATTCTGAAGCACCCAGGGAGCTGTAGTATAGCTGCCCACAACACCTGAGATGACTTGGTGGCAGGGGGAGGGAGGGAGAAGGCCAAGGGTGCTAGGCTCACCTGGTGGAAGGAGGGGAGGTGATGGACCGCCGCCCCAGGGTCACCTGGTTTATGTTGTAGTAGTTGGGACTCTCCAGGTCCGCCAGCGAAAAGTTGGGTCCTGATGCTGTTGCAACAGGAGCTGAGAAGAAGGGAAAGGATGATTAGTTTGGAAAGTGCAAGAGGCCCAGTGGAGTCTATTGTGTTGCTGTGAGCAGCTCCCCAGAAGCCCCAGGGCAGGTTCACTGAGAAGCCTGCTAAGGGAACCTTCTCCTAGCTAGGGCTCACTGGAGAAGAGCCCTTAGTTGTGATTTTTCTCCCTCAGAAGCAGATATTAGAGATGCAACTCTCTGGACGACACTGTTCCACTCAGCCTCGTGCCCATAAGGCAGACCATGTCCCAGAAAACCCTGTCTGCCCTGTCCCCAGCAATACCCTATCAGTAGGGGCCACCTCCTCACCCCCATCCCTGCTGACTCAGCCTTGGCCAGGAAGAAAAGATTCACTTACTCTGTGATACTCTGACCAGCTCTGTCACATTCCAGACCCCAGAAGTCACGAAACAGTCCTGGAAACTTAAGTGCCCTGAGGAGGGAAAAGAGCCAGTGAGTGAGTGGAAACAAGGCCAGGAGGGGGCTGCCTGCCTGTTTCCTCAAAGCTCTCTCTACCTACCCGCTGCTCCCTCCCAAACCCCAGGCTGGCCCTCAGGGGTCCCTGGGTTTACAGGGAAGAGGGGGTGTGTTTCGGGCGAGTCCCCTCCACTCTAGCTGGCAGCCAGAGTTCAGCTGAGGGACAACTGAGTAAAGGAGGAAAAACTGGTGGAAGACAGAGAAGGACCCAGGGTGTAGGGCAGGTAGGGTGGTGGTAGGCAGGAAGGCAGGTGGGCTGAAGGAACTGACCATTGGGCAGTGGTTTGATGTCCGCATCTCCTTGCTGGTTTGAACTATCTGATTGTCCGGATTCTGTAGAAGACACAAAGGGTAGAATGGGTCAAAACCAAAATGCCCCACAAATAGCTATCCCTGGAGCCCTTCTCCCTCCCTCCAGAAGCAGCCCAAGGAGACTCAGAAGGCCAGAAGAGGGGGAGGAAATTACTGTGGTGGGTACTCCTGGGCACTGCAGGGTGTTTGGCAGTATCCCTGGCCTCCACCCACTAGATGCCACTAGCACCCCAGTTGTGACAACCAAAACTATCTCCAGGCACTGCCTGATGTAACCTGGGGACAAAGTCACCAGTGGGTAAACAGCATTGGCTGACAGGGCAAGAAGGGTGCATAGGAGAGAAGCTAGCGACCATTCTGCACAGCTGGGATGGACCCATGGGTTCTGCATCTTCCACTCACCATGAATACCCAAAGAAACAGCCCCATCCTTCCCTCACTTCATTAATTAGAGCCATTCCTGTCTTCCTAAGCCACCCCCACCTCACCTTTATGCTTACAGGCAGTGCCTGGCAACACGGAGGGGGGAGGTCTGCCCTGACGCTGTTGCCCGCTCTGTGCCAGCCTGTCTGGGCTGTCTCATGCCCCAGTGCCACAGCTGCTCAGAGGGAGCCCCGAAACAAGGGCCCATTGTGCAGTGGGAGCTCACAGAGGGCTGGGGGTAGGGTGGAGTGTGTGTGTGAATATTTTGCTGAGCTTGGGAAAGCCCCCCGCCCCCACCCCCCAGGTCCTCAAAGCTTTGTGTGCTAGGGGCACAACGGGGACCTCCAAAATGCCTGCCTGGGCACGACAGCTGGTGACAGGGTGGTAGAGGGGGGCCTGGGCAGGATGCGGGGCAGGAGGAAGGCAGGCACTTGGTAAAGAATCAGCTGCTCGCAGGGGGACTACCTGGGGATGGTACTGGAAAACTGGGTACTGGTATTGGCAAGGGCTTGAAGCGATCCTGCCTCCTCGTCTCACCCGCCCCCCAGAGATCAGCCGACTGGCTGAGACTCTGTCCCACATTGGCTTCACAGCTAAGATGCTCACATTGGGGAGTGACCAGCAAGGAGATTCGAAAAGGACAGCATGGGCCCCCACTAAAGCTGGCAGACAGAACAGAGCCTTCTCAGAGCAAAAGCCCTACCGAGACTCAAGCCATTTCCTGGGCACCTGCCCCACTGTGGAGGGTGGGAAAGGACAGGCTGCCCCCAGGATGGTTTCAGGACCCACTTCCCGCATCCTTTACCTTGTTAGATGTTTTTAATGCCAAAAAAAAAAAAAAAAAAAAAAACCCAAATCTTGTCACAAATCAAGAAAAGGGAGGTTTAAAAGGAAATTGCTAATGGGTACCCCTCACCCCCTCTTGTCTGGGGTTCTTCCTTCTGCACTTCCCCTTACACTCACACATGGAGATGGCTACTCCCTGCCCGGGTCACCTCTTTGTTAGTGGCACTCTCTGTTCTGGAGAGAACTGAGGAGACCTCCTGCTACGTTCTGGGGAGGATAACCTCTCTGTGCCAGTGCATCTTGTAGGTGTGAACTTTCTGTCACTCTCACTTCGGCCCGTTCCTGGCTTTCTAGGTCTGACTCAAGCCCCAGACAGGCCAGGAGAAAGCAGGGCAGCAGCCGAGGCTGCAGGTGGCCCACCCTAGGGCCTCCTGGATCCACGCTTTGGGCCTGCTCCCTCTCTGGGTTACCCTTTCCCAATTACTAACTCAGGAAAGCCAGAGCGTCAGGACCTCCTTGCGTAGCCCAGCATGGGTACACGGTCTCTAGCGTCTGCTGCCTAGGGGTCCCTGCCACCCACCCCACATGTCCCAGGACCAACTCAGTCCCCACCAACCCCTCCAGGCCTGGGTCCGTGAAGTGGGGGACATGAAAGGGGCCCTGGATCCATCCCCGGGATTGGTCCTGACCCCCTGAACATAGCCGAGTGGTGATGAGACGCTTTGCGCATGCACACACGCAGCCCAGGGACACAAAGACGACAGCGAGAACCCGACAAAGAGATGGAGGTGGACCAGCGACGGAGGCAGAGACAAATGGGCCTCCGGGAGAGCGCAACAGACAGGAAATCCTTCTAAACCAGGACACTGCCCCTGCCGTTGTTGCTGCTATTACTATTAGCTCCATGTAGAGAAGCGAGCAGGACGATGCGAGCTGCTGCCACGCGCCGCGGCGCCGCGGGCGCTGCTGGCAGCCATCTTAGCCCTTGGCAGCCATCTTACGCCTGGCGCCCCACCACGCCGCCCCCGCGGCCTCGCCAGGCTCCGCTCGGCGCCAGGACAAAAGGCAGAGACGCTGGAAATCTGGGCCCCGGCTCGGAGCACAGAAGCCAGCCCTGCAGCCGGGCAGCTGCGGCCTGGGCCCCCGCCGTCCTGCTCAGGCGGCACGCGTGTCTTCCTCGCGGCCAGCGCTGCAGGGCGGAAGGGCCAGCAGGGCCGGGGCAGGGGCCTGGGGATGGCACGCTCCGCCCCAGGCACCGGCTGCCCCCCGGCTGCCCCCAGGCCCAAGGGCTCCACCCCTGCCCCAACAGGACAGTAGTGATGGGAGCAGGCCGGCCCACCGGTCAGCTTGGGACTATGACTTGGACCGGGACTGGCAGGAACCCAGCCAGTGGCTCCAAGGCCCGACAGACGGCTGGGCCCGCGCAGGCTCCGGGGCGGGCGAGGAGCCACCGCCGCCACCCAGAGGTGGAGGCAGCTGGGCCAGCCCGCTCCGCAAGGGGCTCTTTGGGAGCCATGCCCTGCAGTGAGCGCCTGCTGTGGACAGCCTGGGGGAGCACACAACACCCCGGCACCTGACTCCCTTCTGTCCGCGCCCCCTGGGGAAGGAGGTAACCCCAGGCCTCAGG
Organism: Noctilio leporinus; assembly: GCA_004026585.1. NCBI lineage: Eukaryota > Metazoa > Chordata > Mammalia > Chiroptera > Noctilionidae > Noctilio > Noctilio leporinus. The sequence continues at coordinate 89,915 of PVIW01001324.1, read as the reverse complement.
ACAGACAGGAGGAAGGCCCCAGGCCCCTCCTCATGGCTGCTCAGCTTTTATCTGGCAGAATGGGGCTTATCAGAATCACCAGCTGAACAAACACACAAATCCACGGTTAGTGAGAGAAAACCCTCTGCCTGAACTCTTTATCTCCTGTTCGCAGGCCCCACGCACTGCCCCCTGCCAACAGCACAGGGGGAGACCTGCCTGCTCCATGGTGGGGCTTCTCTCGGCACTGCCCCCCTTCTCCCCTGTCCCTGACCCAGCATGGGGTGGCTCTCCTCTGGCAGTCCCTGCCAGGCAGGCGTGCATGAGTGAGCTGCTGCCACATGGGAGCCCCCCTTTCTCACTGGGGACAATGGGCCAGCTGGTGGCCTGCGGGCCAGTGAAGAGGCAGGACGGTGTTGGCTGGCACAAGGCAAGCAGGTGCCTGGCTTCATCTTTTATTCTTTCCTGCCCAGACTATATCCCCGAGACTGTTACTCTGATTCCTCAGCCTTTCAGGGCCACATCCCCTGGCAGCCTTTCCATCCTCAGCCTTCTCTCTGGCCTGGTCATCAGAGCCACGGGAGCCCTGAGCACACACACCCAGTTCAGGGCCACCCTGCCAGAGGCCAGCACGGAAACCCAGATCCCCTGCCTCCATGTCTTTTCAGGGATTATAGCTGCCATAAATTCCTGGAGAGGCTGGAGACAGGACAGAAGGACCAGGGGCACTGTTAACCTCTGCTCAGCCCCAAGACAACACAAACTTTTCCACCTTCCTGTGCTGAGGACCAGTGCCGAGGATCAGAGAGTGTCCCCTGCGCTCTTAGTATCCTCCCTCGGAGCCCATCCTATAAGGCCTTATCTCAACCAAGTCCAACCACTGTGTCTGAGGATGGATCTTTGGGTGGGCAGGCATCAGGGCCTCACCCCCTGCCCCTGGGCCAGATCTGGGGATGGAGAGAAATTTGGAGGCCTCAGGTTCCAAATGGAACATCCCCTGGATGTTACCAGGGGATCCGGCTAGTTGGTACTACACATGAGAGCATGCTTTGCGGACTGTCCTCCACAACTCAGCCTCCTCCTAGGACGAGTCCTCACCTGCCAGGGGTGCTGGGGCCTTTGGCCACCAAGAAGGCTCCCAGAAGGGAGGACTATGCAGGAGAAGGTGACGAATCTGGACTGCTTTGGGGTGGGCCCAAGTAGGCTCCCCAGAGCAAGGCTCAGAAATGAAAGGACTGTTCCCCATTTACCTGCACATGTCATTGGTCAACCTCTGTGTCAGTGGCTTATGGACTGGCAGGCAGCCTGGTTCAAGAACTTAACCTGGGCGAGGATCAGCTGATGGTTGGCAGTGTGGGTCCCTCATCTTCTCAGGTCCCTGGGTAGTCCCTGGAGCAGCAGCAATGACCCCCCATGCTGTCTTTCTTACCCCCACCAGCTCTGCTTTCTTAGCCCCAAATTCTCTTTCAGCTCTTAGCTTTTCCCTCTGGAATCCATTCTGTCTTGACTCCATTCCCCTCTCTCCAACCCCATTTTCTATCTTGATCCTGCCTGTTTGCACACGTGTGTGTATGTGTGCGCACACATGCGCATGTTTCCAAGAGGGCTCCCTCTTCCTCAGAGTTCTGGAGTGGGAAGCTCCAGCTGCCAAGTGGAGCCAAGTGCTACACATGAACCCGACTGACAGCCTGTTTTTATATATATTTTTTCCAGTCCCAGGCAGGGAGATATTTATGGCTCCTGCTAGGTGAGGGAGGAATTCCTGCATGCTGCTGCGAAGAACACTCTTCTCAGCTCCCACCAGAGACAAACTCTGAGAAAAGGCCATATGTACCTCGCTGGCCAGCCGCCCCCACACACATCACTGATGGAGGGAGTTTGTCAGGGTTGAGGGGGACACAGACCTCGCTCAACCACACCTGCACATGCGTACCCACAGAGGCCAGCACAACTTGGACGTCCCTCCAGCCACTTCCTGCTGTCCTGCAGGGGTGAAGTGAGTACACCCAGAGCTGTGGTGCCACCGTGCCCAACATGCTCTGCACTAAGCACCAGGCCAGACAGGAATCTCCACCAACTCTGCCCTGAACAATGGCCTTGGGGGCTAGGGAGGACAGCCCTTAGGGTCCACCTGTCCTTCCCCTGGCTCTCCCCAGGCTTGAGGTTCAAGAAGTACCTGGGGTGAACTCTGTTCTGGGGGTGCTGTCCTCTGAAGGGCCAATGCAATTCAGGAGCTGCTTGGCCCTCTCCAGTGTGGCACAGCCCCTCCCCCCACTGCTCTGCTATTCCGGAGCGACCAGGGCACGGGAAACCCAATCTCAAGGGGAGCCAGAGGCCTGGCCTGCAGCAATCAGAGCTGGAGAATATAACTATTGTGCCTCTTGAAACCTAAGTCTGAGAATCTGAGACACCCTGAGGAGGGAAGCAGGACGGATGGGGGGCTAGGGGGATGGGTCACAGAGGGGTTCTCCCCATCTCAGCAAACAGGAGACTGGGGACTAGGAAGTCCTTGAGAATGCAGGGCAGCCAGAGGGCAAAGGGGGGGGGGGGTGCTCAACCTGGGTCAGACCCAGGGGCTTCTAGAATCTTCCCCTTCTTCCTGCCACTCCACCTCCACAAGCCAGCCTGCACTGGCACAGGCCCTGGGGCCATCCTGAGGTTTCTCCCTCCTCTCTCGTTCCTGGATCCCATCTTGGCTGGAGACAGGAGCCTAACCTGAGCACAGCCCTAAAGCTGTGGGTGGCGTAAGGCAGGGTAGGGAAACAGGTCTCCCTCTTATCACCTTCATCCTTACTTTTCTCATTCCCCCTCAACTCATAGATCCAGAAGGGTTTGAGCCTTTGACCTGAGTCACTTGTGCAGAGGAGGAGAGGATAAATGACAGAGAAGAAGAGGCCCAGAGGCCCAATCACACCCGAAGCACACAGGTGGTCTAAACCTGCTCTGGTTGTGCCTGGGTCCTGGGCTCAAAGGCCATCGAGTGTGGAGTGGGGTTGAGGCAGAAGATCAGGTCACGGAGACCTGGCAGGCCAGGGCCCGGATCTAGATAGGACATCCCATTCTTGGTCCCTGATCCTAACAGCACTGCCTTCTCCCTCTCAACCCAGCCCTGAAATGAAGCTACTGAAGAAAGGTGAAGGCAAGTCCGTGGGCTCATCGGGTACTGAGGAGACCAGCAGAGTGGGCTCAGACCGCTAGACTTGGGCAAGCAGCCCTGGGGCCTCCAGGGAGCTCCCGTAATGTGAGCTACTTGGCGTCCTCTGCCCTGTACCCACTGGGAGAAACTTCCTTAGTGCTGCCCCTAGCCCAGGGAGAACTAGAGATGGGACCTGGGCACTGAAGCCTGGGGGAGCTGGGTACTCAGTTGCTCGTCCCAAAGGCATGAAACAGTGGCTAGCAAAGGAGAGAGGGACACCCAGCAGGTGGATAGAGGCCAGGCCAGTATTAATCCCCTCCCTACCAAAGTTGCACTGAGAGATGCACGTGGGCCTGTAGGAAACAGTGCTGACCACCAGCACCTCGGACGCCAGTGCTCTGTGGCTGTCAGTGGAGTGACTGAGCAGACCCAGTGCCTGGCAGTAACACCATCCCAGATGTTGCGGAGGTGCCAGGGGCTAGGAAGTCACCAGAGAGGGCCTGACAGTGAAGGAGCCATTATTGAAGGAGGCAAAAGGAGGTTCCTGGGGGAAGATGTGGGGTGGCAGGAGACCCGAGCCCTAGGCCCCTCTTCACCTCCATCCTAAGCTTGCCCTTGGCCTACCCAGGCAGGTGTCCTTGGTCTGGATGCTGCGCCCACTCTAAGAGGGCACAGTGAAGCTCTACCACCGAGGAGCCCCACTCTGAAGGGGGCTGGCTTCACCCCAGCACAGAGGAGACAAAGGGGGCACATCAACAGCAGGGTGAGGGGAAATGAAGGCAGGCAACCAGCAATTGAGGCAAGTTGCGCCCCCTGGGTTCACATCATGAATTTAACCTACTGGCCCAGCGGCCATGGCCAAGTTCTGAACTGTTCCTTGTCTGTGACGTGGAGCTACCGCCACCCCCAAGGGTTCCTGGGCAAGGAGTCAATGAGAAAATAGGTATAAGGTACTTAGCCTAGGGCCCAGTTCATAGTAGGGTCTCCATGAACACCAGCTGGCCTTCCGTCTGGCTCACTAGTCCCTTCACACCTCCACTGGCTGAAACTCTGCTCCCCTCCCACAGGGTTCACCCTGAATTATAGCTTTTGCTATCTCCCACCAGAGACCACGGCCAGTGGGCTGAGGGACTTTCTCAGGGCTTGGGCCATTACCATCTGCAGAGAGGGGCAAAGAGGCTACCCTACAAATAAATGGTAGAGAAGGACACCTGCAGTAAATGATCTCAAGGTGGTTACCTATTGAAAATGGTGGAGGAAAGTCAGGGAAAGAGAAGACTGAAAGATGGGCAAAGCCAACAGGGAAGGGGAGAAACTGCTTGTGCCTCTGAATTCTGAGAGTGTTGGGTCCAAAGGCCCTGCCCATCCTAGCCCAGCCCTAAGGATAGCGAAAGCTAAGGACACCATGAATACGGGCACTGCCCCACGGGCAGCTGGGCACCTCTCCTGGCAGCGTCTGCTGGTGCCACGACTCAGCCGGCAAATGGAGCCAGCATTTTCAGCAGGGCCCAAGGCCAGGAGTCATGTGATGGCCCAGTCCAGAAAAGTGGCTCCAAGTCCCTCAAGCTTCTGTCCTTTCTCCAACCTAATGGATAGAAAGTGACAGTGGAGAATGCCCCCTATACCCCACATGCCAAAAAAAGATGGGGGCCCTGTGAAACAGGTGCCCATATCCAGCCTAGGGGCCTGCAGAGCTGCTCCCCCACCCCCGCCCATTCTATTTCCAGCACTGCCCTTGCTGGCCCTTTGAGCTGCCCAGGCCAGGCTAGACAACCACCCCCACCCCAAGCTGATCTTAGGACTATTAATAGTGTCCCCACCTCCCCGGGCCAGGCGTCACCCACCCCCACCCCCTAAATACATTGCTCTTGGTCTAATTATTTGTAAAAGAGCAGAGGCCTCCAGATGCTAATGTCAACCTAAGATGAGAAAGGGGGAGGCAGAGGGTCGGGAGGCCACTTAAGTGACATGGCTGGGACCAGCAGGAGTTTGGGAAAAGGAGAGAAGGAGGCATTAAACCCCAGAGCAAGAGACAGACTAAAAGGCAAGATTACAAGTATGAGAGAGGGAGGGGCCAAAATAGAAAATCCCTGCTAAAGCAAAGCAGTTCAAAGAAGGCTGCAGTAGGAAGAATCAGAAGTGGAAGGTTTGAAGAGATGTAAGGAAAGGGGGAGAAAACAGAGAGGGAGAGAAAGAGAAAGCAAAGGAGAAAATGACTCCTTTAAAAAAAAAAAAAAAAAAAAAAAAACCCAAAGGGGAAAAAGTTTCCTCAAATCACTCAGGAGTGGCTTCACATGCACAACTTCTTGTGCTGCATCCAAATGCCAGCATCTGTCTGGATGGTGCTCAGCAGGGCAAGGGGCTGGGGAGACCCTGACAAAGCTCTGGGAGAGAGAAGGGAGTCAGAACACCAGGAGGAGGTGCAAAGAAGGAACAAATGATTAGGAAAAGAAGGTGGGAAAAGCAAGTCCCCACAGGGAGGCAATTCCCTCTCAGCCTTGTGCAGGGGAAGGCCCCATACTCAGCATCTCCTCACCTGTGGACAGGGGCCTGGGTGGGACAGGGAATGGCAGGGATGAGGAAGGAGAACCCACCTACCTCCAGTCACCCCACAGGGAAGTGGGAGCAGGCCAAGGCCACCTGCCTCCCATCATCAGGTGCTCTAACTTCCTCAACCTCCTAAAGGACAGCACCCAACTCCCAGGTCAGTGACCCCAAAGGAGGAGCATCCAGGGACTTGACTTGCAGGGAGAGATTCTGTCTTGCAGAACAACAACAAACACAAAAGCAGGCTGTAATCAAAGGTCTAGGTGGAGCCCTTCTCTTGCCTGGAGGCTGTAAACCCAGCAGCCCTTCCATCCAAACCCCACCCATGCTGACAGCCTCTAGGGGATTTGGAGACACTAGTTCTGGACAGCACAAGAGCCCCAAGGATCTGGCCACCAGGCTTCTCCGGCTGGGGCATCCTGGCCAGAAGCACCCTATCTGACCATTAGCCCTTTGGGGTCAAGGCCTGTCCATGTTTTTTCACTAGTATGTCCCTCACACCTCAAAACACAGTTGGAGTGGATAACAAGACTGAATAGACCCTTCTACATCCTCAATCACGGCTATACTGACTACCAAGGGAACAGAAACACCAATTAGCTGACACCTTCCCCCTCCAGAATACAGAACATCTTTCCTGCAGACCCAACCCTTAACCTTCACACCCAAGGAAGTGGTGCAGAACCCTTGGTACTGCTAATCCTGCAAAGCCCAGGACTGGACATACTGGCCCCCAAGCCCAAGGGCTGGACCGACAGAAGAAGGAACCACAGTCTCCCTGTGAAGGGAAGGACAGAGCAAGGCAGGGCAGCACCTAGCAGGACTGCTTCTCTCCTCACCCTGGAGGCCTTAAGGTAGCCACTGTCCACAGCTGACCAGAAGAGATATGAGGAATTTGGATTGGACCTTTGACTCCAAATCTCCAGCTCCAAGCTGAGAACCCAGGCTGGGCCAAATGCTGTGTGGCCAGGTGGCCTCTCAGGGCACTGAAAAGCTCTGGGTGTTGGAAAGAGTTTGGACCTAGAAAGCAGGAGCCCAGAGTAAGATACTAGACCTGCTGCTATTGGGCACTGAGTGTGTCTCCCAGGCCTCCTCTTCCACCCTGTGTAAAACAACTCAGGCTTGCCTCAGAATGCAGGGTGAGATGGTACGATGTGAGCAGGGATTTTTACAGAGAATGAGAAATATCCGTTTTATACACTGTAAAGCGCAAAGCATACGCATGAAAAGCATGATAGAAAGGGGGACAGCTTCCAGAACCCAAAACGTCAGCGTTGCTGGGGAAGAGGACCAAAGGGCATCTTCCAGAAGCCTGGACCTCACTGAATACAGAGCCCGGCACCTGGTAGGAGGCAGCTACCCAGATGCTGGCTGGGACCGTACAGCTGCTAAGGGGATAAAATTATGTCCTCCAGGCTGGCAGGCTCCAAATTCCCCACTTACAACACGCTGAAGGACCAAAGGGGGCTTCCCAGGACAGCCAGGCAAAGGGACTCAGGAACCCCACCCCGAGCGCGCGCTGCAGTCCCAGACGTCGTAGCTAGGTGGCGCAGCGAGTTAACGCTAGCTGCCGTCTCTCCGCTGCCGCGGGGCCCCGGCCGGGGGCGACGAACCTGCACGCCGCCCGCCGCTCGCCCGGGTCTCCAGGGCTTGGGCTCCCTCTGCATACCCGAGAGGCCGGAGCAGTAAGGAGGAGGGCGTGGCCAGGCCCGGGACCCTCGGACCCCAGGTTGTGCTGCCCGAGGCGAGGCAGCGATTCCCGTTACAGCCGCTGCCAAGCACAACCCGTGATGCGATGGGAGGGCCGAGCTTCCCGTTCTCATTGATTAGGAACAGCTTGCGGTGCGGGGGCCGGATGGAAGGGGGCCGGGGAATGGCAAGCGGGGAGAAGCGAGAGGCGGGGGCTGCCAGGTGCATGACTGAGGGTGAGGTGCAATCCAGTAAGCTGGGGCCCACCCTGCGCGGCCGCCACCGCAGCTGCGTCCCTTGCCGGCCTCCCCCAGAACTGGGATGCCCTGGATGTGGGCTAGCCTGCCGCAGCGCGACCCCAGGACTGTTCCCAGCACGCCCACGAAGTCCCCACCTTTTGGCCGTACAGACCTGCCTTTACACTTATTAAACACTTTCAGAGGAAGACTTCCCCCCATCCCTCTCAAAAAGTGAAAAATGGAGATTAAAAGTCAGAGATCAGGAACCAGAGAGGGGGAAAGAAATGGAGAAAAGTCAGGAAGAAAAAAAAAACACCGGAGCTCTCGGCAGTGGCGGCAGCAGTCGGGCAGGCACACCCTCCCGGCGGGCACGGAGAAAGGCCCCTTTGTTCAATCGGGAGGTTAGCTGAGGTGAGGCCGCCCCCCCCCCCACCCCCTTGACCCTAGCTAAAGCAGACTGCTTCTCAGGGCTCGGGACTGGGCCTAGCAGCTTCCCCGGTCCCCCAATCCTCCCAGTCCTCCTGTCAGCTGTTGGTGGGCTGCTCCCTAACTCCTGCCTTGCCCAAGCACCAAGGGTCACATTTGTGAGGCTGGGCTGGGCTGGGCTCTTTCAAAGGGTCCCTTGGACGCCGTAGCTGCTGGCTATTAGCGGTTTGCCTGGGCTGCTCTTAAGCTGCCGGGTTTGGGGAGCAATCTACACGCAGCAGGCGGCCCAAACAGTCCTGGCCTGGGAAGGTGGCACGTGCTCGGAAGTGGTGCCCAGGAGACACAGGCTGGCCGGCCACGCCCCTCTTGCCCACGGTCAGACCGTGGGCGGAGCCTGTACCCATGAAGAGACGGCTCTTTGCAATGTCCTCGGAATTTGGGCTAGGGGCGGCTCTACTGGGCTTCCTCAAAGAGGGCTGGGTGCTGGTGTTGGGGTCGCCCTTAGATGACAGGTCGGGCTCACATCTTGACTCCCTGAGGAGGGGCCAGAGTAGGGTCATAAAGGGGATCTGAGAACAGGTCCACCCCTGGAGCTTGCCAAAACAGAGGACAAAGAGGGGGTGGGCAGGGGTTAGAGGGGAGAGATACTGAAAAGCATCCCCTTTGCAACACACCCCACCTCCATTCCCACCATTGGTTCAGGTCAGGGAGGGGTACTGAGGAATGGCAGTCCCTCAAGTACTGTCTGCCTTGGGCTGGCACTTCCACCCCTTCCACTAGGGCTTCTGGCCACTCCTGCAGGGATACAGCCTCTGAGAGCCCTTAGACCTTATAGGCAGAGTTTGGTGGCTTTACACCTGGTTGATCAGTGTACCTCCCCGACCCTATTTTCAACTCCTTCAAGTTCCCACCCTATGCACAGTAAACCTGGAAGGGGAATTGGGTACCTGCTCCTCAGCCTACCACCAGCAGTAACGGAAAGCAAGAAAAAGGAAAGGAGTAGGGTGTTGCCAACCTTGCCCTCCTCTGGTCTGGGAAGTGGGGGGAGGGGATGAGGGAGAGGAGAAGCAGCAGCTGGAATCGCAAGGAGCCTGAATCTGTCCTGTCCAGGGGCACTGAAACCGCTGCAAAAAGCTGCAGCTTGGATACACAATGTCCTGCCAAACCCCAGGCCTTTAATTCAATTAAGGATGGACTTCCCAGATTTTTCTGTCCTAGTGCATGTGAAAATTCTGATGTGTGTGAACCTTGGGATCTGTGAACATGTGTACATGGGGGCACACATGTGGATGCGTGAACCCTGATGGTGAGGGAGGAAGATGAGAAGATGCAAATTCTGGAGGGAGGACAGAGGTGGGGCAGGAGGACTCAGGAGAGTGGATACCTAAATCTTCTAGAAAGGCCAAACTCCAGGCCAGGGTTCTCGGCCCCATCCCCAACCATTCTTGATGGTGGGGCTATCCTGTACAGGGTAGGATTCGAGCATTTCTGGCCTTGACTCACCAGATGCCAGTAGCATCACGCCCCCTCAGTCAAGACAACTGAAAATGTCTCCACCCTTGCCAAACATCCCCTGAGGGCAGAACCAATTCTGGTCGGGCCCTCTGCTCTGAGGCACCAAATTAAACCGCTTGTGCATTTACCACTGGTGCCTCACCTCATCTCTCCCGTGTTAGGATGAAATTGAATCCCAGTGTGCTTGGCTTCCCAAGTGTCTCAGGTCTGGTTCTTTTTTTCTGAGACATTCTCCCCATCTTACCATCTGGCCAGAGGAAGCCTGGAGCAAATCCTGACTGGGGATGGTTTTATAAAGCAGCAAGGTGCTTGGAAATGTCTGGCCCCCTTAGGGGAAACTGAAAGCTCAAAGCACCTAAAGTCATGCACTTGAGGTCATGCCCAGGTTCAGACGGAAGCTTGAATTCTATATTGCTGGGTGTCAATGGAGCCCACTGGAGATGTGGGGATGCCTGGGGACAGATCCCTGGAAAGGTGCCCCGCTCTGCTAGGCCCCTGGAAGCCAGGAGAAATGCCTGCCCAGCTCTCTCCCTCTGACCACCGCTCCAACTTGGAGGCTTCTGGGAAGCAGGAGCTGGGGACAGCTCAGTCCTGATCCAGGCCAACTCCCCTCCCTATGCCTGGAGTCACCGTAATTGTATTAGCAGGGTTGGAGGGCCCAGTTCCGGCAACCCTTCTCCCCTCAGGCCCAGGGAGCATGCCACTCTCCCTGGCCCTCCAGGAGCCCTGAGCAGCCCCTTTCTGGGAGCAGAGCCAAAAGATGGGAGAAGGATGTTTATAACCTGCTAAAGGGAAAAAGGAAAAAGTGGGAGGTGGGGCAGAGGCCCAGGTAGTGCGGACTGGGCCTCAATGGGGAGACAGAGGGATATCGCCTTCCCCAGGGAGCCCAGCATTCCGCTAACCAGGCAGATGGCACCTCCTGCCCACATGGACCACAACCAGGCCTAAACTATGCACTTACAGGGGTCTCTTGCCCTTTGGCACCCTCAAATGAGTTTCTTGCCATCCTTATCCCGACTCACAAGACTCTGAAACACTACTGGTGTTAGCTTGTGTCCCCAGCTCAGCCTGGGAAGGGCAGAATCAGGGAAAGGCACAGGCCCTGGAGAGCCGGGACTGGGGGTGTGGTGACAGGAGTCAGGCTCTTGGGAGAAGCCGAAAGCGAGGGTTCGCCACACAGCTAATGGGAGGCTGGCAGCAGCAAATTGTTGTTTACTTTTAATTAAGTAAACAATGTCGGCTTTCTGCCTCCTCCCCTGCCATCCTAGCCAATAATTTGGAGGATGAGAATGGGGTTGTTTCCTTCCTCTTGCCTTCTTTCCTCCCTCCATGCACTCCTGCTTGCTTGCTCCCCGCCCCCACTCCCCTGCACTGCCACGCAACTTGCAAATGAAGGGTGAGGCTCCATCCCAGGGATGGTGGGGACTGGAAGGTTCAGGTTGACCCGCTGCCAGCTAGGGCCAAATGGGCAGCAGATTTCATGCTCTGGTTTGCCAGAGGGTGGCAAGGACCACCGTGCCCTGAGTATCTAAGCATTAAAGCTGCAGTCCATTCTTTCTCTGTGCTACCCACCACTGCCATCCCGGAAGTCCAGAAAACGGGCAATGTAGCATCTGAGCGATGCAACAGTGGAGACCAAAGCCCCAGGTGAGGAAGAGATTTTCCCAGGAGTCAGACGGTCTCCCTCAGACACCAGAAGGCAGAACCTTTTGGTCCACTCAGCCAGGACCGTGGCGGGTGGATTCATGGGGTGGGAGCTCACTTAGCCACTGGGTGGTTGGTTTTCTTGGAAGCAGGGTTGACTTCATGGCCTTTATTTGAAATGTTTAATTTTTGAATGAAGGGCTCTGTATTTTCATTCTGCACTGGGCTCCACAAATTCTGTAGGTGGTTCTGTTTGAAGTCCCAAGGGAGAGAGAGCAAGAATAGAAAGCTAGTCAGTCTTTAACTGCCTGGGGTGCACCTGCTGGGCTCTCCTGAGTGGAGGGGCAGACAAGGGGGGCTGAACCCTGAGTGTCAGTCTTGGGGGAGGCTGAATTTTAAATGACTCCACATACACAGACAGACTGACTGACTTGAAAATGGTATCTATGTGGAAACAAAGTGCTCTTCGGCCCTTTCTCAGTAAGACTCTAAATGGGCCCACCTCTCCAAAAACCTCTGTGCTGTGGGCACTCCACAAATGCGGCAGAAGTGAGTGGAGGGACAGGAGGGAATTTGCTCCATCCCCTTTCCAGCCTCTGCCTCCCAAGGATCCAGCAGTCGGGTCTTGCGCCAAGCCTTACCCTGGCACTTACTCAAATACTCTCCTCCCTGAGAGGCAGAGGAATCTCTAAGGTGTTGGGGCTGGGGGGAGCTGAGTCGTAGGCAAGCCCTACCCCTCCTTCTGCCCCGGCAGCTCCCCAGCCTCCTTCCGCAGGGCGGGGACTGCGGCGGCAGAGTTGGCTGGGGCTGGATGCAATTTCAGCCGCAGAGCAGGGCTCCCTGGCTGGAAGCAATTTTCTCATTAGGACCCCAGGCCTGCCTGCCTGCCTGTTGGTTCTCAGCCCTCACTCCCCTCCTGCGAAACCACACCCCACAGGCCTCCCCACAGACCACTCACACGCACAGGGAACCGCACGTGTACAAGCTGGAGGGGCGACAGTGGGGTCTCCAAGGGGGGCCTCCAATGGGGCCTGGTGCAGGGGAAGTTCTGGTGCAAAAGCCCCCACCTGGGAAATAGCAGGCGGTCAGGGCCCCTCACCCAGCTCCTGGCCACCCATTCCTGGTCCTGCGCATTCCTTGCCTGACACAGGGAGCAAAGACCCCAGCCCAGGATCAAGAAGGGAGGCTGGGGAACCCAGAGCCCAGTGGGTTACGGCATCCCCAAGAGAAAACTCCGAGCTCTCAGCTGTCTCCAGCCCTTCCCCTTCTGGCTCAGTAGGGTCCCAGGCGAGCAGATGGGCTCTCAGGAGGCAGCCCCCCTCCCCCATCCCCAAGGCTGCTCCTAGTGGAGGGTGGTCTCGAGCAAGGGAGGGAGAACGGAGGCCCTGTGAGGGGCGGCTCCGCGCTCCACAGACACATGTGGTTGGACTTAAAAAGCTATTAGTGAGCGAGGCGCTGGCGGGAGTGCGGCGGCCCTCGCACCAGGGGCGGAGGGAGGGCAGATGCCGAGGCGGTGAGCTCAGCACCTCCTGCTCTATCCCTGGCAGGGCCCCCGGACTCCGGGAGGACTCGGGGGACCCTCACTCAGCAGGAGAGTAGACAGGCTTCTTTGGGGCCTGGGTCCATGCACCAAGTTGGGGAAGCGCTGGCAACTGAGGACTGACTCTAGGCCAGTGATGGCGACTTCTGTGGGCAGGGAGCAGGGGGTTTGGCTGGTTCCCCTAGAGGCACAGACAGGTCCTATCCTTCTGTTTTCTTGGGGCAACACCTGGCCGGAGGTCCCTGAAGGGTGCGCGTGTGTTTGACGGGGCTGGGGAGGGGGGTTTATTAGAAGAGTGGGAGAGGAAAGAGAAAAGTGAGCCCCACCCATCACGTGGCCAGAAAGACAGACTAAATTTCCTAGAGCTGCCAGCTTGTAAAAAGCTCCTTTTCTTTCCAAATTATGAACATTTTTTTTTAATGAGAAGGGGAAAAACCCCAGAGCTGCAATCTAGGGCTTCATCAGGACTGTGTGTAACCATGAGTGGCTGGTGACTGGAGGTGACAGGGTGTATCTGAAGACTTTCCAAAGTGTTCTACCCCAAAAGCCCAACCTGCCCTCCCTGGGGTTCCCAGCCCTCACCCTCCTCGGGTCCCCTTATTTTCAGGGGACCTAACCCATTATCCCCTACCTAATCTAAAGAGGGCACAGGGCACATCCCTGCTGTTACAAGATCAAGGTGGATGCCAGGATGGGCAGAGAGCATGGGGAGCAGGACCAGTCTGGGACTGGCAGGCCACTTGTTAAGGACCCTTAGGAAGAGAGGACTCACTAAGGTGCTGGCCTCAGCACCCCCAGGAATAGGCCTTAGGGACTTTAGGAAAATGTCCCACCCAAAGCTCTTGAGACCCTCTGGCCAAGTTCCTCAGCCATCCACTCAGGTTACCTGCAGCTCCCCAGCCCCCTGTGGAGCAGTGCAAAAGAAAAGTGGGAGCCAGAGGTACACAGTGCCTCTGCTGTGTGGCAGGCAGGAGCTTGGTGTTTGGGGGACATTTAACCTGCCTGATAGCCCTACAGAGTGCTGCTGTTTTCCCCATTTTTATGGATGAGAACATCGAGGCTTGGTGAAACAGACCAGATCAGCCAGGGCCCTGATGGATGGCCTCTGCTTGCCCTTGGTGGCTCTACGACCCCTGGGGCTGAACTCCTAGGGCTTTCCCTTCTTGGCCCAGATCCACTGACAGGAGGGATGGGAGCTGGGGGACGACCCTGGGAAGGGCAGCAAAGTGGGGACAGCTCTGAGCCCCCAAGGAGTCTGCCTGTGGGGGAGGAGCTGGACCACGGAGCCAGAGACCCGACTGCACTCAGGAAACACGCAAAGAATGCAGCTGGCAGTGGGCCAGTAGGCCAGGACCACAAAGAGGCCTTTGTTTTAGGAGGTGTCCAGGGAATGGATGGACAGACCGGCAGAGGTGGGGGCAGCACCCCTTGAGGTGGGACTGGGGGATGGCAATGGTGCCTGTGCTGTCCCCACATACTCCCCTTCCATTTGTCTCCCTACTTCTGGCCCCCAGTGGGTTCTCATATCAGGCCCCAGATTGCAGGGGAGGGAGCCATTGGGGCCAGGTTCCCCTCCTCTCAGCTCCTGACTTTCCTCAGCTTGGGAGGTTTGTTCTGCCCCAGATCCACCTTTCTGAACCTCAGGAGTCACTTCTCTCACAATGTGATGCTGCAGTTCCTAGGATCCCACCAACATTCTCCTCTGACTCTGCTTCCCAACACAGGCTGGGGGCTTTCAGAGTGAGGATGGAGACTTGGGGATGGTAAAGGGGCTCCCTGACCCTACTCTCCTAGCCGTCCCTCCTTTACACCAAGAAGGAGGAGGGAAAGGCCTTGGAACATGTTCCCTTCTCTTCAGTCTGCAGTTGCAGGGTTTCTTCAGCCCCATCTTGGCATCTGGAAAAGTTTGGAAAACTTGGGGAAAAAAAATTTTTTTGAAGAGTTTGTCTCTTGTTCCCCAGCCTTGCCAGGGAGCCACAGCCAAGAGAAAGAAGAAAGGAGGGGTCAGGGAAAGTGGGGCACAGAGTGGAAAGTCAGAAGAGAAGCAGGACTGACAGGAAAGATGGGGAGCACCCTGGGGTGCCCTGCCAGCCAGCCTAACCCCCAGCTGGGTTTTCTAGGCCTACTAGTGTCTCCAGCTGGTGAGAAAGACCCCTACCCACCCCATAAAATGATGGCAAGCCCACTCAACAGCACCTGTTCTTTGATAGGCACTCCCTGCAGAGTCCATAGAGCTTTGTGCTATGCACCTTCTGAGGTCTACCCAGGGAGGAGAAGCAGGACTTGGCCTGCAGGGTACCCACCTGGCATTCCATCTCCCTGTGAGCAGGATGAGGGCAACATCGGGCTCCTAAAGGCCTAGCAGGACAGGGACAGGACTCAAATGTCCCTGTGTCCAGCATACTCCCTCCTCTGGCCTGTGTGTGAATGGAGGCAGAGGGCTGCCCCCAGGAGCACAGAGCACCCTAGCTGGACTGAGATGGGCTGAGATTGCCTACAGTTCGGGTTGCTCAAGGATATAAGCAGAATTCTAGGTCCATCCCGAGAAAGGGTCACATGTAACACATAAATGTTTCTGTAGAGAACCCAGATCATCTTGCCTGTCAAGAAGGTGCCCCTCTCATCCTGCCATAGACATTCTCATGCTGTCCTCAGGTGCCCCACCCCTGTGCCATCGGAATGCATTGCTCAGGGGGTGCATGCCCCACCTGGAGGGCTCCCATCTGAGCTCTCCGCCCAGGTAGCCAGCAGTGTTTGTGTCTCCTCAGCAGCACCTGGGAACTTCTTGGAAATGCAGAAACCCTCTGGGGAGGGCCCAGGATCTTTGTTGCAACAAGCCCTCCAGGGGACTCTAATGCAAGCTCTGGCGTGAGAACCAATGGCCCGGGGGAAGGAAACTGACTGAGACAGTAAATGAGAGCAAGAGAGAAAATGGGAGGATGTGAAGATGAGAGGGAGGTGACAAAGGGCAGCACCACCTGGGCACAAGAGGGCATTTGGTCCTAAATCCTACAGGCAAAGTGGAAAGCAAAGGAAAGAGACTGAAGGGAAGTGGAAGAAGACAGGATGGGACAGCGGGCAGGAAAGGGTCTGCAAGGGGAATGGAGAGCTGGTGCAGTGGGGAGGGGGCTGCACAATGGAAGGTCCTCCGGCTGCCTGGAGCCCAGGAGCTACCCCGCCCCCTTTAGGCACCTGCTAAGGCAGCAGCAGCGGGTTGTGTTTCTTTAACCCCTGGGGCCTGTTGACACAGATTAGTATCGCTGGTCAGGGGTCAATAGGGAAGGCTCTTGAGGTCAAGACCTGAACAACTGGAGTTGTAATGAGCCACGTGGGGAAGAGGCCCAGGGAGAGGAGAGGGCGAAGAGGGCGGAGGAGGGGGGCCTGGCTTCGCCTAGAAGACGGCTGTCACCAGAAGGGGGGCCACTGGGCCTCCAGCTCGCCTGGAGAAGCCGCCCCACTTGGAGCGTGGAGAAAGCCTGTGTGAGAGAAAATAGGTGCCGAGAGAATCTAGTGGGAGAAGAAGGCGAGGTGAAGGATGGCCTTGCCTGATCACTGACTGGGGCAGATGATACCCCTGCCCCATCTCTCTCCATCCCCATCCTCTGAGGAAGTATGGCCCTGCTCCTCCCTGGGCCTGCGGTGGGGCGGCTGGGATGGCACTGCACCCATCTGAGCTGCTTGCTCTGGCCCATCTGGCAGAGTCTGAGCTGGGTGATTCATTTGGAGCCTGAGTGGGCTGGTCCCACCTGATGGGACTCCTTCAGCCCCACCTTCTGAAACAGGATCTGAGGCAAAGCACCCACCCAAGCCTGGGGCATCTGCTCTCCAGCTCCTCTGCTCACCTCTACTCTGGCCGCAGGTAGGTCCTAGAGGAGCACTGGCTTGCTCAAGGCCAGCCTGCTCTCATGGCCAACAACAATGGGCCCTCCAGGCTTCTCTGGGGCTACAGAGGGGCTGTTCTGGATAGGAGGGGAGAACAACCCTTCTGTGCTTAGAGGAGGGAAGGACAGCAAGAAACCAGGTCATGTGTGAGCCGCTGTTCACCTATTTTGATTAAAGGGAGCTGGATCTCCTCAGAACCACCTCCAGAACTCCTGGGGTTCTGTAACGTATATCTCCTTTAGTAGTTCCTGGGGGGCCACGAGGAGCAAATACAAGGACACCACCACTCTGGGGCCCAGAGGGTGATGGGAGGCACACTGTGCACATATGTTCCTTGTAGGTCTGCACAGGCACCAAGGTGGGTGCACACAGCTCTGTGACATTCAGGAAAAGCAAATACAGTGCCTTAACGTTAATTAAACATGTTTGTTAAGTACCTATTACCTGCCAGATACCACAGATACAAAGCCCGCGAAGCTGCCCTGGGCAACTATCCCTGCAGGACAGACAACATATAAGGTCTCCCAGAGAAGGAGGGCTGGGCTCTGGGGATGAGAAGTGAGGTGGGAAAAGACTGTACCAAGTGGGAGGTGACAGCTGGACTGGGTGAGAAAAATAGAGGTGTTTGGACAAAGGGGGAAAGAGAGAGGCAGACTGGCGAGAAGTGTGAGCAGAAGCCCAGGGCCGAAGGGTAGCACAGCACACATGGAGCCTTTGGAGAGCTCTGTGTGCTTGCACACACAGTACTGGGGGCATAGCGGGAGACCAACAACGCTGGAATGGTCAGCAAAGGCCGGACTGTGAGAGACCCTGAGTGCCTGCCTAAGGAGACGGCAACTCTGGGAGAGGGTCTGGCCAGCTGCCCTTTTGAAGGTGTTGACAAGACTTCAGACAAGAGTAATTCCTCTCCTCGGTATATACTCAAGAGAGTTGAAGACATACGTCTGCAACGTCTGCATTAATAATTGTACACAAGCATTACCAGCGGCACTATTCACAACTGCCAAAAAGTGAAAACAACCTAAGTGCCATCAACAGAAGGATAAATGAACAAAATGTAGCCCATCCATACAATGGACTATTACTAAGTCATTAAGAGGAATGAAGTCCTGATATGTGCAACAATGTGGATGAACCTGGAAAATATTATGCCGGCCACAGAAGGCACATCGTGTATAATTCCATCGATATGAAATGTCCAGAACAGGCAAATCCATAAAGACAGCATATTAGTGGTTCCCAGGAGCTGGGAGGAAAGCAGAATTGGAACAAACTGCTTAAAGGTATGGGGTGTTTTTTTTGGGGGGGGTGGGGAGGTTTGATGGAACTATTCTGGAATTAGATAGTGGTAGTGGTTGCACAGCATTGTGAATACACTAAATGCTAGTGAATTGTATACTTTAAAATAGTGAATTTTATTACATGGATTACATCCCAGTAAAAGAAAGAATCCAGAAGTGCGGAGAAAAAGCTGAATTCAGAAAATAAGAGTGACAGCAAAGGGGCAGGGATGCTTTGAAGCCACCACAGGGCCAGGTTAGTTTGGTTGTGAGGGCTCATGAGTTTGGATAGCTGGTAAGTTGTCTAACTGAGACAAGTCATGGAGTGGAGAGAAAAGAGGGGAGCTGGGAGTGTGGTGAGCTCACTTATGTACATGGCGGGTTATGAACCAGGCGTCGGCCTAGAAAGAAGTGTTTGGAGAAACCAGACCTGAGGTAAGCCAGGGAATCGGCAGTGAGGGGCAGATGTGCATAGAGGAGACTGGCCGGGGTGGGGCTCTTTAGTGCTTGGCCTCCAGCAAGATTCTCTGTTCACCAGGCTTCCAAGTACAACTTGAGGAGTACAACAGCTCCTAGTTCATTAGACTGCTGTGGGCTTAAGAGAGATGGTGCTCAGTGACACTAACAAGTAGCATCACCGTTTGCAAGTGAGAGTGGAGGAAGAAAAGAGAGAGAGCAGATCCTGGGGAAATCAATTTTTACAGGGCAGATGGAGCAAGAGCACCCAGGCTAGGCACACGGACAGGGAGATGCTGGGCAGAGATGCTGGGCCTGTCTTCTGTAGGTCCGGAGACCAACCGAACCACAGGCAATGGCACACAGAAGGCCAGGCCTGGTGGAGCAGGCCAAGTGACAAGTTCTTCAGTCTTTGATCAGGCACCACGGGATGTGTGGAAAGCAAGACTCTCATCCTCAGAGCCTCCTAATCCTACACTTCCACCCTCCTTGCCCCAAGCAGCAGCCCTGCCCACGGTGCTGGGCCCCAGAGCTCAACACATGGCACCACTCAGTGGTTTCTGGCACCGGAGAGGAATTTATTTCCTGGACGAAGCAGCCAAAATTGTTCTGCACCTTTGTTTGTGAGCCTGGTGCAGTCGGAGCCGACATTTTCTAACGGGGCCGGGGAAGAGCAACTCAAAATGGATTCAGGGAGGGTGTTGGCTGAGGAGAAGCTGAAAGAAGTACTCCACAGTCTTGGAAGGCTGATGGCAGGAAAGTGGATGCGGCCGAGTTTATAAAGTCAAGTATACCAGTTTTTTTTTTTTTTTTAGTGAGTTTGCTTTAAGTCAAATCCTGGGATAGGTAAGCCATCTGACACTTTAAAAAGGGCCAATCTAAGGCAACAAATCTTGCTTTAAAAAAAAAAAAAACAGGGAGTGGCTTTGCAGACAGTGCTGGAAAACTGGACTCCCGTTCCTGGGTAGAATACTGACATGGCTCCTGAGAGTCTAGGGTGATCAGTCGGTGCTGGGTGGGAGGAACAGATCCCTCCACAACTTTCCTCTCAGGGTCTTAGTGGGGAGGACAGGCCCACCGTCCCTTTGCAGCTCTTGTAACAGCCAACCCTGAGCCACTATGATACCCGGTGGCTTCTTTTCTGATGTTCACCTTGGCCCTTGAAAGGTCGACGCCTCAGGTCCTCTCCATCAGGGCCTATGATTTGGGCCAAGACAAAGTCCCAGAAGGAAGAGAACCAACCCTTCCAGGGCTCCCAGAAGCCATTCCTCTCCTCTCTCCTCCCTCCTTCTTCTCTTCCCTTTCTCTCTGCTCCTGACATTCACACACTGAGACGTGCACAGACACAAAAAGATGCCCTGGTGCACGGGATCCGTGCAGAATCACTGCCTTGCAGCCTATTTACAGACATTTTACCAAACAAAACATCAACTCCCAATGTTTGACAGGAGGCCCCGCCCCTCTTGTCAAGAGATCCCTCCTAAAGGGGGTTCCCTGCGATGAGCAGTGAAAACCTCAGGAAGGGGAGAAGGAAAAAAAGGAGCACATAAGAGGCGGGAGAAGGTAAAATTATAAGGTTGGGGCTGCCAAGGCGAGAAGAAGGGGGGGAAAGCAAAGTGACTCCACTATTAGGAACTCGGTGTGAAACCAGGAATTCACAACAGCCGAAAATTGCTGCAGTTTGTCTGCAGAAAACAGAGACACAGAGGCCTGAGGGCTGGGAGGGTACCAGGGGCCACCCCACACATGGCCTGCACTAAAGCAGCACACATACCCTAAGATACAGGACTGACTGCTGACCCTCACCTCGCCCAGCTCTAAAGCCCACTCCCCCTGTGCCTCCTAAACGGCCATCCAAGGGCATCCAGGATGGGGCCAAAGTTGAAAAGAAAAGTAGAAAGGGGTAGCAGTGACAACCCACAGCACTTTTTTTGTGGACAGGAGGAACAGCGGAGGAAGGCTCCCGAAGCCCATCCAGGAAAGCGCACACTTGAGGTTCACTGGTGAGGCCTCCACCCTGCTCCTTGCCTCTGAGTGGAGGCCAGACCATATGTGCATTCTGGAGAAGACAGGGGGTGGCCAGTGTCTTTGCAGGATGGGAATGGAAGGGTGAAAGCCCTTCTCATCCCTGCATACCCTCCTCCTGACCCAAAGGGCCTGTGAGGCTGGAGCTGAGGGAGAGGGTCTGAACACTGCACTCCTAGATCCCATGGTTGGCAATGAGGACATGGGCAGGTGGGGGTAGGGGGTGGGGCGGGGAGCAAGGGCAAGTGCGGGAAGGGTCTGCCAAAAAAGGGATGTAAGTGGACTGTAGCGTCCGTGGCCTGCGGTACCCTGACACCCACTTTGAGATCAACAGGCTGGGGTTGTTAGACTACAGTGCCTGTTCTTCTACCTCCCCAGCAACAGACCTGCTGAGCACCCTTGGTTGAGACCTCTAGGCACAGCACCAGGGGTGACCCTTGGTCACCTCCTGGGGCCTGACCTGCCCTTTCCATTCCTCTCCTCTGCTATAGTCAGGGATCCCCCATGTGACACCCTGGACATTGGGGCAGGATCATTCTCTGCTGTAGGGGGCAATCCCTTTTGTTGCAGGACGGCAGGATCCTTGGCCTCAGCACACTAGATGCCAATAGTGACCAATACCTCCCCCCAAGCAGTGACAACAAAAAATGTTTCCAGACATCTCCAGAAGTCCCCTGGGGGCAGAAGTGCCTCCACTGAGAACCACTGGGCTCTAAGATCCCCTGTGTCCTTTTCTCCTAGAAGAGGAGCTCTGGGCCAGTGCTGCCAGCAGACCAGGAGCTTCTGCTTGTCCATCCAAATCAGAGGGGGCTGGTGGCTGCAGAGCCCCATCAAAAGGTAGCCACTGCCCCACCCTGGCAAGTGCCACCCTATCTCCTCCATTCTGTGCCTAGGAAGGCCTGTCCCTTTAGCATGGGGCCTGTGGGTCAGGGGGTCCTGGGCCTCCCCTGCCCTCCCTGTCCTCAGCCCTGTTGACCTCCTGTGTCATGCCAGAGCCAGTGAGAAATCCCAGCCTGACTCCCCCGCACAGGGCCAGCCCAGACCCAGGGGAAGGGCTGCTGTCCTTGCATTATATCAAAACACACCGCTTTTAATAGCAGCTTTCTGTGAGGCTGGACTCCCCCACCTCTCTCCTCTCAGTCAACTCTGCTCCTGACAGTGGAGCCGGTGGAGCCGCAGCAAGCGCCCTGTAATTACAGCAATTGTAATCTCTTTTACTAACAGGTAGATTAATAGTGAGGCAGGTTCACAAAGAGCTCCAGAAAGTAGCTGCTCAGCTGCGGAGCAGGCAGGAAGGGCCTGGCACTCCGCAGCAAGTGCACACATAGCCGATGCAGACACTCACTAGAGGCCCAAGGGGCCCAGGGCCTGGAGTCCATGGCTGTGCCCCAGGGTGACCTGAGTACATAATGGCTAACACAGCAGTTGGGAGGGAGGCAGGTAACTGGGCTTCCATGTCCTTGCGGGTGCAACAAGAGTTTGACCCTCCTCAACCTCCAAGTTTCTTCTAAGATCCTCAGTGTATGATGCACACTGACATTTACACACACACAGGGTAACACATATTGAACACCTGCAGAGGGCAAGAACAGACCAATCTTCATAAACACACTTGTCCCACCCATGACAGGCGCTCTAAGGGATGGACACCTGGCCTTGCTCCCACAAGAGGACAGAAGAAAGGCTTCTGTTGTCTCTCCTGACCTGCACAACCCCCTCCATGGCTGTATCCCACCAGCTTCCCAGTGGGCCTCAGTGGTCAGTGGTGGCTCCCACCTCACAAGGCCTGGAGATGGTTCATTTCTGGGCAAGATGCAACATCAGGTAGATGGGGTGGGGGACAAGGGGTGCCAGAGACCTGAGACACTGCAGCCTTCATGGACAAAAGAGATGTAGAAAATGAGGTGAGGCTAGTTCAAGGTGAATTAAGGCACCAGTGTGTACACGTGGATGTGAGGGCACATAGCAGGAACCAGTGGGGATGGAGCCGAGAGAGCAGGCTCACTCATCCACACTTGCCTAATGCTTGGGAGGAGACAGTCCTGGCCCTGGGGCACAGTGTGTGTATGTGTAGACAGAGTCTGAAGACCAGAGGGAGAAAGGGAGGGAGAGTTGCATTTACCATCCCTTAGCCTCCCTTTCAGTCATATGTGGACATGCACCTCACCAAGCAGACATTGCATCCTGGTGCCTTAATTCTGGTGGAAACAGAAGGTCGCAGGTAGCAGCTGACAGCCTCAGGGGTCAGCAGAAGCTGCTTTCTCAGGAACTCTCTAGACAAATACTTGTAGCCATTGCAGGCTTGCACCTCAGCAGTGCCACTAGGTGCTACTGCCCTTAAGACATGGTGGCCAGCACCTGCTCATTGCCAGGCATTACCTGACTCCTCACCAGCTCCTGGCTTGAGGGAATCAACATTGCCATGCTCGGGGCTCCAAGGACCCCTCCCCTTCAAGAAGTGCTCACAGAGAGACATCTAGGAAGGGAAACCTCAGAGTCACATAAAACTAGTGCTTTGGGGTGCACAGGTGAGTTTAAGATTAGCTCTTAGAGAGGACGGTAACACATGTCCATCAGGGGACACGCAAACTGATGCAACTGACATCCACCTATGCCATGGATGGGAGGTGGGCTCCTAAGAGGCGCAGACTGATGTGATGTGTGCATGATAGGAATGTGATGAGTGCAAACGATGGTAGCATCTTCCTGGGGCTCTGGCATGAACAGGGTATAGCTGGGGATGTGGCAAGAAAGGCCCTCAAATACCGTCGGCAGGCATCAAATTTCTAGACAGCAATTTAACAATACATATGAAGAGTCTTCAGAAGAGTCTATACCCTGCCCTGGCCAGTGTAATTTGGTTGGCGTGTCAAGTCCCATGACTGAAAAATTGTAGATTGGATCCCCAATCTGGGAGGGTTCATTCCCTGGTCATGTATGTATGGGAAGCAACTAATCGATGCTTCTCTTTTGCATTGATGTTTCTTTCTCTCTCTCTCTATTGAAGCAATGAAAAAAAAAAGTTCTTGGGTAGGATTTAAGAAAAAAAAAAAAAAAAAAGAAGAAGAAGAGTCTATACTCTTTGCCTGGGAATTCAACTGCTAGAAAGCCTTGTCTGAAGTTCATAAACAGCTACAAAGCTTAGTGCACCAGGATGTCCGTGTGGGCAGAATTTACAATGTAAAGGCTTCCACAGATGAGGGATTTCAATAACTCTGGCATGCTGAATGAAGTCTCATGCAGCTGTTTAGAAAGCACATTTATATTTAAAAATAAATACTATAACCTTTATAATAAAAGGTAATTTATCATTTTCTGAATGAAAACGGGGGATAGAAGTCATCAGAAATTTTGAGAGTTAGGGCCAATGCAGGTAATAGGAAAAGGTGCTAAACCACCAAAAATTAGTTTGGAAAAACTATTATATAGTGAAATACACAATGGTGTTAAAATTTTAAAGTAGCACCCCCAAGTGTTTATATCACAAAATTCAATTAAGAAAATA
Source organism: Noctilio leporinus (assembly GCA_004026585.1). Classification (NCBI taxonomy): domain Eukaryota; kingdom Metazoa; phylum Chordata; class Mammalia; order Chiroptera; family Noctilionidae; genus Noctilio; species Noctilio leporinus. The sequence continues at coordinate 66,052 of PVIW01001324.1, read as the reverse complement.
ATAAAACATGTGCCCTGGCTGGGTGGCTCCATTTGCCGGAGCCTTGCTGATACATTGTCCTATACATCAAAAGGGTTGTGGGTCCCAGCTCCAGTCAAGGCATTTACAGGAGGCAACTGATCGAAGCTTCTCTCTCACATCTGTATTTCTCTCTCTCCACCCCTCCTACCTCTCAAAAAAAAATCAAAAACATCCTCAAATGAGGATTAAATATATATATATGTATAAAAATGCAACAAAAGATTAATAATAGTGGCACCTTGGCCAGAGTGGCTCAGTTGGATGGAAGGTCATCCTGTAACAGAAAGGTTGCAGTCTTGATTCCCAGTCAGGGCACATACAGAGGTTATGGACTCAAGTGATCCCCAATTTGGAAAACATCCGAGAAGTAACCGACCAATGTTTCTCACATCAATGTTTCTCTCTCTCCCTTCCTCTATCTCTAAAAGCAATGAAAAATTGTCCTTGGGTGAAGATTTTAAAAATTAAAAAAAAAAAAAAAACACAAAAAACTAATCGTGGTTAACTGGTAGAATTTTGATAAGTTTTATGTATCCCTTTAGATTGTATGCTTATTTTGGTATTTTTATGATGATATAAATGTGCACTAGTCTTATAATCAGAAAAAAATACCTTTTTTAAAAACAGTGGATGGAGGAGAGGCGACGTATGGGACTCCCTAACTGCAGAGAACATAATAAGGCGATGGCAAACCACCGTCTGTGGGTCCAGCCACATTCCTGTGAGCCAGGCAGATTTCAGCCTCCAGAATGCTCATGTTAAGTAAACTCCAGGCCAAATGACGCAGAGCAGGAAGGAGGCTGACACCCCTGAACCACTGTCGTGCTGCAGCACATCATCCTCCCGCAGGCCACACTCCGGAGGGGGCATGGGTTGCCCCTCCACTAGACCAGGGCAACTTTGGAGGGAAAACAGCTTTCAACGAAAGTCCAGGACAGGTACGGGGCCTGAGGAAAGAGGTTCAGAAGCAGAGAGGAAGTGGCTGGCTGGAGTGTCTTAAGGTGGAAGACAGGAGAGCTGGGAATTCACTCAAAAACTAATGAGACCGACTCTAAGGTCTGAGACGAGTGAAGAGGCACCGACAGCAGACTGGACTTTGGGGCTGGTTCAGAGAAGGGGCTGTGTGGGTGCAAGTGCGTGAGCAACGCACTGTTCACATTCCTTTAATAATTCATTGTTAAGAACCAAATCCAGCCACCAGAGCTGGGAGTCCATGTACTAGCTGGGCGACAGCAGCCATCCTCGACGTGGGAGGCCCAGGTCAGAGGGGTCCCCAGGAGAGGGAGGGCAGGCAGGCAGAGCCAGCCACATGTCCACCTCTGCACCCATAGGAGGGACCTGAAGGCTGAGGCTTCTGGGAAAAGGGGAGGGGACCAGGGAAGCCTCAGAGCAAAAGGCAAACAATTTCAACTGCCCCCAACTGCTTCCTGCCAACCCTCATCTCAGGGCACCTGTCAGGCTAGTGGGGAAGCAAGCATCTGACATGGGAGGAGGCCCCTTGAAGAATGAACTTGGGGGACACAGGCTGTGTCTGTAGTGGATGTGGGCTGGGGGTCTGTGTGCTTCAAGGCCAGAAATGGGCACACCCCTTCTGTCTAGTAGGATCAGCCAAAGAGACAGAGGGAAGGTCTGGATGAGGGCAGCGTGTGCTGAGCCATGGCTGGTGGTCCATCCAACATGGCCCCTTTAACAAGGGGTCAGGGAGTAGAGGAGGGGGACAGGAAGAGGGTTGCTTTTCCCCATTTTCCTGACACCTCATTTCTGTAAAGAGAAAAAATTTTTTTTTACAAAACCAAGTCCCTCTCAACTCATTAACGGGTAGTTCTCATTCGTAAGCCACATCTCTCCCAGCCTTCCAGAAGCTTCCACCACTCCTCATCTGTCAGGATTCTCCCTGAGTGATACCTACTCAGAAAGCACATCAGCCACTCTCCCCTGCCTTTGATCCCTTTTTCCCGCAGCCCCATTTCTGATTTGTAAGACATTTCATGCCTTTGCTTTCACTCAAGGATGGGCCCTTTGCTGCTTCCCTGAAGGTAACTCAGTGTTCAAAATGTATATGTGGGGTTGTGTAAAACTATATGCTTGGTGAGAAACAGATGCAAAGGTAGATAACATAGTCCTACTTCCAAGATTCCAGCCTAGAGAAACCTACAAAAGTAAATACAGAGTGCCGCCCTCTCCGAGGCAGGGTGCACTGAGGAAGACACACATGCCTCTGCCCACTGTCCGAAAACCAGGGGAGTGGGACTCTGGCCAGGGGCATCCCTGCAACCAGAGCGCTTTGTTGGAGGAAAACACAATTCAAGAGGCCTTGCCAAGCCAGGCTGGCATCTGAGTAATTATATTAATGAATCTCCAAGTTACAAAATCTAATATTAGACGGTGGCTTTAGGATCATCATCCTCAGTTACTGTCCCACGTGGCTGGGAACAGTCCTGGGTAGCAGCATGGCTTGAACAGACTGTGTGTGTGTGTGTGTGTGCACGCGCGTGCACGCACACGTTGTTTAATTTAAAAGAAATGCATGTGTTTGAAACTATGCCCAGAGATCTGTGTGCCGGGCTCACTTTATAAACCACAACACCATAAATAAGTGAGAGAAATCTGGCCCGTCCTCGGGGCAGGGGCCTCTCATTTGGCCCTGTCTCTCGGGTTGGCAGTCCCCTGAGGATTACTGCTCTGTGGAGCAGTGGCCTTTGTGTTCGAAGCCAGCGCTGCTCCCCACTGAATTCTCCTTGGCGCAGCAGCAGAGCCTTGCCTGCAGACCTGTGGGCCTGCCTCCCCATCCGTGCTCATTAGCTGTCTTGATCCCAAGTCCAAACTCAAAATTTGGGCTTGACACACACAAGGGGCAGCCGAGGCCCAGCTGATCCTCCTGCTCTGGCCCGCTACCCGGCGCAGACCAGACCGCCGCACCGCCATCTTGGCCATTGTCTGAGGGCCTGTCCCGGGCAGCAGAAACGATGACCCAGTTGGCCACACTATGCATGTGGCTGGGTCCAGAGGGTGCCAAGCAAACTGCAGCCATGTAATAAACGAAACACGCTAAACACAGGTAAGAAAGTGTTTGCTACAGGCTCACAATTCCATGTCATGTATGCCACGCACAACTGTAATCTACTACAAATGACATCAGATAGCTTAGAACCCAGATTTCTTCAAACTCCACATACCAGAATAGGATTCAGCTCCTTCATCAGTACCATTTGTGAAGTCTCTCTGGGTGGCAGAGTGCTGCCCTGGTTGCTGGGTCTGGGAAATGAGCTTTCATGAACTGGGGCATTCAGAGGCCCCACGGGCCCAGGGGCCTAAGCGGCCTGCTCACTACGCAGGAAGAGCTGACCTGAAAGTTGGGAGAAATGGGCAGGTCTTGTGTCTTGGAAATTATCTGGTAGGTAATAAGGGATCGCTGTTCACTGATTTTTCCATTATTATTATTTTTTAAGGTAACAGGCAAAAATCCACACCAGTGCCACGCTGCCTGGCATGGCTCAGCCCTGTCTTAAGTTCAAAGGTCTTCCAAGCTTTGAGAAGGAAGAAGGCCTTCTCAGAAGCCCCATGACTCCCTAGAAAAGTTTCCTCAGGCCCAGAACTCCACTTGCAACCAATCAAAGCACGGAAAAGAGAGCAGCAAGAAATTCAGAGGCGAGGCCAGGAGCCCACTCCTCTAGCAGAGGGGGATAGCTGTCTTGAGAAGCCACATGTAGGTTCTGCTCACCCCACTTTCCAAGGCAGGGCTTCTCCGTCTTGCCACTGGTGACATTTGGGGCTGGATGCTTCCTTGCGGAGAAACTGTCTTGTGCGTTGGTCTCAAGTCACTAGATGCCAACAGCACCCTCCCTCCTCGGTTTTGACAACCAAAAGTGTCTACGGTCGTTGCCAAATGTTCCCTGGGGGGCAAATAGCTCCTGTGTGAAAATTGCTGTTCTGCGATGACCACCTCTCTGGTTTGCAGGAGACAGGTTTTGGGGAGAGGTGTGCAGTGCTGAAACCAGGAAACCCCTGAGCAAAATGGGATGAGTTAGTCACTCCCCGCCAATGAACTTCACCTGCCAACAAACCTCATTTCCTCCTCTCCCCTCAGGGATGGGAAGAGTAGCTTTACCGCCCTACCTGAAACTAACTCTCATACACCTACAAAGATCACACCCCACCCTGTAGCTTTTTTTTTTTAATCCTCACCCAAGGATATGTTTATTGATATTCTTTTTAGAGAGAAAGAAGGAGGGACAGAGAGATAAACCAATGAGTTGCTTCCTGTGTGCACCCCGATCTATGCACCCTGATCAGGGATTGACCCCACAACCTTACATATGTGCCCTGCCTTTTGGTGTACAGGATAACACTCCAACCAACTGAGCCACCCTGCCAGGGCTCCACCCCATAGCTGCTTCTTTGTCCAAAAATTATCCTTGTCTCCTTCTTCTTCCTGCAATTTCCCAGCACCATGACTTTCACAAGGCTCTCCCAGACTTGTGCCAGATTACTCACATATTTCTTATATTACTAAGACCCAAACTGGCCTAAAACCTCTGGTAAAGGAAGTGGACCCACCCTGGAGAGGACATCGCTGGGATGCAGAGCTGTGGTTTGCCCATGTGGTTCAACTCCCCTTGGGCAAGTAGTCCCAAAGCCATGAAGAGGTCACCTGGAAGAAGAAAAGTCAGGGAGACCATATGTCTCCCATGTTCTCCCCAACAGAGGGCTGTCTCACATGGGGAGGGGATTGGAGATCCTCAAAAAAGGAGATGAAAGGAAATGGAATTTCCAGTCCTGGCTCTGGTTGAACACCTGAGAGTAGATGGCCTGTATCACCCTTCCAGCCCTCCACCCAGGGGCCCCACCCCACTCAGCTCCAAGCTCAGCACCTCCCACCCAAGCTTTCTGTCCACTTACCTCCTCCCTTTAAAGGCCTCTCTTTACTTCATCCCCCAGGAAGCATTCTTGTTACTATGGAAACAGGGATGTCATATGGCCGGGTGAGGCTGCAGGTCCCTCCTACTACCCCCTACCCCCTAACTAGGTACCATGCCTACCTACGTCATCACTTAGAAATTTATAGCTCAACACTTGGTATTTATAAGGTGGCTCTGGTGTGACCACAGATTCAGTGCAGGGCTGGTGGCTATTTATAGCCAGAGGATATATACTTATTATACCCCCTTCTCCCATAATCTGGGCCACATGTTATATAACTGCCATTATGCAATAATGCCCATTATATAATAATTATCAACTAATGGGGATATAATCTGCAGGCAATAATAAGAACACACTCCCCAAGGGTTGCACTTGGTTGGCCTTCTGCAGGCCGCCTCCAGGGATCTCCTGATCTCTTTGCATACTACACCCAGTCCAGAAGAGTCACCAGGTGTCACCCTACTCCCGCCTGTCATCTGTAGCCTCCCCTAGACCAGCAAACCCAGCTGCAGCAAACCCAATGAACCCAGCTCCAGATTCCTTCTCCCTGCCCCTGGCCTGGAGAGAACAGTCTTCTCTCTGCCATATCTTTAAGTCCAACACAAAGAATTATGGCAGGATAAATCCTGGGAAGCTAAGGGATATTTCACCCCCATCTTAAGAAGGGAAACAAGCCGCCCTAGCTGGGTGGCTCAGTTAGTTGGGAGCATCATCCCATACACCAAAAGGTTGCCAGTTTGATCCCTGGTCAGGGCACATGCCTAGGTTTCAGGTTTGATCCCTGATCAGGGAGTGTATGGGAGATAACCAATCAATGTTTCCCTTTCTCTCTTTCTCTCATTCTCTCTCTCTCCTCTCAGTCTAAAATCAATAAACATATCCTTGGGTGAGGATTTTTAAAATGATAATTTAAAAAAACAAAAGAAAACAGGAAACCGGCAGCAACCACCCTAGAAGGAACCCATAGAAAAAGCCATGGAACTCCAGGTCAGTTGGTGGGGGGTCAGCCCATGGAAATAGCTGGGAAACAGACTCCAGGGGTGAGAGACCAGGGTCAATCAAGCCTAGAGAAGCCAAGCAGGCCACTTCTCAGCCTCTCTTCTTCCCTCAACACCTCCTCATCCCAATCCTGGCCAGCCAGGCCTTCGGTGAGGTCTCAGCATGCATGGGCTGAGGCTTAAGCCCTGACTTCCACTGCCCAAATTACACTGCCATTGCACTGCCAGCAGGGACACCCCACAGCAGGGTCCTGGCCACTCAGATGCCAATACACATTCTGCTAGTCACCCTGCTCCCAGGAAGAACAAGCATAATCTGTCACCTCAGGGAAAAAGGGGACAGGAATATCAGCTCTGCATATGGGGGCAGAGGTGGAATGGGCAGGGGAAAAGTTTAGACCACAGTGGCACTGATGGAACCAATTCAATTAGCCCAAACATACCATCTGCTCTTAAAATAGCTATTTCTATATTTAAGTTATTTGATATATGAACTGACAGAAAAAATTAGAAGAATTTACACAGATTAGGAAAATGCATTTCTCTCTGTGCAGGAAGGTGGTTTGGGGAGCCTGTCTGTCTCTTCCATTCCTCTAGTGTTTGAATTTTTACAAAAAAGTGTTTCACTATAGTAATTTTAAAAATGCATCATTTAAAAAGAGAACTGCTCAGGCTCAGACAGCACTTCTGGTCTCTGCATCCCATGCAGAGACAAATGCCAGCTGCTCTTTGGGGTCTAGGATGGGGTTGATAAGGTCACTGCCTTGACAAACGATCTGAGTCAGCTGGGCAGCAGATCCCCTGTTCCAGGTCCCCGATCAGCGGCCTTGGCACAAGGAGGCCACGATGCAAAACATTAGGAGGAATGTTCAGCAAAAGACTCAGAGGGGACTCATGATTCCCAAGGTGGAAGAGGAGCCCCAGTGGCTTCAGCCCAGTGTCCTGCTTCCCAGAAAGGGGAACACAGTACAGAAAGTGCAAGGGAACAGCTGGGACCCAAGGATTCCGTTGCCATGTGAAAAGGGTAAATGAGGTACTAAATTGGAGAAGACTCAAGAGGTGAATATGGGCAATATTCTGTCTGACTCCCTCTGTTTCTTCTGGGCCAGAGCTTCTCAGCCAGGGCCATTCTGTCCCCTTGGACATTTGAAAATGTCTGGAGATATTTTGGTTGTCACACTTGGAGTGGAGGGTTACACCTGGCATCTCATGGATCAAGGCCAGAGCCTGCAATGCACAGGATAGTCCCCTTGACACAGAATGATCTGGCCCCTAAGTCAACAGTGACATGGTTGGGAAATGCTGCTCTATCAATGGTTAAGAGGTTAGGTCCCTGTCTTATCAGCCACAGAAACAGGAAAATCTCTAGCCATAAGCCGGACTCTCCACAGCCCAGCCCCTCAGCATGTTGGGAGAGTTTTTATGTGCACAGACCCAAAGTTAGCAAACTTTAAGAAAGGGGTATGGGTGAGTCTATGGGAGTCTATAAGGCAATAAAGAGCAGATTACTGCAAAAGTTCCATTGATCAGCTGGTTAATTAGGATAATTACATGCATTTTTATTTCAAACTGAAATTCCAAACAGACTCCCAGGCAAAGGACATGACAGAGCAAGGATCAGGGATCCCAGGATCCAGCTGAGCCCGCCTGGCCCCACGCCTAGCATGTCCCCCATCCTTGAGGGGGTGGGGCAAGAAGCTGAGCTGGCTGCAGCATGGTGGGCTTTCAGCTTTCAATTGACCTGTGCTGTCTATGCTATTATGTTTCCTCTCAAGTGGGAGGCAAGGGGTTGTGGTGGTGAGGGAGGCCACAGTCAAGGACAGGCCAGGTACCCTCTCTCTTTCTCCATCCCAACTGCTCAGCCAGCTGGGGGAGCCCTTGAGCTGAGCCCCAGGCTGGGCGCAGTCCCTCCATCACAGCTCCTATAGAGCAAAGGAGACCATGGAGACCCACAGGCCTTTCTCCCTTGAAAATGGGCCATGGCCAGCAATCCCGGTGAAATTCCAAAGCGGCAAGGCCTATGGAGGAAAGCTGAGATGCTCAGCGACCCGAAACCTGGGGTTCTTATGCTGGAAATTCATGGTGTGACCCAAGTGTCTTGACATTTCAGCACTTGGGTTCCCTTCTCTGTCCTGTGGGGATAAAAGACCTGCCTTGTACATGTCACTCAACCATTGTGAAGAGGACCTGAGCCCCCGGCAGGCTGAAGAGACTCAGCCAGCTAACAAAAATGAGCTAATTCTTCCTGTCTTTCAAGGTGTGGCTCCAGCAGGTCATCTTCCAGGAAAGCCACCGAGGTCTCCTGGGTCTGGTTTACCAACTCCTTACTGCACACAGACCCCTGTGTGTGCCATCTGAGCATGCACACACGCAGTTGGGAGCATGGCCCGGAAATTAGAATTGGTGTATCTGGGTGGTTAACACACAGGTAGGACTTAACACAGTGCCTCTGCCGTACTGGGCCTTCAATGAAAAATTAGAATTAAAGCAGGAGATGAAGACCAAGGATATTCCCCCACCCCCTTTGACAGGGGACAGCAAATTGTTGGAAGGCTGGACAAACAGGTACCCTTTAAGTTATTGGATGTCCCCAAATAACAGCAACAATGGCCCTGACCCTGGGACAGTGGCATTCCAGGTCATCATTAAGACATCAAAAGTGAAACTAGAACAACCCCCACCAATAGACAGACCATGTTGGCTGCTGGGGGCAGGGGAGGACAAATTACTTGGGGGACAGGTTCACAATGGGCAATGTCAAAATATTAAAGAAAAAAAAACCCCAGAAGATGAAAAAATCAGATACTAGATATATCAAGACAAAGTAAGGTACCCAGGCACCCAGGGTGGTGAGGCCCAGTCCAGGCAAACCTCCCTACCTGCCACAGCCCCTCTGCCTGCCACGACCTTCCTATAATGCCAACAACCCTTCAGCTCGAACATGCTTAAAATGGCGATGGTGGCCTGTGGGACCAGGCACTTGTCGTGCTGTTTTCCACGGTGCCCTTGGTGCCAAGAAAAACCTATCATCAGAAATGCCATCAGCTATATTTATCTATCTCTCAGCCCCCCAGCCTCCTCCTCCCGTCTGGCGACCAGGCCCTGCGAGCCCCTCTCACCGAGTGAGCACACTTCCCTGTTGTTGACTCCCGTGACCACCTGCCCAAGCCTCGCTCTCCGTCCTTCTCTTCCTGAGCCCCTGCTGTCAGGCCTCCACACAGGCATAATAGCCTTAGAACACTGATATGTCAGAGTGGACCCACATGTGCTCCAAGTATGTACCTTACGGGCACCGGTCTGGGTGTTTCAAGTCCTAAACCATGGGCAGGGGTGGCTCTTGGCCTCCTTTCAGCTTGTCAGGGTCTTGGCAGTACTGGCCTGCTCTCCAAGTCCTCCACAAGCCATAAGCTGGGTCCTCTGGGAGGGGCACCCACACTGAAGTGTCCCGCCACTGGTCATGATGGAGAGACAAGATAGGAGGCACAGGGTGAGAGAGCAGGACCGGGAGGCCCGGGCTCATCGCAGGTCTGTAGGCAGCATTGTAGCAGGACCCCGCTGCTGTGCAGACCTCTCACCCTTCCTCTTCATTCCCTGATGGAAAGTGGGAAGCCCCAGTCTGTATTTCAAGGCACTATGAATTTTAGAGGAATGCGCGCTAGAAGGGCGCCCACCCTCTTCCCATCCAATCAAGAGGAAAACGGCAGAATCTGAAATGATAAAAAGAAAACAGCAAAGTCTAGGTTCAAAACTAAAATCCTAGAGCTTGTGACCAGGCCTCTGGCAGGGGACTGTCCCTCTGCACTTCAGACCTTTCTCTACCCAAGCAGCAGAACTCCAACCTGACCCTTCCCACCTTCAGGCCCAGCACAGAACAACAGACCATCTGAAGGTGAATCAATGACTATATCCTAATCACCCTGACACGCACCTCCTCTTTGCACTTGCAGGAGAAGGGAAATTAGCCCCCACTTCCCACTTCAGCCCTGTCCCCATAAGGCCGCCCCTTGCTTAGAGTTCCTAACTCAGAAAGGAGTCCCAGGTAGCAGACCCCTCGGAAAATGAAGCAACCCAAATAAAAATTTTAAAACCCAGCAGCTCTTTCTCTCCTGCCCCCTCCCCCTCCACTGGCAAATGAAAACAAACAAGAAATCAAAGAGGCCTTTTGTGTGAGCACTGCGCTGACACGGCTGGGGCCTTTGAAAGGACTTTTGAATCGGACACTGAAGGATAAAATAACTGAAGCGTGGCAGCTCCTGAGACAGGGGGGTGGTGGGACTGATGGGGCAAAGAGAAAAAGGGGTAGGGAGGGAGCCACCTTCTTCCCTGGGCAAAAAGGGGAATGTTCAGCTGTGCCCCTCTCCCCAGCTGCTATGATACGCCAGGACAGAGGGAGATCGTGGCACAGCCCTCCGCCCCTCCAGCCTACCCTTCCTGGGCACCCCAGGTCTTTGCAATACTAGAAAGTTGCCCAGATGGGCCCTGCCTCCCTCTTCCAGACGTACTGGGAGCTGCCCCTGATGAAGCTCTGATGGGTCTTCCCTCCCCTCCAGCACAGAGCAGTGCAGGTTCATGCCTGCAGGAAGGCGCCTCCTGGAAGTCCTCAAGAAGCCTTTGCCAAACCCTGCCGGCCACACGCAGGAGCCTCCGAATTCCTAGAGGCTCATAGTAGGTTCACCAAGTGCGTATTTCGTGAAAAGGGGAAACTTGACCACCTTTGGCCATGCCAAAAAGTAAATCAAATCCTCAGGAAGTCCTTCTGCAGGTCTGGACCCCAGCCCTCCTGCTGCAGGGTGGCCCATTTCCTCTGGGCTGGCGGAGCACAGCTGGTCAACATGCCCCAGCCTACAGGTCCCCTCCGGTTTATTCATGGCCCGCACTCTGCCAGCTCAAGTTCAGACAAGGGTGGTGCTTTTCTTCCTTGAGCTACAGCTTCCAACTCAGCCAGCAGAATGAGCACTCCACCAAGACACTCCGTGAGTTGCAGCCAGTGGGGGACCTCTGGCTGGCTGGGTGGTGGGCATGCAATAGACAGAGAGAGGGAGGGGCGCAGATGGTCAAGGGAGTTCCACGAGACCAAGCTCAGGGACAGGGTCTGGGCATTTCTGATCTCCTCTTTGGAGTCACAACTCCCTCCGAGGTTAGCTTGGGCCCCATCATCCTTCCATACCCCTCAGAGCCAGGCACCCTGTGTTACGTTAACAGAGCAAAGGCAGCCTGGGCCAGCTTCTTGCGTGTATCCCCTGGGCAGTTGCACAGGCTCCAGGCTTGGTGTAATTAACCAAGCTAACTGTTGTTGAATTGCAATTCCTAATCATTTTGAACTAGGAGCCCCACATTTTCATGTTGCGTGGGGCCCCACAGATTACACAGCTGGAAGGCCCTGCGAACCTCGTAGCAGCTACCATTGGGATCCGATCAAGTCTGCAGTTTCTGTACTCAACACGGATTGCTCTAGTTTAAGAAGGTCTCCAGGTGACCAAAAGACAAGAGCGCAAGAAGCTGTGTAAAATGCAGGAGGCATGAGAGAACAGCAAGTTTAGCTTGGAGAAGAAACAGCTTCCTGGGGAGAGAGGTAGAAAGGAACCATGAGAGCTGCCTTAAGCATCTGAAAGGCTGCCATGTCACACCTGGGTTGTCCCTCAAAAAGGAGAAATAGACCTACAGGTAAAGGTAAGACGAAGACAGCCTCAGAACGGTAACTGCAGCAGTCATCCACCGCTTGCCTACTATGTCACGTCCTCGGAGTTAAATGAACAGAAGAATTGTACAGCCAAAGCTGAACAACAGTAACATCTCTTCCAGGATGGTCTAAGGGGTTAAAAGGTACTGTGTCCTTGCTCACTTTATGAACCTGGTTCCTGAGCCCCGTAGTCTTCACTGACCCTGGCACCAGATGGCGCTGCCTCAAAGACTCAGACCAGTGGCATTTCTGAGCCTTGGGTGAGGTGGCACAGTGACCACGGCAAGGGTTAGCTCCTCCCTTCAGAGGGCAGCTGGTTCTCCTGTGGCCTTTCCCATGCATTCCCGCTAAAGCCACCAGACAGGCTGGGCATCCAGCAAAGGCCTGGGGGTGCATTGCTGGCATCAGCCATACCTTGGCACGGCTGACGTGGCCAAGCAACGGCTTCCACTACCAAGGAAGGAAGAAGACCAGGAGCTGTCCCTCAGCCCCCAAAACCAATGCTTACAGCAAAGTCCCAAGCCTTGAAGCCGAGAGCGAACACCAGGGAGGGATACATTATACCTGGGAAGGATGACCTTGCACTTGAAAAAGTTCACTTAAGACAAATCCTCAGGTGCGAATCCATTTCCTTCCACAGGTACGACTTGGAAGCGAGGAGGGAGGTAGAATCTCCTTTCACAGCAGCGCACTGACTGACCCAGGGGAGCAGAGCCTGTAGAATCCAGATGGGAAAATCCTACAGGATAAATGACTGGGTTCCTTCAATAACTCAAAAGCTGCCAGAAAAGAAACCCAGAGGAAGCCCTGGCTGGTACCTTAGTGGATAGGCATGGGCCCGCAAACCCAAAAGCCGCTGGTTCAATTCCCAGTCAGGGTACAGAAGCAGGTTGCAAGCCAGGTCTCCAGCCAGGTCTGTAGCTGGAGGCAGGTGAAAGGCAACCATACATTGATGTTTCTCTCCCTTTCTCCCACCCTCCACCCCCAATCTTCTCTCTAAAAATAATGAATAAAATCTTTGAAAAAAGAAAGAAAGAAAGAAACCCAGAGAAAGGAGGAAGAGGAAGAGAAGAATCACCTTGAGATTATGAATCCTGAAAGAACAACCCATTGTAATGCATACACCTGACTTGGATCCTGATCCAGACAAAGAAAATTAGGAGATAATTAGGGAAAAGTGAACACTGACTATCTGACCACACTATAGAAATTATTCTTTTTAGGTGTGATAGTGGTATTATAGTTATATTTTTAAAGAATCCTCATCTTTAAAGATATGTGCAGAAATATTTACAGATGAAAAGCTACAACACTTGGATTTTCTTCTAAACAACCCAGTGAGGGTGGGCAGTGGGGAGTATGACAGTTGGCCGTAAGTCGGCAACTATTGGCACTGGTGATGTGGGTTCCTCTACATGTGAACTTCTCTGCAATGAAAAAGCTGAGATAAAGAAAGGAGCTACAACCAAATACCTGGACTTCGCAGGCTTCCACTGTGGGCCTGTTGGAAAGATCTGATGGAGAGAAGCTGACATTTCCATTCAATAAAGCATTTAATTACTTTCAGATTGTTTTTCTCTCCAAGGTTAGAGCCTAGGTTAGGAAAGATCTGAAGATGTTGGCTCACCTTCAGATCCCTGAAGAAGCTTTGAGACAGTCGAGTAGCGCTTCCAGACCAGCTCAGCTACCCTTCCTCACAAAAGTGCAGGCCTCTTGGCCCCATGTTCCTCCCTATCTCTGACCACCTGCCCTGGGAGACCCCCTTGGATGGAAGGGCATCATCAGGAATGCACCTCCTCCTCCTCGTGGTAGTGTCCTCTGACCCTGCTCTGCCTCAACCTCCTCTCCTAAATGGGGCAGATGAATGGCAAGATTCTCAGCAGGAAGGCTGCTCTCATGAAGACCACAACACTCAGTCTTTTGGACCCATATTCTAGAAGCAGAGTTCTAGGCATTACACTTGCATCCTTTATTCCCTCCCTACTGTGCCACCTCACCTGAGGACATGCTTACTGTTCTCAGAGAGAGAGGAAGGAAGGGCACAAGGGAGGGAGGAAAAGAGGGGAGAAAGAGAACCTTCAATCAGTTGCCTCTTGCAACATCTCCACCAGAGACCAAACCCGCAACCAAGGCATGTGTCCTGACCAGAAATCGAACCTGCAACCTTTTAGTGCACAGTACAACGCTCAACCAACTGAGCTACCAGGCTAGGGCAACCATGTCACCTCTTAAAGCTTCACGTGGGGCAGAACAAGGGCTCAAGAGGGGCACAAATGACAATGGTACCTTGAGGCAAAGCCACCCTCACTCACGCTCTCCACCATATCAGGCTGGCTTGTCCTCAAACTCAGCACCATTGGTTCAGCCCAGATTGGGTTCTCTGGCCCAGTTTTGAGGAAAGAAAACACTTCTTTTCAAGTCCAAAGTAACTCTTATCTGAGCCCTTGCCCACCCCCCGCACCCCGGTTTATACTGGGAGGAAGGGGCATGACTGCGGGTGTGAGCAGGGAGAAGCCTGTGCTATCAGACTGTTGTTGCCGTTTGGGGGATCAGCCAGAAGACATTTCCTAGCAAACTGGGGTGACCTGGAGAAGCTGCCCCTGCTCCACATCATCCTGAGACCACCTACCCAGGACCCAATGGTGGCCCATGCTGCACCAACTCACCCCCACTCTTTCAGTAAGGCGTACTTGACTTAAAGCAGTTCCAGCAAGAAAAACCTTTACTGAAATTCTCTGGAATCCAGGGAACTGAATTATAGACAAATTATGAAAAGAATCCTTAGTTCTCCACTCAGCTTTTATCAAAGAACTTAGCCAGGACAGAGGTGACCATGCTGCACACGGTGGGGCAGGAATTCATTCATATTCCTGCACTAACAATCTCATTACAGCTGGAGACAGGCAGGGGCACCCCTTTCCTCCCCACATCTGCCGGGTCAGTTCAGGAGCCAGAAGCTGGCCAGGAAACAGTCTCTTTCCTCACACGAACTTCATCCTACCTCAGCCCCATCCATGCTGGCAGCAGTCAAGAATTTGGCCTAAAAGAAATGAGGCCAGGAAAACAGCTCAGCTCCAGGGAACCACGTAGAGAGCAAGGTAGGAGAAAACCAGTTGGGGAGGAAGATGAGTATTGATTTCTGTCTTTGAGACCCTATTTCTAAAAGCAAAAGGTACAGAATCCCCTTGTGGAGGAGCCACCTGACAGACATAAGTTTGAGGCTCCAAACCCTTCCAAGCCGCCCACACCACCAGGCACACACCCTCCCCACTCTGATTTGCTCTGCAGACGGAGAATGAGGAGGTAGCTTTCAAAATTTTCTGTAGTCTCTTTTTCAGAAAGAAAAAGGATGAACAAGGGAAAAGACTGGCAGTTGGTCACTTTTTATGAGGGTTCATGATAATTGCACAGGGATAGGTACAGGCCTAGAAAGATCCACAAAGGGAAGGTAGCACAGGGAGGGGGGTGCCTATTATCTCTAGTCAACTTCCAAAGCCATCTTTCCAAACAAGAGAAAATGAGCAAGAAGAGAGGCCTCAAATCTCAAATAACACCTTTTCCTCCCCAGAGTTCTCCAACATAAACTCTCAGTCAAGGTTACATTCCTGAACAATGCTGAAAGTCCCCCAAATTTCATTTCTGCTGTAAGTCATATCGCTCCTCTCAACTTCCCAAACAGGCAAGAGGGTGACCACAGCAGAAAAGTAAGTTTCTTTTCTTTTCTTTTCTTTTTTTTGTTTTGTTTTCTTTTCTTTTTTTGTGAATGAACAGGAAGGAAGACCCACACTGCTTGCAAGGAAAGAACATTCACTAGAGTTGAAGTTCAGCCACATTCTCTTACATTCACATAAAGAGAGAAAGAAGGAAAACAAGGGGAAAAAATACTGGAATGGTGGAAAGGAAAACACACACACAGAGAAAGGTTTGGTAGCCCTCTCATTACAAGTTGGTTGGGCATAATGTAAACACACTTCTGCCTTGCTTAATCACAGAGTGCCGCCCATTTAGGTTTCAAAGGCGGCAGTAAATTGGGCGTAGCTGAGTGGAGGCTAAAAATTAACCAGCCATCTCTGTTTCAATTTGTAAGAAAACAAAAGCGGAAAGAAATTATAAAAAGGGAAAGGATAGGGAGAGAAAAAAAGGAACAGAGGAGGAAAACTGAACCACGCTGACCCGAAATGCACAGTAAAATTGGAAAAGCAAAGAGAACTGGAACACAAAAGGAAAAGAAAATTTTAGAGTTTTTAAAAAACAATTTGTTTGCTTCTTTAGACCTCTTCCCTGTTCTCTGACACGCTTGTGACCCACAGCACCTCTCTGCCCCCCAGCAGAGGTGCAGGGGCTGAGGGCATCCATCCTGGGATCTGGCACTTCAGCCAAAACAAACTATGAAGGGAAAGAGTATAAGGAATCTTACGCTCCTTTTCACTCTCTACAAAATCAAATGACTTTCTTACTCTCCGACAGCCAAACCCCAGCACAAACAGCTCCTGCCTGGGCATCTGGGCCCCAGAATCTGCAAGCCTCTGCGTTCTCTTTTCTATTCATTCTGTCTCGTATCCGGAGGTTTTACATGCCCCCTTCCACCGAACTGCTGCCCACCCCGCTTGTGCCAAATCTGGCTTTTCCCCAGAACTTAAGGGAAAGCAGCAGGAAAGCCAGCACCTGCCCCCTAATATTTCTTCTGACTCATTTTAAATCAGAGCAATGAGTGATTTTTTTGGAGGGGGGCTGGTATTCTTCACACACTCTTACCATCGTGGGTAATTCTGGGACATCGCAGTCCCAGCCTCAAGATAGATCTGCAATGTCTTTTGAGTAAGGTGAGTCCTCAAAGATGGAGATGCACAAAAATTGGGAATATGGCAAGGGAGCAAAGAAGGAAGAATAGAGAGGGTGGAGGGAAATAGAAGGAAAAAGTGAACATTGAAAGTGTTGCAGGCCTTGGCAGGAGGGGTACTGGGGTAGGCCCACTGGGTGTACCATTTGGACGGAAGAGGAACAATAAACAGGACAAATGCCAGCAAATAAAATAAAATGGGGCAGGGGGAGGAGGGGATGCGGACTGAGAATGACCTACCCGGAGTGTGGACAAAGTAAGCCAGATAAAGATCCAGTTCTTTGATTGTGACTCCAATGTGATGAGGCTGGACGCACAGGCCGGGGTTCGAGCACTGGGGCGACTTGTACAGTCGCTCCCCATCAGTACTTTCCAGGGGGATCCCCTTAAACAAAATCACCATGACCAGGTCCAGCCGCCACACCTTGTCGGCCTGGCGCAGGCAGTCAATCCGCCGGATCTTGCCCTTCTGGTCGGGGTTGGAGAGCACGCAGCAGGGGGGCTTCTTGCCTGTGATGGTCAGCACAAAGTCCTCCCGGAACTCGGGCCGGATGTCTTTGCGCAGCTTGGCCAGCAGCCGGGATGCCCACTTCTGCTTGATCTCGGGCTTCTCGCCCAGCAGCTCGTCCTTCACCGCTCGCTCCTCATCCTTCGACATCCGCTTCTCGTGCTTTTTGAAGTACTTGCGCTTCCGCGCCTGCAGGTTGAACCAGGTGTAGGAGAAGGCGCGGACGTGAGGCAGCAGCGCCTCGATGAACGGGTGGAACTCATCCTGCAAGCGGCAAGCCGGGAGCATGCGGGGCGAGGGAGGGCGGGAGGAGGGGAAGACGGGGTTAGAGGGAAGAGAAAAGGAGAAAAGAAGCGTTAGAAGGGGACACAGAAGAAATCCCCTTCTCCTCCTCCTCCCACCCACGACAATTTCCTCTTGCGATTGTTCTAGGAAAGTGTAGTCTGGAGGCACCACCAGCCCAGCCACACGCTTGCTCCCATCTCAGCCTCAGCAGACAGACAGAGGCACCCGAAGCCTGAACACACACCTATTCTCTCTCTCTCTCTCTCTCTCTCTCTCTCTCTCTCTCACACACACACACACACACACACACACACACACATACACGGGCGCGCACAGACAACGTTGCCGTCCACACACACACGCTGTTGGTATTCCGGCCAGGCTGTGTCGCGCCCATGACATCTCCATGTTCTATCGCAGCCTCGAACTCGTGTCAGCTCGCCTCGACGCGGGGTCCGGTCTGCACGGACGCCCGTGGACGCACACTCGGGGCGTGCGGGTGCCGCCTTGCGCCCCAACACCAGTCGGTTTTTGGCCACCCCCAAGAAGAGAAAACATGACATTCACCGGCCAGCCAGAGTGAGGAAACGGTGTTGGCTTCCTCCTCTCCAGCCTGTTTTCATTCTTTTTTCTCCTGCTCCAATTGGAACACCCACCCCAGCATTTTAAAAAATCAGATCTAAATCCTAAATATGTGATTCCAGCTTTGTCATCCACTCGGATACTAATGTTAATCACAGTAATAAGGAACAAAACACTTCTTGTTAGCACAAATAAGGTGGTTGTATCTACCACATTAGGGTTAAAAGCTACATGGGGCATCCTGCACCCCATCCCCACTGACCCCCTTCACCCTCTTTCCTACTCAGGTGACAGAGGGCTGGGCTCTCGCTTTTGGGTTTTTTTTTTTCTTTTTTGCTTGTTTGCTTGTTTGCAGTTTAAATAATAATTGATTTCTGTATACAAAAATAAAACTGGAAAAAATAAATAATTACCATTTATCTGAAGCACCCGGTAAAGCCCAACGCCTGATTCTGAGCTTCTGGACTCAACAGAGTTGTGAGTTGGGGGCGGGTGGGGGGAGGGGGGAGGAGGAGGAGCAGAGGAGGAAGGTAAATGTTTTAAAGGGGGTTATTATTGGTGTTCTGGGGAATAGGGGCCGGGCTTGGGTGGATTTTCAAACCCTTCCCCCTCCCCCCCCCCACGCTCCATTGCACAGGAGGGGGAAATTAATATTTTTTTTAAAAAAGGAGCAAAAAGAAAGAAAGGTCAGGGATAGCAAGCAAAGAGAGGGAGCGAACCAGTTGCCACACACGCCAGGTAAACAAAAGCAAACAAAAAAAATTTTTTTCAATTTCATCCCCTGTGCATCCTCTCCCAATTTAAAATAAAATGGAAAGTATACAAAAATTAAAAATCAAAACGTACCTCCCAACACCCTCCCCTAACCCATAACACACCCTACCCCACCCCCGTGCAAAACAAAACAAAAACAAAAACCAGGAGAGGGAAAAGCGGCAGCTGAAGAAAAAGGCTTTCGGCTTTGGCAGCCGCACAGGGGTGTAAACTTGGAGCTGCCTCCCTCCGCCTCTGAGCCTGATCGCAGGCAAAGGGGGAGCTCGCAGATTCCCGGGGAAAGGGACGAGTTCGGACCGGCTGCAGACCGTCGCTGGCAGACGCGTGCAAAGAGGGAGCAAGGGAGGGAGGGAAGAAGAGAGAGAAAGAGGGAGAGCGATCGAGGGAGGATGGAGATGGGATGGGGCTGCCTGTGTGTGCTGGTTGGGTTCTGGATTTTTTTTTTTTTTTTGCGTCTTTTCTCTTTCTCTCTCAAACTCCTTCTCTTCCCTTTCATGCTCAATTCCCATCCATTTGCTCTTGCCAAAGCCAGCAAAAAGGGGGGGGCGGTGGGGAGAGAGAGAGAGAGAGAGA
>PVIW01001324.1:0-46768 GCA_004026585.1 Noctilio leporinus | reverse complement strand
ACAAGTTCACGTCTAATGAACAAGCAAAGTCCAGCAGTTATGAATTTTTCATTCCAGGCTCCCACTCGGGTCCTTTGGCAGCGGCCACCAGCAAATTTGGGGGGGGGGGTGCAGCTAGGATGGAGGAAGGTTCAGAATTTTTTCTTTCTTTCTTTCTTTTTTTTTTTTTTTAAGCCAGAAAAATAAATAAATAAAGGCCTGACTCCGGGCAGGCTGGCGGGCGGGAGCCCCAGAAGGCCTTGGAGAAAGCAGCTGCGCCTTCTTTCTGTGTTTTGGTTTCAGTCTCTTTCTCTTGAGCCCCGCATACTCTCTCTTTTTCTGGTTCTATTTCTTTTTTTATTTATGGAGCGCATAGGGGCGAGTGGAAGTTTTCCTCCCCGTCATACACACAAGCGGTGCTATGAATAGAAAGAGAAGAAGAGAGCTCGGAAAGTGTAGATGCCAGCAGCACTTCCAGGGCAGGGACCTGGCACCCAGGGTGCAGCCACCCGGGCCACCCCTTCGTCCTGGGGCTGCTGCTCTCAGAAGCACTCCCAGACCTGGCTGTCCCCACACCCAGTACCCAGAGGTCCCCCTCCCCAGCCCCCAGTGAGCTCAGCTGCCTCCCTGGACCCACACCCAGCCACGCAAGCTCCATTAGCAGGGACAAGAGATGCCAACGCAATGCAGCTCGGCTGGAGAAACTGCAACAGTTTATGAAAATAGCCTCCTGTCACAGCACTCCGCTGACAAGCACTCCATGCAGCCACAAACACAGCAGCCAACCGGAGAAGTGACAAAGGCAGGAAGGTGGACACTACTTCCCATCACGGTCATTGAGTCCTACTGTCACCTCCCCCCCCCCACAGGCTTATTAATTCCTTGCTTTCTCCAGCTCTGTCCTCTTCACTTGACCCATGCTTACGGTTTTTTGTTTGGAGGAGGGGAACACTCACCTGTTCCCCAATTCAATTCATACTAAAGGGCCCAAATCATAGGGAGCAGAGTGCAAGAGCATAAAATAAGAAACCTGCATGACATAACAGAAAGTGAGCTAAAAAAGGAAACAACAGAACAGAAAGGAAAGGGCTCCATCATGAAAAGTGAAACAACCTTGGGGAAACCAAGTCACAGAAAAGCATCCCCCCTGGGGAGCTCCTGTCCCTAGGCTCTCCTCCGAGGCGGACCTAAAGGCGGTGGGCAGCCCACCAACCTCTCCAGCGCCTCTCCACAGGGCTCTGTCTGGGAGAGGCCACTAAGCAGCCATGCTTTAGGCCTTGGAAAAGCAGTAAGAGGAGACAGTTATTAAAGGATGAAAGAGCAGGCTGAGAACACAGACGAGGAGAGACTGACCCTGTTCTAAACCATCCTTACAGCTGCCCTCTCCCAAGGCGAGGCGAGGCCCTCAGCTGGCGACGGAGAAAAGGTCACTTGCTCACTCCTGCCCCTTTCTTCCCCATCTGAAACCCTGTGCTCAGTGGCCTTTATGCTCTGAGGAAAGGTTCCCGGAAGAACGTGCGGAGTGTGCCAAAACAAAACAGGCAGCCCCTGTGCTGGCGCCGAACCCTGATAATGGAAAAGGTGCCGACCAACCCAGGACCCTCGGTCTGGGCCCTGAATGATGTGACATGAGTTTAGGTTAGCTGACCCCGCCTGACAGGTGAGAGAGCTGGAGGCAGGTGTCATTGCGGACAAGCCTCTTAGGTTGGTATTCAAGAATTAATGTCATGTTAATAACCAGCTTTGGTCCAATTAGCCAAAGGTGTTAGCTGAGTGGCATGAGACACTCTCCACCTTGAGAGAAATAATCTTACTTTCTCAGGTCAAGATGAGATGGTAGAAACAAGTGAGTTTATGTTTGGTGCAGGGCTGCTTTTATGCTATTTTGATTTGCACTCATTATTAGGCACCAAACAGAAAATGGCCAACCTGAGCCTCCTAGAGAATTCGGGCATGTTCAGTCTCACAGACCATGGTGCTGGGTGGACGAGACACGCTGAACACCGTCAATTCTGAATCTGGCGGTGCAACTGGGTAGGTGGTGGGAAGACGGCAAATGGAAGTATCCGCGCACGAAAGTTAGGAAAACAGGAGGAGATCCAAGATTCACTCTTGGGTGGAGAAAAGGGCCAAAGGTCAATGGAGAGACTGGATTTAAAAGTGGTTAAGGAGGACCAGTGGGGAGTCTCGAGGAACCTCAGGGACCCAACATAGAGCCCACTGTGCCCCCTCAATGCTCCCTTAACAGGAGGGGCAACAGGCCCTTCCCAGGGGAGTAACAGGGACATAGAACAATTGTCAATTGTCCACTGTCCTTCTGCCAGTGGCCTTAACCTTGAAGGTGGGCAGAGAGGATTCCCAGGCAGTCTCTTCCCTCGCCCCGTTCCTGAGGGTGGAAGAGCAGCCAGGGTATTCCAATGCTTAGGAAGAGAGGGCAGAAGGTCTCTGTCTCTCTCCTGTGGGCACGCACAGAGAAAAGTCTCACTCAGGTTCCATTAGAAACCCTTGGCACACCACCCTTCCCCCACCTCTGCTGCCCCCCTCTCCTGCATGCCACTGGTGGCTGCTCTAGGCCCTGGACACGCCCCTCAGGAGTGCCAGACAAAAGAGGACTGTCCCCCTTTTGTTAAGAGAGTGGAGGCTCCTGTTGGAAGATTACCTGTCCCAGACCCAGACTTCTTCCCTGCTCCTCTCCTACCACCCCATTCCCCCTGCAAGGAACTCACACTCTCAGTACCCTGCCCCAGACCTGAATCAAGACAAAAAAAAAAAAAAAAAAAAAAAAAAAAAAAAAAAAAAAAAAACCTCAGATAATTCAAGGCTCTTGAGGGAATTCAAAGATTCAGGAGATGCAGGGAGCAAGGGCACAAGCCGGCACTGGAGGAGAAGGACAGAAGAAGGGGGAATGGATTGAGAGAAAAAAATACAGCCAAAAAACCCAATGGATGGGAAAGGAAGCCAGCAATGCTGGTGAGAGTAGTGAGGGTGGGGGGGAATTAAAGACAGCAAAGGGAAAATATAAAGGGAAAGCAGGAAAATTTGGGGGTATTTTCCCATTTAAAAGAAAAATCTAAAAGCCAGAGATAAGACTTTAAAAATTCACATGGGCTTTGGTTTGTGGAAAGCAATTTTTCTCCCTCTGTGAGAGAAAGGCCTCTCTTGTTATTGTCAAGTATTTAGAATTCAATTAAAAAACACACACAACCCAGCAACAGTTTTCACTGAAACATTTCTAAAATACCCATGCTGGTCTGAACCTTCACTAGGAGAAATGTGCCCCTGAAAGAGAAGGACTGAGCAGACAGCCGAGAAAGAGGATAAGAGAGAGGATGAAAAACAGAGAGAAACCAAGCCTAGAGACAGAATATGAAGCTGGGCCCAAAACTGCAAAGAAAGAAGGACAACGATGGAGGGAAAATGAGCAAGGAGAAAAGACAAGGCTTCTGGGACAGAGGCAAAACAAAACCAAAAACACCTAGCTAAGGAAAATGACTGCTTCTGCCTCAAGAAAGTGAAACATATGGTTTTCTAAAACTCCACAAAACAAATGAGGCCTTGTAGATTATTTAAGGGAAAATAGAAAAATGCATACAGAATCTTACTCACATATACAGTATTCAAAAGTCTTCAAGGAAACAAAATAATTTTCCCACCTTGAGAGAGACAGGCTTCTTAACTGACCCATACCTGTGACTAGTGAGATATCTCAAAGCACAAGAAGTTATATCTTTAAAGACAGGGCCACTGTTTGGAGGTCTCTTTATCTTTTAAAAAATCCTATTTATCCACATCCTGCTTGCTTCAAGGCCTAGATTTATTTTTTTAGACTCTGGACACTGCTAACAACTCTGTGTGTGTGTGTGTGTGTGTATATATATCCATGCTAATTTGGATAACTATACACAGTTAGTGCAAATAACTGACAAAGCCTACATAAAAATTACCAGATATTTCAGTATCCATTTTACTACCGCATATCGGCAGCCTGGGCGAAACAAGATGCAGGAAATTTTAAAAGACCGCAAACAGAACCCCAATTAGTCTGCCCAATCCCTGGTATTTTATAATTCAGCCTTGGCCCAAATCAAAAAAGCAGTCTTTGACTTCGTATCTCTAAGATTTCCTATCTTGTCTCACAGAAGAAGGGACAGCAAAAGGCAGTGGCAGAATTGGAGAGAGAAACTGGAGGCAAAAAAAGGAAGGGGCTGGGGGGCTGTTCATCCTAGAGGTGGGTGGGGCCTCCCCTCTCTCGGGGGCAGGCTAGAAGAGGTTCTTCAGCCAGAGTGAAATCATCCAAGAGTCTGGAAATCTAGGCATGGAAACCAGAAACGCACATTGCGAGGAGGCCCGGAGAATTTGGACAAAGCGGGTTTTTGGCTGCCTTGGGCCTGTTTTTCTCTGCTCAGGAAAGGCAGCTCCAGCTCGGTTTTCCCAGCATTCGAGTGCAGCCGAATGGATTTGCCCCGCACCCCAGTGCTGAGTCTCGGACAGGGACTGCCTCAGAAACCAGGCTGCACTCTCCTCTCCTATAAAACTGCCCCCCCCCTTTCCTTTTCTCCTCCTGACTACAAACCGGGAGTGGTGGTCTGGGATCTGGCCAACAGGCAGCCTCGTTCTGGCTCTGAACACTACCCTACTCCAGGCACATCTCCCCTCGCCCTCCTGGCAGGGAATAAAATAGGGTAGGAACAGGGGACTGGGGGAGACCATCTATTTTCTCTAGTGCAACTAGAAATTGTTTACTTTCATCCTCTACGGGGAACGGGAAACAAAAAACCCTAGTCTTTAATTCATTATTTAGTTTGAAACTTCCTTGTGTCACTCCATCGAAGTAAAAAAGCTGGGAAGGCCAGAGCTCTCAGCTCCAGCCAAGGGTAGGGGTGGCTACATGGGAATGAGAATATCCATTGAATGCATAGGACAGGGACGGATGACAGCCAAGGGCTTCAAGGGGCAAGGACAGTGCAGACTTGAGCTTCACCCACCTCCTCGGCCTGAAAAGAGTCAGTCCATGGTGGCCAAGGGCTGGGGAAGAAGGAAGAACTCCGCAGGCGGGCTTCACAAGTTTCTCTAAAGAACTGAAAAACTGACCAAAGGCCTGGAAAGGGGAGTCTAGCACGTGAAGATGAGATCCATGCCCAGAACACTGCGTAAATATCTGCAGGGCAAGAGAGAAGACCAGAGCGAAAGGCCCAGCTGCCAACTGCCGAACCCAGAAAAGGCTTGCGGATTATCCAGGGAAGATGTCCCTCTCCCTCCCCCACCTCGAGCCCTGCACCTCTGAGACTCCCCCTGCAACCTTCCCAGGGCCTTGCCAGAGCTCCACCAGGATCGGCTGTGATACCCCTTTGCTTTGCTGGGTTTATTCCCCCGCCATAGGAGAGATCCCGCGCCAATGGAGAGTAGGCCCCGGTGAGAAAGGATAGTTTTCCTCCGCCCCGGTGACATCGCCCGGTCTGTGCTCCCCGCACCCTTGGCCCAGAGAGAGCCTCTTTCTTGCAGTTGCTTCGGCAACGTGCAGCGCCTAGAGCCCCGGGCAGAGAGCCGGGTGGTCGGGATGGGAACAGCCTTGAGTTTTCACAGCTCCAGGGCTCAAGGGAGCTGGGCGGGCTCTGCCTGGGCAAATGGCTTCCCCAAAATGTACAATTTTAAAAGTTGGAAGACATTTTTCAATCCCTCAAAATGTATGGCTCCCCACAACTATTTTATTATCAGGATCATTGCCAAGGAAACCGGAGAATCCTTATTCCCCCGGTGTCTAGCCTCTTCGGAGGCTGGCACCCGGGTGCCCAGCGCTCAGGACCGTGCCTACCTCTCTGCCACAATCCGTTCCTCGCGGCTCCCTTTCTTTCTCACCCTCTCTCCCCCTCTGAGTCCTCCAGCTCCAACACAAACTGTTTGCACGGGAAGTCTCCCTCTATGACCCGATTCAGCACACACAAGAGAAAACTGTGGGCGACAGACCCAACGTCCTAACGAACTTGAGTTAATTAATGCTAAGGAAGAAAAGAGGCGCCTTCGCTCTGTTGAATCACGGTTCACTAGCCCTTTCAGTTTGCTGTGGGTGGAGGAAAAAAAAAGAGGCTTTTTGGTTCAAATATTTTTGGGGGGCGAAGGGAAAACAAAAACACCGCAGAAGGGCCGTGGAGGGCGAAGCTGTCAGTACCTGCCGGGAGGAGCAGAGGCGAGGGCAGCGGGCAGCAAGCGTCCTCCCCCAGCTTCTGGGGAAAACTGCTGCGTTAGGAAGCAAGACCGGGGAAAGAAAAGCGAAGGGACTATCAATTGATTTCAGGCCTATTCGAATAAATTGCTCCCCCAAAAAATCTGTCAAACTATTAGATACATATTTTTTAAAACCCAAACCCCAAAAACTTGATTGAGCAAAACCGTGAAAATGTTTTAACAGTGCAGAAAACCTAAGTATGGATGGCATGCATACAAAAAATTTAAGTGTGCAGAAAAAAAATAAGAGGTGGTAATGGTGGGGGCAGGAGAACAGCTGCAATGTTGCTTCCCAGATGTTGACAGCAAAATGTAATTGGCAAGAAACAGCCTCCTTACCACTTTTTATCCTTTGGTCCTAAGATGTTAAAATCCTACAGTCGGTCTCCAAGCACTCGGCACAGCACACGTGGATGGGTCACAAAGCCTCGTGGGCCGTACTCCTCTGAGCTTTATTATCAGCCCACTAATTTTATATGCCCTTCCACCATCCCTTACCAGTGAGGTTTGAGCAAAGCAAGCTGGACGGCAGTCTTCTTTAAGTTATTATTATTTTGTAAAACACCGCCTTTATTTTTGAGGCTGGGCCTTACCCCTTTTTTTAAAATAAACTTTTCAACTGAAGTGTGGCTCAAATAAAGAAGAGCGCACAGTTCTAAATCAGCCACACGATACATTTTCACAAGCTGAACACACCTGGGTAACCCCACCCAGGTGAAGAAATAACATTTTCAGCACGCTGAGCGAGCGGGCCTTGAGATTCTAAGCAATAAAGTTGTCGCAATTTATATGCCTTAGAAATAGCTCCTGCCCGCACCAGTAGTGTCAATTTAGAGCACCTAGGTACACACACATTATAGAACACTGTGAACTACTCAGGTAACCACAAAAAAAGTGGAAAGAAGCCTCAGGCCTCCCCACTGCTGCAGAGGGGTTTCTCTGCCTCCCTCTGTGCCTGCCCAACTCCGATCCCCTCAGTAGGGAACCAACTGTGCACCGGAGTTAGAGCAGCCTAGCAGGGGTGTGGGGGTGGGGGACAAATAGGAACCAAGGAGCTGAAAACCAAAAGGCCAAGGGCAGGACTGGGGGCCTCCATATGTACAGATCATGGGGGAAAGGGGATTCTGCAGAGTCAGGGGTTCCGGAATGAGAACCCATCAGGGCAGACTGCCCTCAGCCAAGTCCACAAAAGACCTGCACTTGGGGAAGGGGGTGGCGGCGGCACGAAGGGGGCCGAGAGAGTGAGGGGGTCCTGGGCTGTGCCTGTGCGGAGGGTAGAGAGGCCCAGCCCTGTGGCATCTGCCTCCCTCTTCCCTGGCTCCAGCCCCAGCTGGCTCCCCACCTCACTTTCACTGGCACTAAATTTATTTTATAATTTTAAAATTAAATTTTAAAAAAAGCAGAAAAGAGAAAGCACTTCAAGGCAAAATACCTCCCACGATATCTCTTGGGGGGGAGTTGCTTATGTAAAAAGACGAATGCAAAGGATCACTAAAAAGTCTAAGCACCGAATAACAAAGAAAATAAAAGAGAAACACGTTTAATTTTTTAAAATCTGAAGCAAATAACTAACTAACTCAATTTACAAGGCAAAGACACTAAACAGCCACTGGTGCAGTGGGTACCAGCCCTACCCCATTTCTTACCCACTTTCCCCTTCCTCGTGTGTGCAGTTATATCTTCCCCAAGCCCCTTTCCCTTTCTAGCCGTCCACCCCACACCTGGAGGAAGGACCAGGGAGGGGAGGACAGTTTGTAAGCATCGCATAAGCCTGGACGAATTTCTGAAACGCTGATAAACAGCCCCTTCCTCTGTTTCCCAGACCGTGCCCACCGAAGGCCCTGGACCCTGCTCTCCGGCTCCGAATCTAGGCCCATGGGTGGTGGCACTGTCCTAGGGCTGGACGACAGGCCCATCCCCAATGGGCTCTCTCCCCTGCCCAGAAGGGTCTCGAGGACCGAATTTTCTTTTCCTATTGCATATGCTGCAGGGAAGAAAAACCTGTTCAGCTTAATTAAATTAAAAGTAAAACATGGGATCTGAGCCCTTTGAGCCTGTGATCTTTAGAAACACTTGATTACTTGATCCTTTTGGGGGGCGGGGTACAGAGTAGGAGTGGAGATCCCCTCACTGGTACGACTCTCCCACCAGCCCACTGCCTGGGAAACGCGCCCTCGGCTGGCACGGGGGTACCAGAGCCCAACTCCTTTCTTCCTTTCTTCCTTTCTTTCTTTTTAAAATCGCTTTAGCACAAACCAGGCAGTGGGTCAGGGCCTGAAGGCGGGGGAGGGAAGAGAAGAGGGTCGTCTCTGAAAGAAGGTAATAAAGGAAAGCGGGGCTCCAACTCCGGGAGAAGAACGGGCTGCCGCAAGTCTCCCGGCTTGTGCCAGTTTGGGGATTTGCGAATCAGACCGGAGCAGAGGGGAAGGCTGGTGAGAAAAAAAAGCCCGCATTAAAACTACCAGTTCAGCCTAAAAGCGCACTTTCCACTTTTAAATAAGACAATGCCGAAGGGAGAGGAAAGACAAGTTATTTCTCACTCTTTAATTATTTCAATGCTTAGCATTATTTTTTTTTAACCACACACATTAGCCAATGATATATTCTAACCCTCAACAAAGCTGGTATTTTTCTCTGATTACAGACTTTGCCGTGGCAAACCCAGGCTCCGACGACAGAGGCAGCGAAGAAACGTGCTTCTAAATGAGACACAATTTTATTAAAATCATAATAATCCTTGCAATTCTATAGTTCCTTTTCAGCAGCGGAGATCCCAGGTGCCCCACGCAGGCTTTACCAGGAAACCAGCGACCGAGAGCTCAGAAAAGAGGCAGGAAAGGCTTGCCAACTCCACGGAGTGCCACGGGCACGTAGTTTTCTTTCTTTTTTTAACAGCCTGTTTCCATCATTCAGCCTCCGTCTCACGCTTTTTTTTTTTTTAAGTAACAAAACTCTTTTAAAAATTTAAAATGTTGTTTTAAAGAAGGAAATGATGACCCAAAATAAAAGGGGGGGAGCTAAGTGTGGTCTGGGGAGTTGCTGCTAGGATGGGCTGCCTCTGGGTCCAAGGTGCACAGCACAGGATAAGCCAATTCCCGTCATCGCCCCCCCATGCAGCTGGAGCAGGGTGAGTCATCTGTACGTGGAAAAGGAAAAGGACCTAACACTACCAACACGAACTTCAGCAATTTGAGTGACAGAAGTCAGGTTTATGACTGGTTTCCAAGGGGGCTGGCTGGGAGGTCCCTAAGTGCTTTCTCTGAAAATCCGAGGGCTACTCGAACCGCCGGGGAGGTGGGGAGGACACCAAGGGGACACAAGCCTCCTCTCCAACAGGTTAAGTCAGGTCCACTGGACGAACACACTTTTTCATCCTATTCCCAGGCTTGCCCAGGAAGTGCTGCAAAATGGCTGGTATCAATGGGTGGGGAGGCCTTCGCCCGCCCCCAAAAGAAGTCTGCCCTGAGAGGGAAGACCATGTTGACCAGAAGGATCTGAGAGAATTTTTTTTTTTTTTAAGTTTATTGGAAGCTGTGCAACTCCTGTGGCCTCAAGGCAGAGGAGAGGGAAAGGGAAAGCGAATTTTCTGCCACTTAGTCACATTTCTTCCCCAATGCTCGCTGGAGGCCAAACACCCCCAAACCCAGCCAACCCTGGAAACAAACAAAAATCTCCCCTGGTAAATTTCCCCGCCCTTATTCCCCAAAATAAGGCAGTTTGGGGATAAATGGAGAGGTTCCTTCTAAGCCTGGGCTCAGCGTGGAAATGGGGCCCTCTCCCACTGACAACCCCAAGTTTCCCTCGTGTTGGGCATTTAAACCCCAAAGTCCCCAGAGCAGTCACAGAATAATAGGGCTCATCCATGTCGATTTCATTTTCAAAGTCCCCTCTCAAATTATCATCAGATATCAGGGTTCGCACAGGAGGAGGGAAGAAACTGAGGCAAAGGCACCCACGCAATTGGGGACTAAGCAGAACCAGCGTAGAGGCTAAAGGCCCGTTTCCATTTGAGCCCTTTCCGGAGGTGGCCTTTGATGCGGCAAAAGGCCAACACCACACGAAGTGAACCACGCAAGCCCTCAATGCCTACATGGACTTCCCTTTGGGAGGGAGGGTCCATACGAGGGGCGAAGCTGCAGTACTGCCAGTGCCTGAGCAGTGCGGTGGGGTCTGAAGGATGCTATAGGGGAGTACCCCTCCCCCAGGGTCTACCAAGTGATTCTGCGGCCTTGACTATCACTGAAGTTCTTCCACATTCCTTCCAATGTCTCCTCCCCTGCCCTCGGGAAGTGGTCCTCACTCCCGGATCAATGCCTGGAGCAGCTTCCCACCTCTGGGGCCCCCATGTGCCACTTCCTGCCTTTTGCCTTCTCCCACGTGCACTCCTGACCTTGTGCAGAGCCCACTTCTGGTTGGTGGTGCTCTAAGGCGCCCAAAGCCCTGCCGTCCACTCTTTCGAGGCTGTGCTGTCCCTTTGCACCCCATAGTTTCAGGTGCAAGTGACTGCAACTATTAGCAAACATGTTTTGCAGGGTGGAAAACCTGAGCCCAGGAAAGGTTTCCTGCGACCCCCATTCACCCATGTCCTCCTCCAAGCATGAGCCAATTGCAGCAGGTCCTCGAAATACTACGAATGAAAAAATACTCGGGAGGTGAAAGGAGCCCACAGACAGCAGGTACCTGCCAATGAGGGCACACAGGGGCTAGTACACAGGGCACAGGCAGCATGTACAGCACAAGACGTGATGCACAAGTAAGACTGGAAATCTTCGGAGCCATTAAGGGAGACAAGAAGAGAGGCAGGAGGACCACCTAACTTTCTTTAACTGGTTGGGGCATCAAAGTGCAACGGATGGGTAGTGGGGCCATCTAGGGAGCCCCGGGAACACCCCCACTTCCACTCAGCGATGTGCTTCTATTTTAAGATATCTCACACCCCTTCAAAACCCACCCACACTTGCTTTCTGAAGTCCACGGTGTGCACAGGGATTCAGCCCCCACGAGCAGGGCGCACCTGAGGAGAAGGCCAGAAGGGCTGGTAGCTCACCACCTGAGCTGCCAAGCTGGACTCAGGGGGGTAAATGGAAGTTTCACCCTAGAAGGGGGGGACATTAAATGGCCTCTTTGTGGAGAGGAATTGGGGACCGTCACTCAGGATTAATTTAAGCAGCAACAGCAAACACACACCAAAAAGCAAGCATTGCTGCCAGCACACCCCCCCCCTCCGCCCACTGCGTCTCGGGGAGGGCTGTGGGACTCTGCAGTGTGTGGCTCAGCCTTTTGTAGGGGAGGGTCTCTGGTCTTTACGAACTTGGAGCATCCACAGTTGGAAGGGGAAAGGATGCTCCTGACTAGCCCCACGTTCCTGCTTGATGAAATGGGTTTTACAGATTTGAGATAAAACTGAGTGGGGGTGGTAAAAATACAAGTAAAGATGAAGCATAAATGGGGGGGGGTTCTTACATGTAAATATAAATATATAAATATATATATGTACATATATATATTAAAGTATAAATTTCCAATATAAATATAGCACTGCAGGGTCACTACTGGGCAGCTCTGGAACAGCTCACCTACACCCCAAGGGCATTTGGGGAGGGAGGTTGCTGTTCTGAGGGAAATGGGGGCAGTGGAAATCAGGCTTCGGCTTCCCAGTCTCCTCCCCAACAACCTGAATGTGGCTTTGGAGCCAGGTGCCCAAGGCGGCCTGGCAGGTGTGCGACTCACGTGAATCACACACATGTGCAGGCTGGGGAGGTGCATGTCCACGTGGGACTGGAGCCACATGCGTGGGCACCAGAGGCTCCTGCAGGCTCACCAACCCACCTGAGCCTGGGACCCCCATGGGGGTATAGAGATAGCGCCTATGTTCTGAACACAGAATGAGTGAAGCAGGAGAGAGGGCGAGCACACATGCTTACATTTGGACCCCAATTTGATGTTGGGCAAGAGTGTGTTTTTTATGGGCATGTGTGCTCCCAACAGTCCCACTGGGCTGTCAGGCCTGGGTGTGTATATAAGCTGGCGTTCCTGGGATCCCTGTCTGGGGCACCGGCCAGGGCCGTGCTTGTGACCCCTGTCGCAGCCACAACAGCATGCTTATGTGCTTGTGCCCAGGCCCACTGGCATGTTAGACACGGGCGTGCAGGCAGCTGGGTGCCCACTGGGGCCGCTGCGCAGAGCTGTGCACAGACGCTTGCGCATGCCCTAGAAATAGCCACGTGCACCAGAGCCAACGTCGTGGCTGGGCCGAGCCCGGATCCAGCCCCTGCGAGCCTCCTAGGCAGATAGGCAGACATCGATGAAACCATGTTGGTTTTGGCCCCGGAGGCCCTAATGGGGGAAGCCCGGGGGAGCAGGCGGGGGTGGAACAAAGAAGGAAAAAGTGAGGGAAGGCGGACAACAGAAGAGGAGGAGGAAGTGCCCTGGAATGCGGAGGGCCCTGGGGAGTAGGCCTGGGGAATAGGGGTGCAGGGCCAGGAAGGCTGCTACTCCCACTCCACCCACCCCACCCCCACCCCCTTGTGGACAGGGACAGAGATTCTGAAGACCCAAAATTCTGCATTCCAGGACCTGGGCCGAGCCAATGGGCTCCAACACGTGGAATCTCACAAGATTGCACAGGCTGCCACTGCTGCTGTGGGCTACAAGGAGCCTAGCGGCGTTTAGGGTGGAGGGCATGGCTCAAATTTCCTCAGCCTAAATGAGGTAGTCTAAGGCCTCTTTCCACATTTCTTAGCTGGGCTGCTTAGAACCTTAGACTTCCCAGTCTGGGGAATGGGAAGGGAATTCCCATGGGGAGGGGCCAGGAGAGGGAGCCTCAGGTGGATAGGAGTGAATTGAAAAGCAGAATGAAGTGTATATACAGAACCTGATAGACTCCAAAAAAAAAAAAAAAAAAAGCAGAATGACCTGTTTCAGTCTTGCTTGCCCCTGGGGGCCTGGCTGAGTAATTCCTGCCACCCCACTTTTAGCCCCATGACCTTGGCATTTGACCCTTCAGCCTCTGTTTCCTCATCTGTAAAACAGGTTACTCATACCTGGCTCATATGTGGACAGATACAAGAGATCTTGTGCATCCGCCCGCTGCCCTGGCATAATTGCTCTGGAGTTGGTAGCTGTTATTTTTATTGTGAGGAGTCTATGGCTCTGACAAGCTGTGACGCTTGGTGTGATCGTGTGAGGCTGGCTGTGTGTGCAACTGTGCCGCTGTGTGTGTGTGCGCGTGTGTGACAGGTTGTGTGTGAGACTATGCGTGGACGACAGATTGTGCCGGTGTGCGGCAATGCCTGTGACAGGCTGTCAGTGTATGACAGACTGCGGGTGGTGGGGTGTTGCAAGTACTGACTGTGAGTGGAGATGAGGCAGTGTGTGGGGCTGGGACAGGGGACCCCCAGAAACCTACTTTGGTGAGGGCCTGGCTAACAGTGAGACAGGGAGGTTCTTGGAGACTAGGCTAACAGTCCAATGTCCCCTGGGGCCTTGGCCTTTCCATTGTATTCAGTGGGACCCCACCTGCTTACCAACCTCAAATGGTGACAGGTCAGAAGGTCCCTATGATAAACCTTTGCCTTCACCCACTGTGTCAGCTCAGGTGCCCACCCCCAGCTTCATGCCTGGGTTTGTGGGATCCCAAGAGGGTCATCAGTGACCTCTGGGCATAATGGACTCCAGGCCTGGCTGGCTTCGGTAAGGGACACACACCGAGCCTGTTTCCCACACTTTCCCTGAGCTCCAGGCCTGGGTAGGGCTAGTGAAACAAGGAAAAGGAGGGATTTGTGAAAGCAAGCAAAACCTGGAGAGAGAAGGCAAGAAAAACAGATATTTCACTGGGTTCTCCGGAAAACCCAGAGTTGCTTGGGGTCAGCACCTCCACTCAGGTCTGTGAGGTCGGAACTGCAGCGGGGGCAGCAGACACTGCGAGACCTGCTGGTACAGACCCCGTGCTCAGACCCTGTGAAATCTCTGGGATATACTCTGAAAGTCAGTTCTTGAAGGAGGGAGGAGAAAACCTAGGCATTCTCCTAATCCAGCAATTTTCAACTGGTATGCCACAAGAATTTTTAAAACATATAATACCTGACTATTCGGTCAGGGGCACTGACCTCTTTTCCCTTAGATTGTCAAGTTAAAAAAATGACAACGGCCAACACGACAAGAGCTGTCTGGTATGAATGAATCAAAACTACAACTATTTTTTGTCAGATTGGCAAAAAATGTATTTTTTGGTGTGCCACAGAAATTTAGTGATTACTTTATGTGTGCCGTGAGATGAAAAGGTTAAAAACTGCGGTCCTAATTAGTGTGGAGTTCCACTTTGCACACCACTCAGGCCTACCACTTCCTTCTACAACTGGAGAAACTAAGGCTATGAGAGGGAAGGGATACTTCTGAGTATCATGCCCAGAAGACCTAAGAATATAGGTCTCCAGGCTCTCAGAAGCCTCACTGGCTGGAAAAATCCCAAAGCCCACGGGCCAGGGGCAGTACCCTATGAACCCCGCCCTCCCCTTCATGTGTCAATATGTATGTTACGTGTATTAGGTTGCGTGCTCTGGCCCACAGCTGTTGGGTGCTTGGTGTGCAAGACACAGCATGACGTGTGTGTCCCTTTGTCGGAGTGGGCCTCTGTGTGTCTGTGTGTCCGTCCATTCAGGGCCAGCTCCTGCCACTGAGAGGGGAGAGGCGTCAAAGTACCCCCCCGAAAGTGTGTCTTTGATACTTGCAGCCTCGGCAGCGAAAAGCAAGTTTCCACAGGGCCGTCTTGGGCTGAGGCCAGGCCGTCCTCAAATAACATTTGAAGTTACTTAGCAAACTTTGTTTAGTGCCGAGAGAGGCGCAGGCAGTGGGCTGTGTGTGTGTGGGGGGGGGGGCAGTGGTAGTAAACCGGTTCCTCCAAAGTCCCTTGGCCCTTTGGGGCACAAGTGCCCAACATGGGGCTTGGTTTCCCACCCTAGCTCTAGGGAGGGAAGCAGGAATCTTGAAACATTGTGGGGAACTTGAAGGAGAAGGAGTTGGGTCATCTCACAGATGGAAAGCCCAGCCTCTGGGCTGGAGCAGAAATTCCCACCCTGGTCTCCTGGTGGCCCAGAGGCTGACACTGGACCCCTCAGAGCCCATTAGAATTGGGAGGGTCCACATTTTCTCTGCCACTCCCTTTCTGCAGCCCCATTCTGCCAACCTCAGGGTGGTGGGTGGTACAAACTGGCTTGGGGCATGTGTCCCCCTCCAGATACACACACACAAGCAACCAGAAGCCCTAGTGCCCACATGCCTGGCCCCCAAATACTCACTCCCAGGCAGCAGAGAAGGCTGGAGAGCCAGCAATAGCAATGGCGGAAGGGCTGGAAGTGGAGCTGGCACTTATGGGAGGGGGCAGGGGAAGAGATGCCAAAATGGTGAGCCATTACAAAGAAGGAAAGAGAGGGAGGAAGCAAGCAGGAAGATGGGAGCCAGGCGGGCATCATCACCAAGCTCCTGGCTGCAAAGGGTCGGCGAAAAAAGCAGCCCGGGGCCTTCCAGGGAGAAGGCATGGGGACAAGCCCCAGGTGGCACGGGACAGGCGGGGGCCAGGAGGCACCCAGCACTCCCCCACCCCCACCCCAAGCTTTGAAATGGAGACTGGCAGCAGCAGCCGCTCAGGCTCTGCCCCGGCATGGGGTGGGGGTGGCAGGCAGGCGGAGCGCCAAACCAAATGCCACCAGCCTGGGCATGGTGGTTGCCAGCCGACAGTGTTGACCCCACCAGCCCCAGTCCAGCACCCTCAGGCCTGGAGCTTTGGGGTTGGAGAGAGATGGGGGCCCAGAGGGAATCCAGGGTCCAGAGGACAAAACCAGGTCTCCTCAAGCTGTGGGCAGGTCCCCAAGACCCTACAAAGATGGCGCTGCGCCTGGCACTGCCAGGGTGACAGGCTTCAGTAAAAATAAACCAGCCCGCCCCAAAGGAGCTAAATTGAGGGGCCCAGGTGGAAGTGCCACTCTAGGCCGCCAGCTGCCCCCGCCCCACCCCCAGGCTCAGAGTGGCAGGGTTGAGAACACCCGGTGCCCATTAAGGCCCGGTTTCTGAACAGGAGAGGCCCCGGCCATCTTGTCCCCAAGTCCTAGGCAGGCAGCATAGGTTTTACCCACAGTATGGATAATGGGTGACCTCAGGCTGCAGCATTCTGTGCAGACAATGGAGCAACGGTGCTAAACCACATATCCTTCACCTCCGGACTGCCCCTTTGAGAGAGAAAAGAGCCTGCACTTGAGCTGTCGCAGAGCAGCGTTGTATTGAAAGTCAACCTCACAGACTACCTCTGCTAAAACCGCAGCTGCCTAGCACTTCCACGGGTCCTACCTGTTCTCTCTCCATACATCTATCGCTGTCTCAAGTACTGGACACTCTTGTTTATCGGGTTCACTGCCTGCCCTCCCACCAGGCTAGTTAGTACCTTGGCTGATTTTGTTCCCTACTGAGTCCCCAGGGCTCAGAACAGAGCCTGACACCCAGGAGGTGCTAGGTAAATATTTGCCGAAGGAATGCACAGGCCCCTGGCTGCACCCCCAGCACATGGGCTCCTGCTGGGTGCCTGGTAAAGTGTGGGAGAGGGTGTCAGACTCTGCTCGGGTGAGGACAAGCCTGGCCATTGGGGATGCAGAGGGGGTCATTCTGAGCGCTGGACAGAAGGTTTAACCCTCAGCGTGGTAAGGAGGGTTCAAGGTCTGACAGCAGGGGCAGGCTTCAGAAAGGGCATGGGGCATATGGGGGCAGGGGGCATATCGGACCACTGGGAAATTTGGTAAAGGCCAGAGAATAAGCTGCAATTTTCTCATCAATAGGAAACAGGATGGTGGTGATCAGAGAATGGTCCCAGGCTCCACTACCTCCTAGCCCTTGACCCTGGCACTGGATGCCTCTCCTCTGACTGTTTTTCATCCAAAAAATCAAGCACTTACTTCACATCAAGCACAGTTTTTAAAGAACTTTCTATAAACCGACTTTTCTTGTCCTTACCACAACCTTGTGAGAAAAAACTGAGGCCCAGACGGGTTGAGTAACTTGCCCAAGGTCACACAGCAGGTGGGAAGCAAAGCCAGGTTTCAAACCCAGGAGGTTGGCTCAGAGGTCCCACTCCTAATAATGTGCAAATGTCCCAAATGTCAACAGTACCAAGGTGGAGAAACTGTGCTCAAATATACTGTCAGACACACACAGTAACACACACGTGGGCCCAGCCAAACCCTGCCACACCTGCCTCACGTGGAAGGACTCAGGGAGACAAGCTGGGAGGGCTCTTAGCACAGTAAGTCCACAGCACCCTTTAGCCATCACTCTGATTTTTAGGATAAACAATCATTTTGTTTTTATCTTACAAGACTTTCTCCCTGTATAATTCTACCAGCCATCTCTCTTCGCTCTTTCTCCTGAGGCAGAGGCCAGAGAATTACTGAGAGTCCTATGGAAGGTCAGAGTCTCCAGTGAGCCTCGCTTCCAGCTCAGACTCTTTTGATAGCTGCCAGAAACAGGACAGCAGAAGTGGAGCCCTCATTGATTGGGCCTACTGCTGACCCCACCACGGAGCCCACAGGGCCAGTGTGTCTTGATCAAGGATGGCATGGAGGCTTCTAGGTATCCACAAACTAGCTCAGGGATTCAGAGCTTCAAACTCCATCAGGAGAGACCAGGGTGGTTGAATCTGCCACTCGAAGAGAGCCAGGCGGCCAGCAGCCATGGAGGAGATACGAGGAGAGCAGGTCTCATCTCTCAGGCACCATTTCCTAGCAAGACCAGGTGTGGTCCAGGTGTGAATGTGTGTGGGGATGTGACCCTCACCCCAGTGTCCTGGGGCTACACAGGACTGTGTACATGATACACCTTCTGTGCCTGAACCTGGGTCCTGATGACCAAGACTGGGTGAGACACTGTGTCAACTGGCTGCCTGCGTGGATGAGATGAGCGTCAGGAGTTAGTGATGCCCATGTGTGCTTTACTGTCTGTCTGACAATATATTAGGGCTGACCTCCACTTCGGCACTGCTGACATTTAGGACTGGATCACTCTGTAGTGGGGCGTCCTGTGCATTGTCAGGTGTTGAACAGCAGCCCTGACCTCCACCCACTATGTGCCAGTGGGCAAACTTCCCTCCAAGTGTGACAACCAAAAATGTCTC
This sequence comes from Noctilio leporinus, assembly GCA_004026585.1. Taxonomy (NCBI): domain Eukaryota; kingdom Metazoa; phylum Chordata; class Mammalia; order Chiroptera; family Noctilionidae; genus Noctilio; species Noctilio leporinus. The sequence continues at coordinate 28,413 of PVIW01001324.1, read as the reverse complement.
CAGACACTGCCAAGCGTGTGCTTCTCACCAAGTGTCTCAGAGTGCGTTACTGCTCACATGTATGCGTGGGCTCCCATGTGTCTGGTGGTAGTGGGGGTGGCTCGGCGCTCCTGTGTGTGTTGCTGGAGGTCTAACAGTGTTGCTGCATGCTCGTGCCGTGTGCTTCTCACTAAGTGTGGATCTGCACACTAATCTGTGTCTGGCTATGGCAGTGAGTGTGTCTGTACCGTGTGTCTCATGTCATGACATGTTATTGTGTAACCATGCGTGCCTGTGGGTCTGCGCCCATCAGTGTGTTCTTGTGCCAATGTGTTCAGGTGTGTCGGGTGTCTCTAAGTGTGCGTGAAGATGAGCATCTTTGTGTGGGGACACCTGCGTCTGCGTGTGCCTGATTTAGGGAGATATGTTGTGCGAGGGTGTGCTATGCCTGTGTGTCACAGCATGGTTCTTTGTGCCCGAGTGTGCCAGTAAGAGAGTCTGACTTGGTGTAAGATGGGCCTGAAATAAACCCCCGAGGTGATCTGACCAAAGCCCGTATTTAGATGGACCCTCCTTGGTGATTTGGCCCCTACCCACCAGCTCCCGCTGCCTCCTGAGGCCAAGGAGGTGGAGTGTGCCTCTGAGCTGTCCCTGCCTCCAGCTTGGCTCCCTCTAATTCTGGTGGGGACAGACCCCTGACCACCCTTTGCCTGATCTGTGCAAGAAAGGCTGGCACCAAACTGTCAGCCAAGAGAGCAGGGTCCTCAGTGGTGGTGGTGGCACTGCCCCTTGCCCGCTGCTGGCCACCACCCCCAGCTCCCTTCAGGGTGAAGCCTAGTGGGGGGAGAGCTCCCCAGTGCAACCCTGGCTTCCGATTGGCTACAAAGCGCCGCAGTGCCCGCCACCCGCCTCCCCCTCCCCGGCTGGCGCAGCCACATCAGTAGTGGTGGCAAACGCCGCTCAGAGTTCTGGGCACAGCTGCGCCTCACAGAGGCCTGCCAGCCCCACCAGAAGCCAGACACCCCAGCTCCGTGCCCCCCGACCCCTCCCCACCCGCCTGTCCGCCTGCCCAGCCAGGCAGCACAGTCACCCTGGCCACTGCATCCTCAGGCTGCCAGGCCCAGTTCCCTCGGCCCCCTTGCCCACCAGACCTGTGCCCCCTTGACCAAGCCCACTCAGGAGGGCTGAGGTCCCTGCGCACAGCCACTCCCACCCTCAGAGGGGCTCTTTAGAAGGGGGAAGCAGTGAGGGGCGGCAGGGAGAGGGGGAGCTAGCCCTTCTTCTTTTAGTGAACGCGCCCAGAGCTGGAGCCAAAAATCGAGGAGGAGAGATATTCAGACAGAGCCAAGAAGCGTTTGGCAGGAGGAGAGAGAGAGCGGGAGAGAGGGAGCAGGAGGAGGGGAGGAGAGAGGGAGGAAAGAGAGAGGGGGGAAAAAGGGGGGCCTCAGTTTCCAAATCCACACTCTTAGAGGTTTAGAGGGACAGCCTGGGGTAGGGGACCCAGGGCAGACCTAGCTATAGGGGTGGTGGGCCCAGGCCCACAGAGACAGCCGGACACCCCAGCTGGTCAGGCCAGGACGCACACAGGCAGAAGCCAAGATCAATGCATACCGGGCAGACAGAGGGAGGCCTGTGGGCGGCCCAAACACACACCCGCACCTCACCACACAACGGGCTTCTGTCCATGCTGGGCCAGGGGCATGGGCGGGGCCCACAGCAGGGCCACTGCGGCTGCCCAATCTCTTGGGAAGCCATGGAAAGGCCGGCGTGCTCCCAGCTGCTGCCCTGGCCACCACAGTGGGCATTTCACACTACCCCAAGAGGCCAAGAAAGGCCAGGGAGAGGAACTCGTATGGTGAGAACACACATTGATGGTCACGGGGATAAGGCCAGGATGCACAGAGTCATGGTGGCAACACTCACAGGCACGCACATCGATGCATGTGCTACATAGGTCAACACAGACACGAGTAGACATGCATGGTAAAGCACATGGATATACCCTTTCCTGTGATGGCCAGATACACAGAGAATATAATAAGTTGTACAGGAACACACCACAGTGGCACCGTGACACAAAGACCACATTAGGCACCCAACATACACAGTGCTGTACACTCCTGTCACCCAAATACATGGAGACGAAGTTTGGGGTGACCCTCAGACAAGCAGCACCCAGTGACAAACACTTGGAGACCCACGGGCACTTGAAAAGGGGCCGACACAGACACATAGCTATGCATAAGAAAATGGTGGCTCTGAGGCCCACAATGCTGATGAACACACTCAGATCTGGGAGGACCCGGGTAACCTCACAGTCAGCCCCCTGGTCCCTTTGCCCTCATATCTAGACCAATGAGGGCAGAAAAGTGAAGACAAACCCTCATCCCCCACCCAGCTGACACAACACTCAGTGCTGTGTTAGAGGGAAGCACAGACATGCCGGAATCCTCCTTTCTTGGTCTAGCTGGAGGAAAGTGCAAGACCCCAAATTCTTCACGCTTCAAGAGCAGAGGACAGGGATCAAGCAGATAAAAGACGGGGCTCCCAGTGGGCTGGATGTGAAGGCCCCCAGTCAGACACTCAGTACACTGGGGAATTTTGCCGAAGCCACAACTGCCCACCTGCCTGCAACCCTGCACAGACTCACGGCACCCACTGAACCCTGACAAGTACTCACACGTGTGTCCTGTCCCCATGGTGGACCTTGGTGACAAGGCCCAGCTGCAAATGCAGAAACAGCTCTGGAGCCATGCAGATATACCTGAAGCCACCAGCAGGACCCTCCCTCATGTCTGGGCTCTTTGCCCTTTTCACATTTGTGTGCATACATACTCCTACACACTTCGGCACACAGCCCCAGAAACCAGACCCAAAGTGGGCCTGGCTGCAATCAGGATCAAGATTAGGAAAGGCATCTGGTCCCCACAGGCCTTGTCTCTTCCTTCTTGCCCCTTATTCCCCCCGTCCCTGCTGCCTTGAACCCCTACTTGCCCTCTGCTCAGCACACAGGACACCAACTGAGAGAAAGCTTCTAGGACATGGATGGGCCTCCCTCCTTCCAAACTCTTCTCTCCCTTCCATCTCCAGGTAGTTCACTTGCATTTTTATGTTTGGGAAGTGTTCAACCTTGCTTTCCACCCCACTGAAGCAGCCTTCACTCAGTTTGGAAAGCCTGGCCTGGTCTAATCATGGTAACCAAATGACCACAAGCCATTCTGTTTCTTGAGCACATGCTACCTATGTGCCTGAACCTAGTCACAGCCTGAAGTTAGGCACTATTATCGCCCAGTTTACAGACCAGGAAAGTCCTGTACTTGAGATCACAGGATTGGAAGACAGAGAGCTGGAGCTCAAATCCTGCATTGTCTTATGGTAAAGCTCAGCTTTCAACCTCTGCTCCCACATCTTTGATCTGGGAGCCCTTGAGGCCACATAAGACATCCCTAGCTGAGCCAGGACCCCTGACTCTCAGGGAGAGGGGAGCACCCTACCCCCGACATTAACCCAGCAGAGCCCTCAGCTCTGAGCTCAGGCCAGCCTCAAAGCATCTCATGGAGCCCAACTCAGGCCCAGGAGTGGCCTACAACATCCCAGCTCATGCTGCATATACCTCCCACCCTGGCCGTGGGCATGAAGCAGGCAGGGCCAGAGCCGGAGAGAAAATGTGCCATAAAAAGGAAGCTCCACGTGGGTGCAGCATGGGGAGCAACAGCTTCACAGGGACAGAGGGGTGGCCACAGTGACCCAGGGAGAGAGCTGAGGGGAAGCATCAGGGAGGCCCCAGCCCATACCCCTCTTCTGGAATAATTGTGTGCATGGCTTCACAGAAACAAGGGTAAATACATACACATTCTGTTGCTCGTGTGACCACACAGCAGGAAATGTCGGTGAGCACGCATGTCTGAGGGAATGTGAATGTCTGTGTACACACCTGGGTGAGCCAACAGCATTGTGAAAAGATATATGTCCATCCATCCATCCTTCCTGAGTCTGTGTGAGCAAGTGTGGAGGTGAACAAACACTTGAGTCAGCCTGTATCTGCGTGTGTCTAGGAGGCATTGCTCTGTGTCCATGAGCCGATATCGATATACATGTTCCATTTTGAGGAATGTGTGTGTGTGTTTACATGTTTTCTGGGCTGGGAGGGAACACAGGTCCACTGTCTCCCATGTCTGTAGGTTTGCCAATGGTTATGTCTGGACATCAATGTGGGCATGTCATTTATGTCCCCATCTTGGTGGCAGCGGTGGTGTATGTATGACTACATACTGGTGTGCATTCCAGTTTATTTGGAGGGGGAGTCCCATCCATCCACTTCCCTCTACTGAGGACTCAGGTCTGTGGCTCAAGTGGGCTCAAGCAGCTCCAGCAAGTGCCCCGCCCAGCTGCCCTGGATTTCGATGCTTTTTCCAGAAGGAGATTTCCCCCTCCATCCTTCCCCCTCGCCCACAGTGCCTTTCCCTGCCAGGGCCCCGCTGCTCCAAGCTCGTTCCTGCTCAATCATTTATTGACTTTAAAATCGAAGCCAATTCTGGTTTGAAAAAAAGGGAGAGAGAAAGAGCGAGGGAGAGAGAGAGAGAGAGATGGAGGCCAGAGAGAGGCAGAGAGTCCGAGATGTTGGGAGAGGAGGGGAGCAGAGATGAGGCCAGAATCAGAGACAGACGGAGAGACAGGGACAGTCAAAGATACAGAAGAACAGAAACAGAGACAGAGAGACAGAAACAATAAGAGAGAGACAGAAACAGAGATTGGCAGGGCAACTATGGAAGCAGAAAAATTGATAAAAACAGAGACTCTCAATCCAAGAGATGTAGCTCTTGGGAGGGGCAGACTCTGCTGACCCATGGACAGCAGCCACCCACCCAGATTGTGATCACTGTGCCCCCCAGCTACCCTGGCACACTCACGGCCTGGGCCTATGACGGAGCTGAGCTCTTGCTCCCTTCTGAAGTGTCACAGAGTCCAGTCCTGGCCATCACCTTGAGTCTGGGGGCTGTCCCAGCCGTCTTCCTAGTCTTGTCAACTGTAAATCTGCTGGCGTTTCTTTCCCAAGGTACTCTGAAATCTGAGGGCCCAGAATCTCACCCAGGCCTCAAGGAACAGGCCAGGGAGCTGGGCTGGCAGCAGGTGAGCAAGAAGCTGCTGGGGTGTGGGATTTTGGTCCCACAAGGCCCTAAACACCAGCCACACAGGCCGTCCAAGCATAGCCCCAAAGGCAGCCACGGCTCAAATCCAGCTAGGTGGGCAGGATCGTCGTGCGGGAAGCCCAAGATGAGGCACAGATGTAGGGGTTCCCATGCTGCCGCAGTGGTAAGAATGCTGCTCATACCTGCATGCACACTTGGATACACGTGTGAAGAATGTACACCTCACTAACATATACTCACACCTGTACAAGAAAACCTGCTCCTTGGGCCCACCACACACGTCCATGCCACACAGGCCTGCCTATGGCCAACCCACAGGAGCCACACGCAGACCCCAAGATTGACTCTCTCTCTCTCTCTTATACACACATACTTGCATCTGTTGATACAAGAGAGTGGTGTAGCCACAGCTGACACTCATCCCACACATACCCTATTGCCTCTTGCCACACATCAGACCCGCATAGCAGCCATATACTCACATGGACTCCCACTCCCAACTGTGGACACACTTGACTCGAGGCTAGCAAGACTCAGACTGGCAGAGGGGACAGTTAGGACCAGAGGCCTAGTCTAGCAATTCTCCACACATGCAGGCCCTGCTGGTAGGCACCGCTAAACAATCCCCAGGTATACCATCTGCGAAGTCACTGTTACCAGTGTAGATCTGGCCCTGCAGGCTGTGCTGCCAAGGCCAACGTGGGACCCTGGTCAGTTCCTGTGCCCTCTCTGAGCCTAAGGCCACAGACTGGGGAGGATGGGGTAGCACAGCAGGCACCCGGGAGCCTTTGCCTCCACGCAACACGGCTCAGGGAACTTCGCTGGAGGCGGGACGCGATCTGCAGCGCGCCAAGGTCGGCGCAATTCTGCCGGTGGTTGGCCCGACGGCGTGGTCACAGTACTGTTGGTGGCATCCACAGCTGCCTCCCGCCCTCCCGCCTCTGCGCGGCCGACGGTATTCCCCCGGCCGGCCTGGTCCACCACGCCGCAGCCCGGGAAGCGGGGAACGGAAAGTTTGTGCCGAGGAAAGTTAGGAGGGGGGCCCGCTGCGGCGGCGTCGTCCAGGGTCGGTGCAGAAGCGCGGCCCCGGCTGGCAGCGGGCCCATCCCTCCCTCTCCTCCCTCCCCTGCCCCTCCGAAATTTGGGAGCCCCGCCATTTTCTTAGCCCCGCTCCCATGTGAAGCCTGAACAAAGACTTTGGGGAGACGCCCGGGCCGCTCGTTCCGCCCCAGGCACCCCGGCCGAACACAGGGGCTGCTGCCACGCACGCCAGCCGCTGCCACCCTCGGAAAATGTTGCGCCCGCCCCTGAGATCGCCACCAGACCCAGTCCCTAGTCTGCGCCCAAGGGACCACCCCCTGCCACTCTTTCACCCCCGCAAACACTGCCAGAGGCCACGCTGTTCGGGTGCCGCCACAGTCGCCCGCAGGTCCGCGGGAGTCCCGTTGCCCACCGCACCCCGGCCGAACGCACGCGCACGCACACACACTTACACGCACTCCCGCTCCAGGGCAGCGCCACGCACGCAGTTGGCCACCCCCGAAGACCCCACCAGGGATCTGCCGGTGGCCAGGGTCGCACGCGCACAGTGGCGCCCGCACGCATGCCTGGACTCCCCGCAGAACGGCTTGCACCCCTTGGCCGCCCGCGAGCTCACTCCCCCAGCCGCCGCGCGCCCCCTCCGCCCGCCCGCCAGACCGCCTGCGCTGCCGGCCGGCCTCCTGCGCCCGCCTCCCTCCCAGGTCGCGCGGGGCTGCGGCCGGTACCTGGGTGAGGCAGTACGGGGAGTACATAGCTGTGCGCCGGGGCAAGAGCGCGGCGGCCGGCCGAGGCGAGGGGAGGCCCGGCAGGCGGTGGCCGCGCTCGGGCTCCGGCTCGGCTACTCCGGCCTCCGCCGCGCGGAGCCCGCCCGGCCCGCGGCCCCGCGCTCGGCCCGGCGCCGCTCCGCGCTCGCCGTTCGCAGGCTCGGCCCCGCCGGCTCCGGGGCTACCGCCGTCGCCGCCGCGCTCGGCGCTGTCTCTAGCGTCCGCCGCCGCCGCCGCCGCGCGTCTACTCCATGCCGCCGCCGCTCGGCCGGTCACCCTCTCCCGCCGCCGCCGCCGCCGCCGCCGCCGCCGCCGCCGCAGCCGCTGCGCTGTGAAAGTGAAAGTTTAGACAAAGTTTGGAAGCGGCGCACTCCGGGGAGAGGGAGCTGGCGGGCGGGCGGGAGGAGGGGCGCGGGGAGGGGCGGGCGGGCGGGGAGCAGCGGCCGGCGCGCTCACACACACGCACACACAAGCGCACACACATGCACGCACACACACTCGCGGGGGCCGAACACCGTCACGGCCACCCCGACACGTGCTGGCCCGGGTTCCAACGCAGACACACGCTGACACACAGCGGGTCTCGGACTCCCACCACACATGTCACGCACAGAACGCATTACCACACGTTCCACTCCACGTTCAGACAACAAAGCATACGCAGACACCTACGAACACAGAGCCTGGACATACGCCTAGGTACACAATCCACACACGCGCCCGAACACACGCACACCAAGATTAGGAAACCAACCCATTACCCACACACTGACATGCACACAGGCCCCCATCACATGATGATACTGGCACACACACATTACAACAGGGAACCATGTTTAGACACCCAGATATAGACAGATATATGCCAACATGGGCCTCACACACACACACACACACTAAAATATACACACACCAGGGCCTGCTGACACTGTACAGATTCATGCTGACACACTGATACAGGCATGATCACACCACACCTTGACATGATCCAGCCACTCAACTCCTATATATGAACATACATAGCACAAACACAAAGCCACACCAAAATATCTTGGTAGTTGTGACAATATAGAGGACACACCCAGACACAAATGATGACATTGATGAAAGGGAGATACACTAATACACCATCACACAAATGCACCATCAGAAACCTGGACACATATGCCAAACAACACCAGGAACACACTGACCCTAATACAAAGAGAAGAGATACTAAGTGTCACTGATACAAAGTGTCATTCACAACAACACACATACACAGCACACACCTGATGTTCAGAAGTACCTTGGGTCCCCAGCATGCTGACCAACAGTCTTGATACCCAGCCAACTGGCAATGTCCCTCAAAGAACCACCCAGCTGTGCATACAGGTGCCACACACATGCACCCAGGCTCTTCCCACATGTATTGCACATTCACTCATACTTGGTTCATATCATGGACATACACAGATCTAGAAGGGGCTGCACAGTCCAGCCCACCAGGACAGAAAAGGGCATGGAGGCCTCGGGTACATGTACACTGCCCCCCTAGTGAGGTTCCAGTCCCTCATGCAGGCCCCCTAATCCCCCATTTCCAGAGCAGAAAGGACCTTGGGGAGAGGTGGTGCTGAGGGCCCTGGTGTGGAGGCATGGGGAGCCCTTGGGTGACCCCTGTGGTGGGTGGGGAGGTGGTGCCACAGCCCCCAGGCAGCTCCTGCTGAGACAAAGCTCCCTCCTGCTGCCAGGTGCGGCCAGCACCTTCTTGCACTCCCTGGCCAAGAAGCTGTGGCAATACTCAGCTATGCATTGTCTGTTAGAGGGTTGTTGGTGCCCAGGTGTGAGTGGGTGTGTGCGCGCGTGTGTGCAGGGAGGGCTGTGTGGGGGTACAAGGGTGTGTGTGTGTGTAAAAATGTCCCTGGAGGGGAATGCACCTGATCACATGAGCCCATTGAGACAGAGTGGCTGTAGATGTGTCCTCAGGTATCTGGGTGGGTCTGGGTGTCCCCTGAGGAAAAAGAGGCGCCGGTCAGTGGATATCCAGGAGTCCCATTGTGTGGACAGGTGTTGTGTAGTGGTGATGTGGGTCTGGCTGCATGCCTGGGAGGTGTCTGTGAGTCAGAGAGGGTGAGCATCTCTCAGGCCCTGTGCCAAGCGTTGGGGACATGATGGGGACCAAGACAAAAGGCTTGTCCCTGGGAGGCTGACATTCTAGTGGGAGCCAAGTGTAGCCAGGGTCTGGGTTTGACAAGAAGTACTGGTGTTGAGGACACCAGGGTAAGCGTGTATGTTTCAAGCTGAGCACTGTGTGTGCATCAGCTCTGAGGTTCTGTCAAAAAGTCTCAGTGTGTGTGACAAAGCTGTGTATGTGTGGCCGGGATGTGGGTCTCTGTGTCCCGGAGTGTATGTAACTAAGTGGGCAAGTAACTATGCAAGGGTCCCAGTGGGTCTGTCTGCATTCAGGGACCGTGTGGCAGAAAATGCCCATGGATCATTAAGGTGTTACTTTTCCCTGTGGGATGATCCCTATGGGTCTGGGGCAGTGATGAGGAGCTGTGTGTGCATAGGTGCATGTGTGTATCAGGTAGGGGGGCTTTGTGTCACGTCAAGAATGTCAGTCTGTGTTTGACAGACTGTGTCATGTGTGTGACTAGGACTGGTGTGCACACGTGTGTCAGGAAGGGAGGTGTCTGTGTGCCCGAGGGTACACCCTGGGTACTGGGTGTCTGTCATTCCGTGTCTGGGGGGCTCTTTCCCGGGATCCCGCGTTCTGACCCAGCCTCCCACTCAGCTCCGCTGATGCAAGGCCTTGGCGGAGGGAATCGATACGTCCTTAAAAATTCAAGGGCTTCTCGTAAACAGAAACTTTTAACACCGTTTAAAGTTTCAGGGCCGCCGCTGCTGCAGCTGAAGCTGGAGGAGGGCAAGGGGGGCAGCGCACAGGGAATGGGTTGGAGGGGGGCTTGGAGGGGGAAGAGTGGGGCTACATGGGGAACTGGGGAGGGGTGCAGGGAGGGGACTGGGGACTATGAGAGGCTGCAGAAAGGGGGCAGGAAAGTGGTTTGGGGATTAAAGGGAGAAGGGAACCTGGATGTCTCAGGGGCAATTAGGGTAGGTGTTGAGGGATGGAGAGAGAGGGGAAGGGAGCAGGGAATGGGTGTAAAAGAGTCTGGGGGGCTTTGAGAAGGCCCAAAAGAGGCTGGAATGCTTGGGGGAAAGTGCTGGGCATATGGGGGCCCAGAAGGGGTTTAGAAAGCCATGGCGGGGCTTCGATGGCTAAGGGAAGAGGCAAGAGGATAGTTTAGGATGGTCATGGGGGCCTGTGTGAAGGGGACACTGAAGCAGTGTGGGCCTGCAGGGGTCTTGAGGGGGAGCAATGAGAGAATTCTGGGGAGTAGGAAGAAATAGTGGAGGGGTTTGGGGGTATCTGAGACTATAAATGTAGGTGGGAGCTTGGGGAAACCCCAAGCTGGATGGATCCTCCTTGGCCCTCTACAAACAGCCATGAAGGGGGCACATGGCTCCAAAGTCACCCACTTTGGGTCCCTTCTCACCCTACCTGCTGTCTGTCCTCCCAGCCCTGTCCACCAGCCGTGTCAGACCCTGGGGCTGTGTTCTGCCCCACTTGGTCACCCTCCTAGTCCTGTATCTGGCCCCAGACCTGGGCTCTGCTTGAACCTGCAACCCATTCCTACTTTTTTTTTTGAAAGAACTAATTTTATTTATTTAGAGAATGAAGGGGGGAGAGAGAGAGAGAGAGAGAGAGAGAGGGAGAGAGAGAGAGAGATGGATTTGTCATTCCACTTATTTATGTATTCATTGCTTGTGTCTGGGAATCGAATCCACAACCTTGACATATTGAGATAATGCTCTAACCAACTGAGCTACCCAGCCAGGGTACCCTTCCCACTTTTATATACACACTGACACCACACTTCCACTTGTACACATACACACCTTACACGCACACCCAGTCCTTCCTTCATTCCTTCCTTCACACACATACACAGCACACACAATATTCAACCTTCTATTCATAGACTTACAGAATACCCATCCTTCCATGCAGGACACACACTCACACACACACACACACACACACATAATGTCCACACATACACACACATGACACCCATCCTTCCATTCACATATACAGATGTGCACACACAACACCCATTCTTCCAATCAGATACACACAATATCCATTTAGACACATACGCAAACGTACAATATTTAATACACACATTTAATAGGACACCCATTCTTTCTAATATACACAGAGACACACACAGCATCCATATTTACACAAGATATTCATCTTCCATTCTGACAGACACACACACACAACACCTATTTTTCTATTCTGACACACACAACATCCATCTACGCACACCGGACACCCATCCTTCCATTCATACACAACAGCCATCCTTCCTTTCACACAGTTTCACACCACAACACCCTCTCTATATGCATACACACTCTGCACACGTTCATACACCACATCCACCCACATTCACACAAACAAAACACTTGCCCATGTTCATGCACATACCTGCACACAGAATTCTCTCCACACACTGAGACCCCCCACCCAACCCACAACACACCCTTTCACACACATCTGCTCTGCTCCTCCCTCCATGGCTGCCACCAGGGAGAATTTTTACTGGGAAGCAGAGGTGCTGCTCTGGAGAGTACCCATGCTCCCCATCACCACCCCCCAGCCCAGGTCTGAGGGCACACCTGGCCCTTGAGAAATCATGGGGGAGGGGGGCACTACTGGGGGCTGGGCACAGCTGGGATGCCACAGCTGGAATCCCCCACACTCCCTCATGCAGGGCTGCCCACCTGGCTGCAGCTGGCTGCAAGTTTGTTCTCCCAACGCAGGTGTGTAGAGGGTAGAAGGGGGGCAGGAGGGAGAACCAGGTCTATGGCACTACCTGGCCTGGATGCTGGGGAGGGGGCGTTATGGAAATATCTGGGCTCTGACAGCCATGTACTGGGCTGCTGAAGGTGGGAATCAGGCATTGCTGGACTCCAGGTCAGCTGGGCAGGCCTCTCAGGGGAGGTGGCAAATATCTGGCACACAAGATAGAGAAGAGCCAGGCTCTGGATGTTGTGGTGGGAGAGGTGGTGATGGGGAGACAGGTGTTCTAGAGCCCTCCTGGCAAGACTGGGAATCCCCACTCCGCAGGACGACCCAAATGCCTCCCCTGACCAGACTGTCTGGTATGGTCTGTGCCCTTAGTCTGGGGTCCTAGTCTTGCTCTCATTGCCCCAACTCTAGGCTGGGAACCCCCAGTGGGATCTCAGCCTGAGGAGTTATAGTCCCCACACCCAAGGCACACGTCATCAGGCATCCCAGACCACGTTACACACGCACTCAAAATCACAAAGACACAGGTGTACTCAGACACACACAGATTTTCCTCCTCCTCTTGAGGGGTGTCTTGTAAAGTGCCATAATCATACACAGACACAGGATCACCCAAAGATACTGTCACACACCCAGAATAACACACAGACACACGCAGTTGCACAGACCTTCCCAGGGCCACCCAAAGAGTGACACCAATAGCATGCCAGTCACACACTAAGACCCTCACCATCATGTAGACCCCCAAAGGGACTCAGATATACATTGATTCTTGAAGACACACCCAGATACACTCAGACACAGTTACATGGACTCCCAGAATAACACGCTGAAATTAGTTATACAGATACACACAAGGCCACACACAGTCACATAGGGACACAAAGTCTCACATATGACAGACCCACTGGGTCACATTCACAGATGCTTTCAAAAGCACCCATAGGTGTGGCACATGTAAAGTCATACAAAGTTATACAGGTGGATACACATGCACGCGAACACACAAATCACTCATGGTCAGTCACACACACTTGATCCCATGATACCTAAAGACACATGCAAGCATCTCCAAATCACAAATGGGGACACACAAGCCAGTTGGCAGCTACACACAGGGTCTCCCCAGCACACACTCCCACATGCCCCAGAGGCACAGTCTAACCAGGATGGCAGATAGGAGGCCAACAAAGCCTCTGGTGGCTGGTGCTCATCTGGAGGCAAAGGGAAGAAGTTGGGGAAACGTTTCATTTGCAGCAGGCAGGAGACCCACCCCACCTATCCTGCAAATCTGGCCCTAGCTCCTGAATGGGGCCTCTGTGTGCTGCTACTGCCCAGCTATCCCAGGGAGTGGATATTGTGGGGTGAGCCAGCTGTGCCATGTCCCTCCTGGCTAAGCCTCAGGGGCCACGCAGGCACATGCCATGGCTCAGAATGGAGGCCCCCAGCCCAGAGTAGCTCTCCCTCACCCTGTCCCCACTACATCTGGAGGCTAATTGCCAAACCCAAGCTGCACAGGGAAGACAGGGGGGCAAGGTCATGCCCCCACTGTTGTATCCCAGGTCACCCCATCTAAGGCCTAGGTGCATCTCCAAGATGGACAGATGCCAATCCCATGCTAAAAGGCCTCTCACTCTAGCATGGAAGTAGGATGGAATGGCTGTGTGGGGCAACATGGCAGAGGATGTGATAGTGTAGTTGTGTGTGAGAATGTAGCCAGACTCCCTGTGCAGCCTGGGGGTGCAGGTGGAGCAGTTATAGACCCATGGCTCATGTTAGCACATACATTCACTGTCATACACATAGTATCATTGTCACACTATGACACAGCCCTGCACTTAGCCACCCTGTCTTATCGTTAGTCACAATGTCATACATGCTATTCTACACAGCCATGCTGTCACATATTCAACCACACACAGAACCACACTCACACCTTCAACCAGTAACACTGTCACATCCTCAGCCACACTGTCACGCACAGAAATACTGTTACATTTTCAATGATTCTGGTCACACACACCTTCAGCCACACAGTCTCACACGTCTTCACCATTATCCTGACATGCTGACCCTCACATTATATTGGTATGACAGAGTATGCCTGTGTGCCCCTATGGCTGTGCTAGCTGTGGTACCACACAGAGCCACTGCCCCACTTAGTCACAAGGAGAGGAAGCTGATCTGATCACTTCATCCCCTTGGTGTGGCACACAGCTGTCCCTAGATCAGTGTTTGAACCAAACCGGTCATTCCAATAACACAACACACCTTCAATTCATGGTGTCACAGAGCAGAGAGCCAGCAGGTAAGGCCACTACAGAACTGCTCAAAAATACTCTAATGACAGATGCTCCAGATGACAGGCACACATCTCACACTGCCACACAACACCCATAGTCCCTGGACAGAGCTACAAAGAAACAATGGGTGACAGCCACACCACCATGCCAACTACATCCTGTCACACAACAAGCGCTCTCCCCAGTGCCTGTCACAACAATGAGACAGTCCCTTAGCTGTCCCAACAGGCAGCCAGGCATGCTCACATGGCCCCCATGATAGTCACTAGGACACCCCCCACCCCCCAGCTATAGAGACAGGGACAGGCCCATGCCACGCTGACACTCCCCTCCCTGCTGCAGTTGGTACATGGAGGGGAGTGTTGGGGAAGCGGCTAATGGACGTGCAGCTGTCAGCAGTGGGTGCCAGCCCCCACCTCATGAATATTCATCAGATGGGGCTCTCCTGAACCTGTGGGGAGTTGGAGGTCCCAGGCAGCTGGGCACCCCCTTCTGTGCCAGGAGGCCCTCAAGTGAGGGGGGGCACAGCCAGACCCCAGCAGTCCTCAGAACCTACTCCCAGTCCCACACATAAGCACACCTGAGTTTGTGAAAACAGGCCACACACACACACATCAGTTACAAAAACTCACAGCTACACATACCATGCATGCAAACACAAGCACACAATCACAAACACATAGTCACACCCAAACCACCATCTCTGTCTCTCTGACATCAACCACCCCTCAGCCATGCAAACACAAACAGTCACACGAACTCACAAGCACACCATCACACACACACTCCAGGCATGCAAACAAACATAGGGGTACACGAACGTCAGGGCACATGACCACAAACATACATATAATGCCATACCCAAACTACACAGGCATCATTGCAGATAAGCATGAAAATATACACACTCATTTCCAAACACAATTTATTGATCTGAGAAAGAGAGAGAAAAACATGCACTCCTGGTTCCATCCCATTCATGCATTCATTGGTTGACTTCTGCATGTGGTATAGGGACTACGCTCCAACCAACTGACCTACCCAGCCAGGGCTAGAACCAACTAAAACACTCACACATATATGCAAACTCTGACCCACAAATTCGCACACAGCCCCACTGACTCTCAAATGTACTCACACACAATCACCCTAAAGAGCACCTTCACTCGCCATCACACACACACGCACACAACACACTACAATCTCATTCTGCCCACCCTTGACGGTCTACAGAAGGGGAAACAGGCGTGAGTGGCTGAAGGCCCCATGAAGGAGGATGCCCCCTTCCGACTCAGGACATGAGCTACGGCCGGGCGCCCCCTGCCGGCCTGGTCCCTCCAACAGCGCGTGGGAAGGCGGCTAGAAGAGCGGGCACGCGCCTGACGTAACCATGGCATCCTCTTGGCACGCGCGGCCTTGCCGAAGAGGGCGGGGCGGGCGCGTTGCCATGGCGCCGAAGGGCCGCGTGAATGGGGCATTGTTCGCTGCGGCGCCCAGGCCGGGCTGTCCCGGACCCACCCCGACCCACCCGGCCGGCAGAGAGAGAGAGACAGACAGAGGTAGGGAGAGACAAAGATGGGGAGAGACGACAGAGGGAGAGACAAGAGATGAGGAGAGACAGAGTTGTAGAAGGAGAAAGAAACACACTTAAAAAGCCAAAAGGGAGAGACAGGCAGAGATTGCGATGGAAGACGAAGGGCTAGAGTGGGAGTCAGGGCAGGATCAGCCGGCCAGTAATCAGGGAACCTACTGTGGCTTGCGCTGTGCCTGGCAATGGGACTAGGCAGAGGACCCCAGACAAAGTCAGGGATACTGAGAGATAGGCAGAGACCCAGCCATGCAGAGACTTAGCAAGAGGGAGGGTCAGAGATACCATTAAGGGAATGGAACAAGTATACCAAGTGTCTGGTCCCACCTACCACAGTCCTTCCTCCTCTCCCCTTTGGAAAACATGCCTCCCCCAGTTTGACACCCTTGGAAGGCACACCTCTGTCCTACACATCTTCACACACCCACTGACAAAACATGGTCAACACAGGGATCTAGTCTTGGAGACACGACCCAGACACTCCAAGACACCCTCATGGACACAGTGACACCTACAGATAACACCCACAGACACAGTGGCACAGTCAGGTTCAGTTAGACACACCCATATGACAAGGACTTCTTCCTTATACAAGAGTGACACAGCTATAGATATTGCCCCATAGATGCACTGTTACAGGAGTCCCTGCCAGAAATGCGGTCCCAGTCACACATGATCACACACCACACGGTTAATACTCTACAGAACACTGCCATATGTGGCCACCCCAGACACACAGTACACTCTCAATCCTAAACATTCATTGATACCATCCCATGACACATAAGCTCTTTCCATCCTGTTTTTGACCCAACGACTTGGCCCCCTGGTACTAGCCCAGATTTAGGGATCTGTGGGGATGCTAAGTCCAGTTCTCTGTGTTTGGCAGACATCAGTCACCAGCCCAGAAGGGAAGGGGAGAGGAGGGAAGTGAAGCATGCCTCCCTTCTCAAAGGGCTGGGTCAATCCAAGCCAGGATAGTCCCCAACTCTTCCACATCTGGGTCAGCTGGGCCCAAATCTGGACCAAGGGTGTCCCCTGGTGGCCATATACGGTCTCTGCACCCATCAGTGGCAGGGTCGGGGCAGCCCAGTGACCCAACCTGAATAGAAGGGTAGAGAGGACCCATGCTCAGCACACAGAGTCCCAGATACCAGAACCCAGGGTCCAGAAACCAGAACCCAATGCCAAAACTCAGACCCTGGAGTATAGATCCCAGAATCTAGAATCTGAATCTAGATTCCCAGATACAAAGATCTGTCATCCAGATCCAAGAACTAGGGATCCAGAATTTAAAGTCCATGTCCAAGTGCCCAGAATCCAGAATACAAAAGCATAGACCCTATCTTAAGAATTTAGAATCGAGGGCCCAGAATCCATACCCAAGAACCTGGAGCCTGAAGCCCTCCTCAGAGCAAGCTGCTTGCTTTCCTTGAGCCCCCACATTAGGGCAGCAGGGGTTGGTGAGGGCAGGAACAGACGAAAGGAGCAGGACAGAAGCTCTGCAGTTACCACACAGAACCTCTCCCAGATGCTGCCCTTCCATGTTTACACTCGCGTGCATGCGTTCACGCGCACACACACACACACACACACTTTAATAGAATTTTACATACATACCCACATACCTAAATATGTATAGCCTGTGACCATCAGATGCACAGCACTGCTCACTCTCAGGCACACCCACAACACCATACACATCACACATACACCTGACACACGCTATCACCCAAAGACACCTGGACCTACCATTATTCCTCTCCCAGCACTCAGACACACACTCCTGTGGGCACACACAGTCTCAGAGCTGCCTCCCTCTAGCCAATCCCACCAAATTCGGACACGTAGCCACCATACCCAGACATACACAAAAACCCAGGCTCCCAACCCTGCATCCAGACATGCTTGCAGAATTGTGAAGGCTGGCGTGTATGTACACACACACACACACACACACACATGCACACAAACAAAGTCCCCTAGGCAGGGAGGAGCCCCATGCCTTGGCAGCCACACAGCCCCTGGGAACAGGACCCCTGGGACAGGGCTCACTGCACACCCCCATGCCCACCCCAGCTCTCCCCATCCTGGCCGGCTGGCGGGCTTTAATACAGATGCCAAACTCATAATTGTAACTGAGGGTGACAGGGTCACCTTGAGCCCCAGATGCTCACGCGGTGACAGATGGCGTTGGCAAACCTGATTAGCAGCCCCTGTGCCAGCGCCTGTGGCACCTGCATCCCTGCCCCTCCCCTGCTCCCCCAGCACTCATTACCCACCCATTAATGGGCCTGGGGAGTGGGGGTGGGGGCTGCTTGGCACTGCCTGGGGGGCAGGGACACACGGGGCCCCCCTGGCACCAAGGTTCCCAGCTGGCTTCCCGGCTGGCAGGAGGTAGGCACAGCTGAAAGGGGGTAGAAGTAGGCACCTCATATGCCTGCCAGAGAGGGGTGCCCATGGTGCCAAGGCTGAGCTACTCACTCGGACACTGCCTGAGGTTTGGCACAGAACCCCAGAGGGAGGAGGGAGAGTACACCTCTGCCCCATGGGCCACTCCTGACCTCCCCCCATCCCATCCCCAGCCCTTGGAGCAGGGCCTTGGGAGCTGCCTGCCTGGCCTGTTCCCACCCCTCTGCGCTGGCCCATGGGGTCAGAGGTCACAGGCTCCCACGCCTCACTGGCCCATCTGTTTCCTTGTGTCCCCTCCTCCTGCTCCCCTCACCTGGGGCTTTCCTTCCTGAGGCAGGAAGAGGGCTGAGGGGGGCCTTGGCCACCCCCCCCCCCCGCCCTGCGCTCCAGGGAGCATTTGGAGGCAACCCTGACAGCGCCACATGTCCCTGCGTCTGTGCCAGACGGGCCCATCTGCTAGGGCCCTGGTTCCAGATGCCCAAAGCCAGGCTGCCCTGGTCTGCTGCAGACCCTGCTCCCAACTGAGGAGGGAGCACCCCCACCCCCCGCACCGCACCCACATTCCACAGGGCCACTCACCCCCAGGGAACTCCAATTGGAGGAACAAACACACACATAGCACATTACACACAGCTGGGCTCTGCCAACCTTTATGGTTCCTGCAGAATTGCCACACTGGGCGTGGGGCTGGGTAGAGACCGGGGGGGGGGGGGGGTGGCAGCTGGAGCATGTGGGTCCTGCAGCTGACTTGGGAAACTCCAGGTTTCCCCCAGTAGCTATGTCTACCTTCCTGTCTTGGTTTCTTGGAGTCCCTAGGACAGGGTCATCGCTGTGTCTACTGGTCTAGGTGAGACCATCTGTTTTCCCTGACATTGGGAATGTGTCTTTGACTTATTCCATGAGAGGAGGTCCCACATGGTGGTTAAAAAAAGAGTGCCACACTGACCTGGGTTCAAATGCTGGCTTTGCTGTGTGACCCTGAGCTAGTGGCTCTGATTCCTAGGCTTCAGGTTCCAGTAAAATGAAGTGATACCTCTATGTATTGGGCAGCTCTGAGGATGACACATGTAATAAATGTCAAATGCTAAGAGCTGGGCCTGGCCAACACTGAGTGCTTAATAAGTGTGTGCTGTGTCTATCAGAGGTCCACCTCTATGGCTGGGCCTCTGTCTGGTATCCCTGGGAGCTGCAGGAGGACTCAGAAGGCCCATCTAGCTTTCCCTGCGTCCTTCGTCTCTTTGACCTGGTATACATAATCCAGGTCGGTGTCTTTCTCAGCATGACTCCGCATATCTCTCCAAGGTGCGTACATCTGTGTCAATTTGTGATGCTCAGCTCATGCCTTCGGTCTGCACTGACATTTCTCGACCAGCACTGTGGATGTCTTCACCCGCCGACGAGAGACTGGGCTGCCCACCCAACACCACAGAAACACGGGTGCCCAGAGCCTTTGAGTGGGCACACAGCTGTTGCAGAGGACAAGTGGGGCAGGGTCCACACCAGGGATGTAGAGTGAGGAGCAGTGGCCAAAGCAGAGGTGATTACGTAGGCGCACGGTCATGCATCCTGGCTGGGAGAGTACCTGGAGCCAGAGGCAGAGAGACAGGCCAAGGACAGTGGAGTCTGAGGCCAGAATAATGAGAATAATCACCCATCCACTTCCAACCCACCTTGAAAAACATGGATGCCTGGGCTCAAATCCTAACTGCCATCTGCTGGCATCTGCTGTGTGACTTGGGGTAAGTTACTCAACCTCTCTGGACCTCTGTTTCCTCACCTATGAAATCATCGAAGTTCAGTGGGATGGAGGGGCACTCTAGGCCTTTCAACAGAGAGGATTAATACAGAGAAGGGCTGAGTGAGGAACAGCAAGAAGGGGTGGCATTAAAGGAGCCTGGTGTGGGGTTACACAGAAAGCCTTTAGCCCATTACAGGGCACACTGGCAGTGCTCAATAGATGTTATTTTCTCCTATGATTCCCTCCAACTAAGTGGATCTATCAACTTACCTTCTGATCTTGGTCCTTTGTTAAAACTGTGCACTCCCACCTCTGCACCTTTTCCCCCACCTTCCCCCTCACCCTGTCCCAGCCACCCCAGTCTACTGCTCTCAGTTACAAAGAAATAAGCAGCTAAGCAGTTAAGGCAGACCTTGGTACGCCTGACTTCAAAGCCTGGGCCATAAACAACACAAGACATGAATTCCTGTAGCCTTTATGGAGCACCGGCTGAATGAAAGTGCAAGGCAATCCACTATGGTTCATCATTCAACAAACATCGGGCTCCTGCTGCATGCCTGGTCCTGCTTTAGGGCCTGTGGATGAGCATACAGAAGGAATAAGGCATAAAAATTTCCACCATGGCCTTGGCTGGTAGCACAATGGATAAGGTGCCGGCCTGTGAACCCCAAGGTCCTGGTTTGATTCCCCAGCCAGGGCACGTAACCAGGGTGCAAGGCAGGTCTCCAGCCAGGTTCATGGCTGGAGGCAGGTGAAAGGCAACCACACATTGATGTTTCTCTCCCTCGCTGCCTCTCTCCCTTCCTTTCTCTCTGGAAATAAATAAAATCTTTTAAAAAAATTCCCACTGTGGTGGAATAGACATTCTATTGAGGAAGACAAATGAAAATTTCAATTACAGAATTAATTTTACTTTTTAGGAGATGATGTTTACTATAGCAAGAAATAAAGCAGGAGGGGGGGCAATGGGGTGAGAGGCGCTGCTTTTTTTTTTTTTTTTTTGGCTGCATTTTAAAATCATGTTTGAGTAAAAACCTGAAGGAGGTGAAAGAGCGAGCCATAGAATGTCAGGGAGGGGGAGGTGCTAGAGGTAAAGGAACAGCCAGTGACATATATAACATTGGTGTGTGAGGGAAAAAGTAAGGAGGCAGGTGTGGCAGGAGCAAAGAGAACAAGGGGCAGATGGGAGGAGTTTAGAGCAGGGAGGGAACAGGCTGATGGTGCAGGGCCTTGTGGACTGGGGGAAAGGATGTAGGCTTTTCTCTGGGTGAAGTGGGAGCCACGGAAAGTTCTGAGAAAAGGAAGGACATGACCCGACTGAGGAGCTCACAGGTGCCCTCTGCCATTAAATGGAAAAACAGACGTGGGGAACAGGGTGGTGTTAGCAGAAGCTGGAGACCAGGACGGAGGCAACTGCTTTGGCCAAGGTGGGAGACACTCAACTCCTGTTTTATAAGGGAGGAAACCGAGGATTAGAGATGGTTAGGTAAATAATGCAGGGCTTGATTCCAAATCTGGCACCACAGCCTGTGCCCTCTGATAACGTGGAGACCCGGACCTCTCCTTCCCCCGCCCACATACTCACCTGAGTGAAGGGCACAGCCTTGCACATCTCCTGGACCACTTCCTGCGGGTTCAGTGGGAGAGACATGGTGGCAGCCACCTGCTGCCCATGCTGCAGCCCACCTGTCCCCATATGCCCAGTTTTCTGCAGGTCCAAGAAGGCTTTCCAGCTGTTGAGAGCAGAGGACGACATCGGGGAGGCCAGGGTCCGTTGGCCCAGAGTTTGGGTCTGATTGATGGTAGCCTGGAGCTGGGGTGGAGGACCCTGGAGTCCAGGCCTTCCCAAGCCTATGGGTAGCCAGACTCCACTGAGCAGGCTCAGGATAGTGGTCAGCTGGCTGAGGAGCATCTGTCTGTCTGTCTGGAACTGGGCTCAGGGTCTCGGACAGTTAGTTGACCCTGCTGTCTGGTGAGTGCAGTCTGTGCCCTGGCCCCCAGACCCTCTTTTAATGGCCTGCCCCCAACCTGGGCAGCCTGGGAGGTGCTTCTGCAAACTCCGGAATAAATCCAGACCTGCTGGATTCCCACCCCTCCCCCAACCTGGCAGGGGATCTGGAGGCTGGGACAGCTGGTGTGTGAGCTGAGGGACCAGGAAAGGCAGGTCTAGAGACAGGAGCTTGGGGCATAATGCCAAAGTCTCTGAGGGCTCTGTACCAGGTTTCAGAAACCCATTCATCCATTTAGCAAAACTAGGCTTTGCAGTTAAGCTGCTCAGGTTTCAATCCCAGCATTGCAACTTCCTGGCTGTGCAACCTTGGTCCATTCCCTTACCCACTCTGGGCCTCAACTTCCTCTTCTGGAAATTGGTGATAATAACAGTCCCTACCTAGTAGGATTGTTCTGAGGACTCAAGGAGATAATTTATGTAAGGAGTTTATTTATTTATTTAAAAGATTTTAGTTATTAAAAAAAATCATTTTCAGAGAGAGAGGGGAAGGGAGGAAGGAAGGAAGGGAGAGAGCCATCAATGTATAGTTGCTTTTCACCTGCCTCCAGCTGAGGACCCAGCTGGAGACCTGATTATGTGCCCTGGCTGGGAATTAAACCAGCAACCTTTGGGTTCACAGGCTGACACCTTATCCACTGTGCCGTCAGCCAGGGCTTTATATAAGGAGTTTAAAGTAGAGACTTGTAGAGGTAGTAGCACCATGAACAAGCTATGATTAACATTATTGATGATGGCTTTCCTTTAGCACCTGCTAAGGGCAAGCATAATTCGGAGTCCTGAGGATATGGTGGACAAAAGCAGAAAATGGGTCCTCCCTGTCTTATGTTGTAGTGCTGAAAACAGTCAAGATAATTAAGATGATTTCAGTCTTAAATGCTAAGAAGATATTAAAAAGGGCAGTGCTGTAGAGGTGGGGTGAAAGTGGAGAAGGGGTTTCAGCCCTCTGGGTGGTCAAGGAAGGCCTCCCTGAGGAGGTAACATTTTTTCATAGCCCTGAGAGAGTGACTTGAGCAAAATAAACAGCCTCGTGGGGAGTGGGAGGTTGGAGTGCTTGAAGCTCATAAGGGCGAAGTCCCAGGCTTTGAGAGCACTGGGGGTCCCCGACCGGACTCTGGCACCTCTGCGGCCTACATCTCGCACCCAAGTGAGGCACTGCAGGCCGTGGGGCCGTGGGAAGCAGCAGGGCAGGTCCTTCCCGCGCCCCACTAGCTGCGCGGGCGATGGGGCATGTCCGCCCTCTGGCGGCAGCTCTTGGGACTTCGTGTCCGGCTCTTACATTCCTGACGCCCTATCTGGAGATGAAGAGACCCTCCCGTTAGTTCCCGTATACCCGAGCTCCTGAGTGTTCCACAACCTGTCATATCGCTGTTCTCTAGACCCAGCTAACTGCAGCTCCAATCCACCAGGTGCTAGGGCCCCAAACTTTGGAACATTCTTGACCCCTCACTTTTTCTGACCGCCCCCCTTCCCCCAACCTCCAATCTGAAATGACAGCAAGTTCTGTCCACTTCAAAATCCACCCAAGTCCTGGCTGGTGTCGCTCAGTAGATTGACAGCCAGCCTGAAAAGAGGTCGCGGGTTTGATTCCCCAGTCAGGGCATTTGCCTGTGTTGCGGACCAGCTCCCCAGTTGGGGGTGTGCAAGAGGCAACCACACATTGATGTTTCTCTCCCTCTCCCCCTCATCCTGTCTTCACTCTAAAAATTTTTAAATCATTTTTAAAAAATCTACCCAGAAGAAAAATCTATCCAGAATCTGCCCACTCCTCACTTCTCCTTGGTCCCCAATCTGGACACGGCCTGGCCCCTATTATCTTCCCCCCTGAACCACTATCATCCCTCCACCCTGGTCCCCAGTTCCCACCCCAAAATATGTTCCCCCCACAACAGCCAGAGGGAGCCTTGATTCCAGGCATATCCATCTTCTGCTCAGAACCCTCCAAGCTCTCACCTGGCCAGGAGTAACAGCCAAAGTCCTCATGCGGTCCACCAAGGTTTGTCCCATCTGCGCACCTCCCCAACCTCGTCTCTCCCATCTCTCTGCCCCTCAAGATTCAGGGGTCCCCTTGCTGTTTCCCCAATTCACTGGGAATCCGGGAATAAGCCCCATAATACTGCACAGCTGTACGGGGCTGTGCACATTCTTAAGAGTTTCAACTTGGAAAAATACCCAAGAAAAATGAAGTTCAGAAAAATTTCAGAACATGCCCTGGCTAGTGGAGCTTGGTGGATTGAGTGTCGGTCCTCACACCGGAACGTTGCTGGTTCGATTTCCAGTCAGGGCATGTGCTTGGGTAGTGGGCCAGGTCCCTGGCTGTGGGCATGTGAGAGGCAACCTGATGGATGTACCTCTCGCACATTGATGTTTCCCTTCCTCTCTTTCTCCCTCTTTTCCCCTTTCTCTAAAAATAAATAAAATATTTAATTTTTTTTTCAGAACAGGGATCTTTTGGGGAGGGGGATAAGAATTTACAGCCACAGTTTCCTTGATTTGACTATGGAAAAAAGGAGCAGCATTTTCCTGTTGCAGAGAAACATGAAAATGGGTTGGTGGTGTGAGGGTAAAGAGGAAAGTTTCATTTCAGAGTTTAAATTTTGTTTTTATCACTCATAAAGAAACAAAAAAGGGGGAAGCACAAATAAAAGGAATTTATACCTTTTATCTGCCCCTTGCCCTTTAAGTGAACTATTTTGGGCATTCAAATTAGTATAGGTAAAAATATAACAAAACCTTCTGTACTCATTACCCCAACTAAGAAATAAAAGATTACAGATTTGAGAGAAACTCACTCTATACTTGTCCTTAATCCCTGTATTTGCCAACTGTAATCCCCATGACAGTATCTTTTCACAAAATATACATACAATTGTTTTGTGTATTTTTTTTTGTACAATTTTTAAAAAACATTTTATTAATTATATAGAGAGGGGGAGGGAGATAGGCACAGAGGGAGAGAGACATCCATGTGTGGTTGCCCTTCACCTGCCTCCAGTTACAGAACTGGCTGGAGACCTGGCTTGCAACCTGATTATGTGCCCTGGCTGGGAATCGAACCAGTGACTTCTGGGTTCACAGGCCGGCACCTTATCCGCTGTGCCACCAGCCAGGGAGTGTTTTGTGTATTTTAAATGTAATATGTATGGTATCATAATGTATAGATTCCTTTTTTTTTAAAAGATTTTTATTCAAGCCCTGGCTGGTAGCACAGTGGATAAGGCGCCACCTTGAGAACCCAAAGGTCGCAGGTTCAATTCCCAGCCAGGGCACATAATCAGGTTGTAAGCCAGGTCTCCAGTCGGGTCCATAGCTGGAGGCAGGTGAAAGGCAACCAATCACTGATGTCTCTCTCACTCTCTTCCTCTCTCCCTTCCCTTCAATCTGAAAAGTAATAAAATCTTTTTAAAATATGTTTTATTCATTATTTTTTAGAGAGAGAAAGGCAGAGAGGGAGGGAGAAAGGGAGAGAAACACCGATGTATGGTTGCCTTTCACCTGCCTCTGTATAATTCTTTTAATGTTCGCCTGTACTCCACTTTGTGTTCTGTCCTCCTCACTGCTGAAGTATTCCACTGCACATACATACCCTAAACTTATTTCTCCATTATCCAAATTTTAACTATCACATTCCTGCAAAGAACATTTTGAAACAGGACTCTTTTCCACCTGAATTTTTACATTTACTCCATGCCAGTGGTTCTGGCTGCACATCAGAGTTACCTCTAAGTGGAGAATTGCTGCCCAGACCCAGCTTCAGATTAGTGATGCCGGAGATCTGTAGGGATGGGTCGAATGCACTAGCGTTATTTTTATTTTTCATTAATTTATTGTTGTTGCACTAGTATTTTTAGAAAGCCACCCCCAGGCCCTGACCAGTGTGGCACAGTTGGTTGGGTGTCCTCCCATAAAGGGAGAAATCACCAATTCAATTCCAGTCAGGGCAAATGCCTAGGTATTGGGGACTGTCCCCAGTCCCAGTCCCAGCCTCTGAGGCAACCAATTGATGTTTCTCTCTCACATCGATATTTCCCTCACTCTCTTTCTTCCTCCCTTCCCCTCTCTCTAATAATAATTTTAAAAAAATTAAAGCACCCCAGGGCTGCTTTGAACCCTGGGCTAGCTACATTGTTACATATAGCAGTAGGTCTAGAACTTGGCCCTGCACCAGTGTCACGTGGAGCGCTCCCACGCAGGGCCCACCCACAGAGTACCTGGTTCTGTGATGGAGCCTGAGAACCCGCATTTCTAACAAGTTCCCAGGTGATGTTGACACTGTTGGCCTGGATGCCACGCTTTGAGAACCATGACATAGAGAGTGCCTTTACTCTTTTTTAACATCTGCATAGTATTTCATCCTGTGAATATTCAGCTGTTTCTTTAACAAGTCCTCTATTCTTGGATATTTAGGTTACTTTCCATCTTTGGTTACAAGAACAACAATTCTCTACAATAGAATATTATACGGCTATAAAAATCAATGAAGTACTGGGGAGACTATTACCAACAGAAATCTATTGTCTCAAGGCTCTGGAGGCTAGAAGTCCAAGATCAAGGCATTAGCAAAGTTGGTTTCTTCTGAAACCTCTATCCTTGGCTTATACATGGCCATCTGTTTTATTTTGTATTGTTTTGTTTATACTTTTAACTTAATGATTTGAAAGAGAGCAAAACATCGGTTTGGTGTTCCATTTACTTACGCATTCATTGGTTGCTTTTTGTATGTGCCCTGACTAGGGATTGAACCCACAACGCTGGTGTATCAGGGTGATGATCTAACCAATTGAGCTACACAGCCAGTGCCTTACTGGCCATCTTCTTCCTGTGTCTTTACACATGATGTTTCTTCTGTGTGTATGTATGTGTCCAAATTTCCTCTTCTTTTTAAGGACACCAGTCACATTGGATTGGGGCTCACTCTAATGATCTCATTTTAATTCAATTAATTCTTTAAAGACCTTTTTTTTTTTTTTTTAAGATTTTATTATTTTTATTTTTTTGGGAGAGAAGGGAAGAGAGAGAGGCAGAGAGGGAGAAAGACATCAATGTATGGTTGCCTTTTTTTCACCTGCCTCCGGCTACAGACCTAGCCGGAGACCCGGCTTGCAACCTCATTATGTGCCCTGGCTGGGGAATTGAACCAGCGACCTTTGGGTTTGCAGGCTGGTGCCTTATCCACTGTGCCACCAGCCAGGGTGATGTGAATGTGCTTAATGCCGCTGAAAAGTATGCTTTAAAATGGTTATGATGGTTAAGTTTTAGGGGTATTTTGTCATAATTTTAAAAAAATAATTTTTAGCAGCTAAGATGGAGACACACTTTGCCTCCTCATGTAACATTAGAAAGAATTACAGCCAGATCTCAAAACTAGTAACACTCAGATCCATCAGTGAATCAAACTGTATGGAAGTTCCTGACAACCAAGGATTTAAAGATGACACATTTATCCAGACAGGTAGGAGGGGCAGAATCTAAGAAACAGGCAGAGAGGTAGTGTGGCACAG
The DNA here is from genome assembly GCA_004026585.1 of Noctilio leporinus. Lineage (NCBI taxonomy): Eukaryota > Metazoa > Chordata > Mammalia > Chiroptera > Noctilionidae > Noctilio > Noctilio leporinus. The sequence continues at coordinate 1,068 of PVIW01001324.1, read as the reverse complement.
AAAGGCAATGGTGGCAGTGGTGGGAGGGAGGCGGAATGGGCGGGAGGGATACCTTGGGAGCAAGCAATCCCAGCCCCAGGCCAGACTGCACAACCCAGGGTTCCAGCATCCAGGAACATAGACTCCTATTACTTGTGGCTATGAAAACCAGTGGGGATTGGGGTGGCAGAAAGAATTGCAGGATTTCTGCCACTTAAAGGGCCTGCACAGTCTTAGAACATACACAAAACTACTCACTCCAGGATTCACCAAGGGGGCAGCATTTGGGAGTGGGTGAAATGACTGGAAATGGGGCAAATGCCAGGTGAACCAACAGAAGCCAGGGGGCAGCAATGTCCCCTCTCTGAGTCCTCTCCACACATACATAAAGGGGTGAAGTGGATTGCTGGCCTTGGCAATTACCTAAGGCTCCATCCCAAATGATTTAACAGGTGCCTTTTCTACATAAGCCATGCTACTAAGACCAGCAGTAAAAGCAGCTCTACCTAATACACAGGAACAAACACAAAGAGACTGCTAAATTGAGGAAACAAAGAAATATGACCCAAATGAAAAAAACAGAACAAAACCCTGGAAAAAGAACTAAGCAAAACAGAGATAGCCAACTATCAGATGCAGAGTTCAAAACACTAGTTATCAGGATGTTCAGAGAATTCCTTGATTATGGGGCAAAATAAAGGAAGAAATGAAGGTTACACTAAGTGAAATAAAGAATAATCAAAGATAAAACTAGACCACCAACTTACACCATACACCAAAATAAACTCAAGATGGATAAAAGATTTAAACATAAGCAGTGCCACCATAAAGGTCCTGAAGAAAAATACAGGCAGTAAACTTTTGGATATCCTACACAAAAATATGTTTATTGATACTTCACCAAGGACAAAGGAAATAAAAGAACGAATCAACAAATGGGACTATATCAAATTGAAAAGTTTCTGTTCAGCTAAAGAAAATATCAGCAAAATTCAAAGGGAACCAACTGTATGGGAAAACATAATTGCCAATGATACCTCAGACAAGGGTCTGATCTCCAAAATATATAAAGAACTAATGCGACTCAAC